>FR997833.1:21200000-21578211 GCA_905475405.1 Schrankia costaestrigalis
GATCAACAACCGATAAATAACGTAAAAAGTCTAGATTTACTAGATATACGACCACTAAAATCCATCCCAACTGATAAAAATACATCTGCACTCGAGTTACGGTTACAATTTCACAAAAGGTTCATGATAGGCGCTCAAACTATTAGAGCAGGTTTTAGAAACACGGACAGATAATCAGACAAAGAAATCACAAAATCTTTCATAAACTAAGATGAGAATGATAGCTACAGAGTGCACGCAATGAACCTAGAAATGCAAAATGAATGGGCTACTCTAGGTGACTGCTGTATACTTTTAGCTTTGAAGTTGCGCACTTTAATTTATGACAGTTTAGCAGCATTACTTAAATTCTACCTCAACGCCTTTCAATTGACTCTGAACGATCAAAGTAATCTTGTAAGATTGAAAAAGCGACGGAAAAAATGCACGGAATGTGGCAAAGAAATTGGCACGACTAGACAAATATTGGTAGGCTGCAAAGTGATTTTGGTTAGGAGTCATTACTGCAACGTCTTGACAGAGCTCTATGAATTATACGTGAGGCAGTCAGTCTATCGATTGCTAGAGCTGAAAGGCAAAATATTTAATTTGTCCTGAGTTCGGCAGACGATTGGACAATACTGGTGGACACACAACATCCCGGAGAATATTTGCGTGTCGCCGTTGAGACCAGACATATTCCTCTACTCAAATTTCATAAAGCGTGTAGTGCCTAATAAGCTCACGGTACCGTGAGCAACAAACATCCTTAAAGATCACGCAATTAAGACAAAAAATATTTTGACTTGACAAATGAGATAACCAGAAATGGCTACATAGTTCCTTTATATACCGTTGATATAGCTGCAAGGGGTACTCCCGCTAAGTCTCTCTACAACTTGTTAAAAGGATTAGGACAGCCGAGAACTCCAGTAAGCTCTCTACTATCACAAATGTCCAAAACGACATTTTTAGACTCCTACCAAAACTGAATAGGCAGAGGACCGAACACACGTTGTAAGGGGGCCTTCTTAAGCCTACATCTAGGTGGTAAGCCCTAGACGCTATTATCCAAGGGTTCCGTCCTATAACGATGGACATAACGGCATCCGTGACGACCTCGGTGGCGCGCCGGTAGAGCCAGCGGCTGCCGCGCATGAGGTTGTGGGTTCGATCCCCACGCAGGACAATAATTTGTGAGATCCACAAATTATTGTCCTGAGTCTGGGTATTCTATGTGTCCGTTAATTGATGTTTGTAAAAGTCCCCGCGACACAGGGCATGATCCCTAGTGCGGGAGTTGTCTTTTTTAAAATAAAAAATAAAAAATCCGTTATGTTACTTTATAAACAACCAACCTTCGATAAAAATGTTTTGTATATCTACAAAATTATTTTATAGTAAATTATTTTTTTATGAATCAAATCATTACAGATAATGTATTTTAAGACACCAAAACAAGACATCAATTTCCTAAAACAAAGTCGTATGTTAAGACATATACTATATCATTCCGAAAAACAAAGTCGTATATTAATATATGTGCTAGATCGTTGCAGAGAACAAAATCTTATTGTATTATAAGAATTCATTTTATTCGAAATAATAAATAAACTCTTTAAAAAAAAACATGATAATAAAGATATTAACCACTTCAATAGCTTTTGCCAAGATTTTTTGCAATAAGTTTATATTTGCGTTAGTAAAAAATGATCATGCGTACACAGAATTTCAAACGCTCATACTCGAAATCGATAATATTGCAGATACGGTTTTGTTCTTGGGGCCCGTATCACTTTTTGTTCCTTTTTTATATAAAGGTTTAACTATAGACCTTTTTAATCTCGTGGGGAATTTTCCCTCTGTCAACGACATATTTATGATGTATGTAAGTGGAGTAATTATACTAGCAGCGGATTTTTTCAACACTTTTGTGCATATGTCATCATATCCGGTAGAGTGGGTATTATTCCGTGATTTTATTATATTATAGATGTCAGATTCATTTACAGGAGTTAAAAATATACTTTTGTTATTATAACAAATTGAAGTGGACGGACAATTATTAGTTTTGTCATTTAAATTATTATTGGTCAAAGAAATGTAAAATTGGTTAAAAAGATTGCTAATTTGAGCTGGCTCTTCATATGCTTTACAGTTAACTGTTATAGAGTCTATCTCGGACTTGCTAGAAGTATTATTTGTAGTGTCTTTAATCAGTTTCCAGGCCGCGGCACTTACGTTTTTTGAGGAGGCGATATATCGTTGACTATTAATTCGCTGAGACGTGATTATGCATAGTTTTAGAGTTCTTGTGTATTTTTCATACTGAATACGATTATGTTTTTTATTTGATTTTTGTAGATGGTATTTAAGGTATAGGATTCTCTTTTTAGTGCAACATCGTTTTATTCCCTTTGTTAACCATTTATTTTTTATTGGTTTGCTTGTGTATTTTATTCTTTTAAACGGGAAACATAAATTATAAAAAAGCAACATTGTATCGTGAAAGCTATCGAACGCGACATCTGTGCTTTGAAGCTCAAGAAGCTCAGAAAATGAGAGACAGCCTAAGTAATAACTAAATTTCCTTATATTCTCGTCACTAAGATCCCTGACACTTCTGAACCAAAATTTAGGTTTTTCTTTAGTTTTATGACTTTTTAGGTTTACTGGAATTGACTGTGCCATTTCGTGATCTGAGAGAGCAAGGTAGTGGAGGTTTATCTTGGGATTTTCTTATTTATTTATATTGCTGGCAATGAGGTCTAGACAGGCACCCTTTCGAGTAGGTAAATGAATGTGATTATTTAAATGGTTATTACACAATATTGAAGTTAGTTCATTAGATTGTTTATTGACTTTCAGCATATCAATATTCCAATCCCCGCAAAACACCAGGTTTTTATTTCCTCTTTTACAAAGGGTGTTGGTAAACTGTTCGAGCTCGTTTAAGAAAACATTTGTACTCGATGTAGGAGTTCTATAAATGCATATTATATATAAATTATATTTAGTCAACTCTATGCCACAGCATTCAAAGTGAAGGGGGATTGCAGGAATTTGATAGTTTAATTCTTTAAATTGCAAGTAATTTTTAATTAATATACAAGTGCCTCCCCTTCTTTGGTTTGTTCGAGAGAAAGCTGCAACTAGTTTATAGTTATCGATTTTAAGATTGCACTCAGTACCTCGTTTAAAAAAAGTTTCACTAAGACAGATAACATGTATCTCACCGATATCATTTTCTAGGTCTAATATAGCTGTTTGTAGTAATTCCTGTTTGTTTAACAGCCCTGCTATGTTTTGATGAACTAGAGTTAATGTACTGTAATTACTATTACTAACGAAAAAGCTTCTTATTGAAACAGTTTGTCGGTTTTGTAATGTTAGTATTAAAGTACGAAGTTATTTTTGTTTGTCTTATCATTTTCGGAGTTTCAATTTTAATATTTGATTTAATATGAGATGTTTTATTAAACGTCGACAGATTATTTTTTATTTTAGCATATATTTCCCTATTGTAACGACAACTATTTATTTCTGTATTAAATTTTAAGCATAAGCTTTCAAGATATAGTTTCGGGTAATTATTTCTGTATTTAGATAAAAGTTCGTATGTGCTGGGTATTTTTAGGTATTTACAATATTCATAGTTATTTATTATCATTTCTATAGAATTATTAAGCATGTTTTCGTTGAGATAAGCATTATGTAGTACATTGGTAACAAATACAGAACAGTGACGAAGCTTATTTAGTACATTACACAGTGTGGATATTAATTCGTACGGATATTTATCGTTTGAGCCCACTACCAATAGAACAATGTCGTTAGGTAGAAGCTCCTGAGTGAAGTCGTCATTGCAGCTACTCAAGAGTTGTGTGGTCGTCGCATGTGGTTTGATGAAAGACCTTACGTCATACTCGTCGTTCCACCTATTACGTCGTGTTTTCACGATGGCTTTTCCGAGGCCCTGGGCTTGTTGGTCTCCAAAGACATATATTTTATTCTTTTTTCCTGTTGGAATAGTCTGTTTTTTATTTAGATGTTCAGTAGAGCCATTTTGGGTTATGGTTTTTGTGGTATATGTGTCGCCATCTGTATTGTCTGTTTGTTGAACAGTTTGAATTTGAACACCTTGCGCTTTTTTGTTTTGGACTAATTCAGAATTTTTTTCTGACGGTGTAACGTTGGTAGGTTTTATACACTCTCTTGAAGGACTGGAATTGAAGCTATCAGTAAGGCGACGTTTGTTACAGTTTCGACGTTTTGATGTTGACATTAACTAATTAAACATTTACAACAGTTAACTTTTAGATCATAAGATTTTTCATGTTCCGTTGATTTATTAAATAAATAATAATAACCTACACTTATTTAAGAAACAGCAAAATTGAATACTTTGTCTGTTCTAACACAAAACTGATAATAGTAGTACAATAGTGTCCGCCATACAACCAGGACACAAAATTTTTTATTTAAATCCTCTTGTAGATACCACACAAAAGGAACCGCGTAGTTATTTGAAAGGTTTTAGAGCTACGCTTTGATCTTTTGCTTTTACTACAAATATTTTACCTTTTTTTATATTATTGGAAAGGTTTGATATCTGTACTGTGTGATTTATTTGATATTTTATTTGTTGTAAAAATAAGAACAACATGTTTTTGCATAACTAGGAATAGTTAGTTCTTATTTTCTGAAAATAGTCCTAACATACCTACACAATGCCATCTAATTCGATACTGGGAAGACTATACTATGGATTCTAGACAACTATTAAACATATATAAAGTCTTTGTTATGTTGTGCACGCCTATGTTATACTAGAAACACAGAACAAAGACAAAGCCAAGTTAATTAAATCTGCACATCCCACTATATTCATGCGGAGATCGAATTCGTGAGCTCATTCGAGTACATTTGAAATCAAATTTTAATTTTTGTCATATCTGTAAACATTTTGCCTTTACGACACCCATGTGATGGGATTACAGTAACACCATATTTATTTTAACTTTGTCACCAAATCGAAAAAAGGTTATTATCGAGTGTGTCTCCATTCTTCGCAACAAAAAATAAATAAAACAAAAGGCAATGTTACAAGAAGTAAAATGAGTAAACTTTTTGCATGTGTTGCCAGAGGAAATAAATTACAGAGAGCTACAGATTTATCATTACATACATTTCCTGAATGCTCGACAATTTTGTAGTGGTTGTAAAATAGCCTCAAGCGAGAGATACACAATTGATTCTTTTGAAAACAAATGGAAATCTGCCAACTAGAGGAAATGTTCTATTCTATTGTATCTACAAATGTTTGAAATTGTGTGAAAAACTGCCAACTATGTGTAAGATGTGGTCAAGAAAAGCACTGATCTTACTCATCAAATTTACTGGTAGGAATAATGGGTTTATGTATTTTGATGAACCCTTACGACATAAAGAGTAACTTGACCTACAAATATACAAATAAATACAACAAAAAATACATCATAATGTATTGTAAGTGTTTTGGAAATAAATAAATAAAATTAAAATACAGAATACAAATTCAAATACAATAGTATTCTTGTTTTAGATAAATCGCAACCATATCATTAACAAAATCTAAATATTGCCATTTATGAAAAATGTATGACGTTTGAAACAAATCAAATAAGCATGTATTCATAATAGAACATTTTCTTAAATGTATTTGTTCGAACAATGTCATGTTTATTAGTTAACAGACATAGACGGATGCTTGCACGAGTGCACTCACTATGTAACCACTAACGTAGTAATTACGTCACATTTGTTCGACGAGTTACGTAAGTATGTTATAAATGCAAGATTCTCTACTTTTTATACTTAACATTCGTTAATTATACGGATTGTTATAGACGCAATATTTTATGCTAATTACTTACTAAAAAAAAAATGATTTCTGTTGTTGTAGGTACCTATTTGCTCAAGGACATTAAATCATTAAATTTATTTTCACAGGTTGGCAAAACCATTTAGTCTAGTCCCAACTAAGTTTGTACTATAGTACTGGCACCGCAGCTACTCATAAATTGTAATCATTCATTTGTTTAAAAGAAAACTACTCATAACAGAATTATGCCATGTTCATGTAAATAACATAATAATATTTCACCTAGCAGCTCTCCATTAAACTCTACGCCATTTCGTCGTGCAAATTTAAATTATTTTAACTTTAATTTATAATGGATCAACATTTACTTCCAATAGCGAATAACATTCAACACTTCTCTTGCCTGTCACGCATCCAACCTATCACCTTAACTGTAATGCATTATTTTTTCAAGGAATACTAAGTGTAACACTATGAATACATTGCAATTTCAGTATAAATATTGTTTTCCAATACACACACATTAATACAACTTACGTTAGCACCCGTCTCTATAAGACTGGATGCAGAACAAAAATTGTTGTTTATGTACAAACAACTCCCGGATAGTGTAATAGGCGTCTTGTATTCGTAACCACTTATTGAATTCAACAAAAGATACTTCTTTCTACTTATTTTCATGGATTTATTAATTGAAACAACTGTTATGTGACTTAAAATTTAAAGAACATCATATGTAGTTCAAAAAAACAGAATGATATTATTCTAATAAAACTGCAAGTATGAAAATAGGTGACTAGTGACTACATTTATTACACCTTTTTAAAGTACTGAACTAATTTAAACAAAATTAGTCATTGATATAAGTTACGTAAACACCATGGGTTAATACATAAGCTGTTACAGTTGGTATCTCAAAATTTGACGTTGGCGTTTAATATGCTGGATATAAAAACATCTACATGATAGAGGTTATCAACATCACCGCAAGCGGCAAGTAACAGCATGTATTAAATATATTATATCCTAAAACCATGCCCGGTAGGTAAGCCCCGATGCAGTCTCTAAAATATTGATGAAAATATCAACCATGCGGAACCATCGTATGCACTCGATATTCTATATCCAATATGTACAATTTATTTACGTATGTTAAAATATATTCCAATCTGAATATGAATGAAACACCTAACTCATACAGCTTGTGAATATACCTATTTGTTTGGTTTTTTTCCTGCAATCTGTAAAACTCTACCACTCTGTAAATATGAATATTTAGTGAAAAACAATTTTTACTGTGCCACGGTCCAGTGGTTGTACTGTGTAACGAGGGCTTTAGCAAAGAGACCGAGCTTAGATAAAGCCTAAGCTTCTTCTTCTTTTTTATCGTTCCTTTAGTAGGTTATCCTAATAGAGAACTTCAACGTAACCCTCTGAAATACAGAGACACTCACATGAATTACCATTATGACCACCCGTCTAAGGCCCTAATTAAGTATCTTTACTTATAATTAATAGTTATTTATCTGTCTAGAAATGATATGATAAGTCATTTAAAACGTGTCAAATCTAAATGCATGTTACCTGTCGCTTTAGGTTCTGTGTTACTCTTTTATAATTATATTTAAACAGGTCAATGTACACATCGGGTTTCCTCGATACAGGCTTGCCTAGTGAGGAAACCATAGGTAACCTTATTTTATTACACTATTGTGTCTGCATTTTTTTTTGTAACTATATATTAAGTCTTGTTTCTGTTATCATGCTCTGTGTATTTTTCATTTTCATTTTCTATAAGGGTTAGTTAAAACACCACCGCACCGTTTACATTATGTCGTCGATGTCGAAATCTGACGTGGCTAGGCTGCTGTATACTGCTTGTACAACCAAAATCAATACTTTATGTGTGCTCCGAAGCACGGATTAAATACTACTTAGCGCTCACCCATGTACAAAACAACAACATTTTGTATAGACACTTTTAAATAAGACTCAATATATACTTAGTATGAAATAGTAGTTCTTGGTTAAAACAAAGACTAGTTTAGTACATAGATTAGACTTAGAACACAAAGCAAACAAAACGAACGGAAATCAATCAAACTCATCATACATTTCACGTATTTCTTGATTTGTCGTGTCCCCGTCTGACCCTTGGTTTACAAGTCCTCATGTGCGGCCCAACATCCGTCAAATGGACGTTCAATCAGTCCGATTGAGCCACGAAAGGCGTCGCCTTCGCAATTTATTGCTATCAACAGAACGAAGTTAGTAGCAAACATGGCTGATGAATTTGTATGCCGCCAGCGAGTTAGCGGGGAATTTGGTTCAAGTTATTATACAGTAGCGGAACACAGTCCAGTCATAGAGGGAAACTTAGCCTAATGTTCAGTGGATTATTACTGTACAGTTTTAAATGAACTTTTTATTCTTTTCTTTAGGTAGAGACGATATCTGCGTACTTAGCCGTTTTCAACAACACCTATACTACCTACAAACTTACGTAAGTACCTTTATGTACACATAGAATACACCCAGTGCACACAAATTCTATTATTCATTTTAATGCACACAAACAATTCTAAACAACGGGTATCAATCCCAACTCACAACAATTTTGTTTCTATCATTATGCCGCAAACGTGATCTATAATACCAAGTAACAATATAGATACAGATTAGAATAAAGCATATGATTAGAATTCAGTTGCGCGTGTTATAGTACGTGTGTAGTTTGGTACATACTTGTAAAAATAAGTTAATCTTTGATGTATAAGATATAACACTAACCGCTTCCAGTCTATAACTTGCAGTAATATCAAAAGACGTGAGTAGCCAATAAATGTGGGCACTCAGTTAAATGGTCCGCCCTGCTCGACCTCGGACCAAACGGACCAATCTAACTTTTTTTATGTTAAACTTTAAAGACACCTCTAACTAGTTCAGTGCGTTATCCTACCATCAAAGTTTTCTATCCGCTCCATTACACGGATAAATTATGTTCAGTCACTTGCTTCATAGACATAAAGACTATAATTATGATAGTTTGGTTGTTATACAGCTTACATTTCGTGCGGAAATTTGCGGAATAGTGCGGAAATGGCTTTGTTTGAAACTTCTTCTTTGTTTCATAGATAAAAAGCTTGATTTTGAAATGTTAAGTCCTGCTCACAAAATACTAGAATAGAGCGTCGTCGTTGCGGTGGCGTTTCACAGCTGCTATGTCCGACGTCCCCGGTTTTAGATGGCACAGAATTATTTATTTTTACAAATGCAAATGGTTGGATGATCCAGGAAAAAACAGTTTTCAATTCTGCTTCTAAAGCAAAAGTTTCAAATTTTTCATACTGTTTCAGTATATTTTAAACGTAGCTAATATGAGTTACAGTAAATCTAGTTTGGTAATATGTGGTAAAGGGACAAGAATACATGATAATGATATCAAAACCCCATTTCATCTCACGGATATCCTAAACGGACATTTTGTTATTATTATACATTATGCTAGCTTGCACTTGTTACTCTTATTTCTCTAAGATTTAAAGAAAGAAATATTTAAGAAAAATATAACTCAGAGTCTATTAAAAGTAAAAGGTTGAAAGAAATTAAACATTTTACCAAAATTAAATTGTAGCGACACATTAAAATTTTGTCTTCACGACAGAATTTTGTAAATAAAAAAGCTTTAAAAAGTTTTATAAGGAAGTAAATATACACTTTTAGCATAGTCCGCAGTTTTTATTCAATAAAGACCATATTACGACCACTTTATGAAGTCATTAGGAGGGTTTTAAACTTTACTGCTTTTTAGTTACTCGTTTCGGCCCTTCTCGTAAAATTCCTAATAATCATTTTCCATTTAAGAAGCAACGAAATAAACGTATTTTTTACTTTAATTTGTTTCGGCTCAGTGAGAGGTTAGCACTGGTTTCGGCTACACTCTTATAAATTTAAAATAATCCAATTTACATTTTAAATTTCCAAGTTAATTATAGCAAGAAACAAAAAATGCGTAACGAAGAAAGTTATGCCGTTTGTTAATCAACATTCATAGCATAATACATTGCATTAATACAGACGATTACGTTTTATTTAAAAGACAAATCCCGCATTAGAGATTAAGGTCTGTGTCATGGGGTTTTACCGACATCTATCAAACGGACACATTAATGATTCTAAGAAGTGGGATTACGATTTCGGACACGCAACTTCCACGCTCGCTACGCTACCGAGGCGGACAAAATTAGTTTTGAATATTCATTTATCCGATGGATTAGGGAGGCACAGGAGCGCACAAGGTGGCAATACTTGAAGGAGGTTTATGTCCAGCAGTGGACCTCTATTGGCCGATATAATGATGTTGATGATACATTTATCAATGTTTTCCATATTATGTAGCGAACAACCTATTCCTATTAAAGATATACATAAATAAATAAATAAATATTCCCTACACATTTACACAACGCCATCTAGTCCAAACCTAGCAAAGATAAAAAAAACAAAAAAAACAAACACATTATTTTTTATTACGGTACAATAGACATCTATTAATTTATTTTCTAAATTGTGTTTTTACAATTCTACACGCGCGGAACGCCACGGCTGAGCCAGTTCTACTCGTACCAATAATATGATAAAACATAATATCGCGTAACCTCGTTATGCAGTTCAACGTTGCAGTCGCTACGTGCGCAAGGCATCCATTCTAAGCAACAAATACTATTTGTACATACAATACATACAAGAAAGTTGTAAAATACAACCCTTAGAACATCCAACTGCTATCCCTCGAACGTATTACGTGTACTATAAACTGCAAACGTGTGTTGAAACTCTAACACGTTACAGACAATTTTTACGTTTTCAAAAATTGTTCGCGAACTTTCGATACTGCGCCACTAAATAGTTAGTTCAGTTTTATTTAGCTTTCGTAGACTGCTTTAGTTGAAACTGCACAGTATAGTTTTCGTGTGTACTTGCAGCCTAATGGCATAATCGGTAACTCCTCTTAATATAATGTATCTAGGTTTTCCCACTGTAGGAATGGCCCTCCTCTAGTGAAGGAGGATATCATCATCATCATGCTTAAAAAAGTTAGGTTTGCTAAACGATTGACGTTGTTTCTTATCGACATTGACTCATACGTCAGGACACCCTATATACCGTACTGCAACATGTTACCCCACTTAAGGAGCCGAGTCGACTTACGAAACATCACTATAAAAATAAACTCGTTCTCAGTAAAATGATATTTACAAAGCTCACAACTATATCGAGTTACTAAGTACTTAATACAAGAATAAGTAAATAAAGTTTACATAAAAAGCAGGATTGGCGTCATCTAATAGAGATCACGGAGCTCCATAAAACATTCTGGTTATGTTAACGGCAGTCGTAGGGAAAATAACCGATAAAATATGATGTAAGCACAGTAAGGGGTAGTCGACGGACGATTGAGCTCTCAGGAACGGACTTAGAACTTAGGAATATTAATGTATTGTGTTTTTAAAAGGTAACTAACTACCTAACTAACCCTGTGTTTCATTCATGTACATTTAATTACAGTCATGCATTTATTGGCGGCCTGTCACTTATTCGTCACAAATTTTCCCAACCAGTGGCCTCATGCAAGGAAGTTGCATAATATATGCCATGGCACCAAGGAAATTGAATAACAGTTAATTATGACTAATTTATTTGCTAATCATTTATAAGAATTATTTGCTAACAAAGGTTACAATTATTAATTTTACAATTTTCTATCTTTACTATTTTCTGCTTACCATTTTTTTGTTTTCTGGTAATGTCCAAATACGTACCTGTTGCTGCTGGACATGACATGTTGTCGTGAAAAAATATTTCCTCGTGCGTGCGAGACCCGCTTAGAATAACGTCATAACATTAACAATGACTCCGCTAAATATAAACAGGAATGTTATATTAATAATTTGTACACTCGTATCGTAGGTACCTATTCTTATAAAGTGTAGTAAAAACTGACTATGGAAAACTTGGTAGATATTTTAATGAATAAAAAAAAATATAAATCCATATAATTATGACGCACAGCAGTGAACATCAACTTCCAACATAGCTCTCTCTCTATTGCCAATAATGGAAGATCTGATAAGAAAAGTGTGAAATTTTTATCCGCACATAATAACCAATTTTTAAATAATAAACAGTATCTAGCAAAGCTGTTGTCAAGCTGTTTTGTAAACAAATAAAATACATTTAACTCAGTAAGTATTTACTGTAAATAAACATTATGACCGTCCGATAAATCGACATCGTCGCCGCTTCGTGATAAAGCGGGGCGCGTTTTGCGACATTTATTCTGTGACAAATAACATCAAGCAAATACATCTCTCGTTACATACAGAGAAAATCTATGTCTCTTTTTAGCCTTTTAAGCCCTGTAATTACTATAAAGTTGGCTAAATGACAGTCCAAAAATACGCATACATATTTCTTAACACAATATACCAAGAGATACCATATTGGCGGATTGTTCTCGCTAACTTAGAATCATAGGCCGAGTTTCTCTTCATACCCTAAAGGAGACCCATCAATGAGTCGCCATGATTTTATGTAAAACCCCTAATCCTCCTAAGATACCTAAATCAATAGTTGATTCAAGAAATGGAAATCCGATTTCACGATTCGACGTCAATTTAAGAAATCTCTACAAATCACCATTTAGACATGAGATGAGAAATCAACTTTCCCTTCCTTTCTGAATTTCTGTGCCCTTAAAAGTCCCTTTAACATGTAGGATATAAAGTACTTACTTCAACAATAAGTACCAGACATCGTCATACATAGTACCACTACCTAGTAGTATACACACCGGTAGGATGTCTCGTTCATATCCCAACATTCACAAACTAGTTCTCCCGTCTGTAATGATGTCGGCTTATCTATTTATATTCATACCTTTTGCACAGGCGCCTGACAACATACACAGGAAGATTTATTGCTCACAATTTTATGGTAGGCGTTTAATGCTTTTGTATGATTTTGTGAATTCTTTAACTAAAATGTAGTAAACATTTTGTTGTAGTGTCACTTTGTTTTTTTATCTATCTAGCACTTTTAGATATAATGACTAGCATAAGTCTGGACTCAATACAGCTTCAGATCTCATCCGTTTTCAAGATTTTTTTAAGGCATAATGGTAAGGCTGTCAACCAAAGCTGAGTACACTAACATCTTGCTTTCATAGCTGTTGCGTGCAGGACAATTTGCCTAATATGAGAATTATCTTTTTTTATCAATGATTGTCAATAAGGTGACTTTTTTCTAAGTCACTAAATGATTTTACCACATAGGTAATATATTGATTACCTAAGCCGAATTTAGTATACCTACTTAATCACGTTACGGTAAATACCTATTGATGTCGTATATATTAAAATATTATCTTACAAATATCTTCTTTGTGTTATGTAGTGTGGTCCCAGAAATCCTTCTGTTTCTGTTTTTTTAATACAATGGCCCCCATCGTTCCCCGATGATTCTGCCAACGTCAAGGTGGAGAGAATAAAAGTATAAAAAAGAAAAATGCCCGGTCCCTAATAAAAACTGAAAATACAAAGGTTAGTCTGATTTCTATTACTAAAACAAAAAATAAATTTAATTAAAATGAAGCTTGGTAAGTCATCAGTAGAAAGTTAAATTATTCTAAGTAAAATAAATCATCTATATACATACCTAAGTGAAAAACATAAAAATATATTTTAAATCATGCAAATTCGTTATAATAATATCTTATTAATGGATATGAATCTATATAAGACGTCAATAAGTGGGGTGTGAGCTAGGGATAGAAGAAAAGGAATGTTTACTGGGCGGGGTATACAGTTAGGCAATAAGTCATAAAGAGGAACAGAAAGGTTAGGACAGAAGAAAAACAAGTGCTCGAGAGTGCCGTCGTCCAAGCCACAATCGCAGATAGAATGATCTCTAATGTGCATCTTCGCTAAAAAGACCGGTGTACAAACAAACCCCAAACGAAGTCGAATTATTATTGAAGTGGCAAATTTGTTTACATTTCTTCGCACACTAAACCACGGTTTTAATGGAATAAGAGGTTGAATAGATCCATAAAATCGACCTTTCACCAGCTTGCTGGACTGCCACTCTTCATTCCATGAACATAATAAAGAAGTTTTGGCTAGGGGACGTAGATCACGAGCAAAACAGTAATTGTAATTGTTACTGCCACAATGAATGGCCATTTTGGCACAGGAATCGGCAGTTTCATTTCCAAGAATACCAACATGACTTGGAATCCAGGCTAAAACCACATCTACGCCAGATACATGACATCTGTGTAAAGCTTCTTTAATTTTCAGCGTGATTACACAATGATCCCGCGATCTAAATGGAAAACTTAGCAAATCTTTTAAACAAGACAACGAGTCAGTAAAGATTACCAGAAATCCTTATTTTGTCAAGTTCCATTGACATCTGTCGTACCTCATGTTATCCCTGACATATTGTACTCGCATGATTGTGACGGCCTCATTCTATTGTGAGAAATTATTTCTAATAATGTAGTACACTTCCTTATCCTTATAACAGAAACAAAACTTGTTCTTGTTTAAGATAACCTCACATGGTGGACAGACGGCCTGGTTAGGTTAGGTAAAACGATGGATGAGAGAGACACTGATCTGCATATAGTGGAAATACTTTGAGAATTTGCAGTGCTACATTAATAGTCAACTCCGTGTGGTGACGGAGTAAGAATACAATATGTCACCACCCCATCTCATCCCATGGGTGTCGTAAAAACCGACTAAGTGGCTATCCGTGAATATTATCTTTACGAAGTAAAAAGAAGGAAAACTTTAAATTAAACCCTATACCAATCCGTCTGGCCAGCGTGGTATTAGTAGGCCAAGTATCCCTCTGTAATGGGAGGAGGCCTGTCCCTGCAGTGGGACATTAACAGGCTGTTATGATGATGAATAATCCCCCAACCGATGAATGAGGGAACCACAGGACCGGGTAACGTGGAAATACTTGGAGGAAGCTTATGTCCAGCAAAGAAAATCTTTTGTCTGATATGATGAGCAAAAAGCCATAACTAAATAAGTAGTTTCATCTGCATATCAATTTTGATTTATCATAACAAATCAGCTCACAACATTATCTGGAACAATTCATTCTCGGCAAAACCCCGGGAATCACAGTGTGTCATGATCGTTGCCTACTTTTTACGAGATCATGCTGTTAATACAAACTCTCAATCATAGTTGCGGGAAAGTGGGTTTTTCGAGTAGTAGCGGATTAAAAAAAGGCAATGTTACAAAAAAAAAATGGCCACAAAATCCTATACCAACCTGCCTAGGAATCCTGTTAGGCTGTTTTTTTACCATCTTAGATCACTGTAGGAAGTCTGCTCTTGCAGCGGAACATTAAAATGTAAACGATATTGAGTTTTAAAATTACGTAATTATTTTGTACAAAAAAAAATCACACGGCCATTTTCTTCTTTATCGTTTGGTCAATGGCAAATAAAGACACGATGTCGAGAGTTGTTCAAACCGCCCATAGCCCTCAGACGTAGGTTTAGTGTCACTACGACGGCGACGCCGACAACCAGGATCTTGACGGTTCATGTGCTCTCTAAAACACGAAGACACTCGTTCAGATGAGATGTCACTGAGCGATCACCCATCTCTGGAATGACCTCGCCAATATACCTTAACAAGCGTTATCGTTTATGAATCAGTGATTACAACTAGCTGTAAACCACAAGCACTGAAATACCAGTTGACACAATACGTAACTATGTGTACCTATTACAGAGATCAGTGACCTAGTGATGATAATAATATGTATGAATATTGACATATAATATTACACTTAGATCATTCTGTATGTATTGATATTCCGAGGAGCTAATGTGGTCGGTAAATCTACATAATAGGTATATCAATAGCTTCGTTATCAGAACAACGGTGCAGAAATGTTTGACCCTTTTGTTACTGACCGGGCTGTCTGGATTCTTTGGATCTAGAGCAAATAAGACATAGTAGGTACTTGAGATCCACACGAACTGTCTTTAGTTCTGTATCTACCAATATTTATTATAAATATTTTTTTGAGTATTTAATGGCTTGGGGGCCATTTCTTGCATGCCATAAGGATAGGGAGATGATTAGATGATGTTGGTCTTAGACTCGTGAACTGATACTATCTAATGTGGTTGATCAACCTTGACTTTTTTACACTTGTAAGGTCTTAATATTACTATATAAAAGATCCCTAGACAAAAGTCTTTAGTTGTTAAGTCTCATATCCCTGTTCCCTGTTTGTCAAAAAGATATCCATTAGTTGCCAATAAACAATACGCCTTCGGCATAAATGTGGTAATGACAAATGTATTATTACTTCGTCACCACATCAACAATGTAGACGTGAAAGCACAAATTGAGTAAGACTAAGTAGTTACCTTTTGAGCTCGTTTATATAAAGAGTTGAGCGCTCCAACTAGACGTAAATGTCGGGCTTCTTTACTAAATGAAACGTCTTCGATACAGTGCAGAGCTGTCTCTAGCGCGCCATTCATTCTCCACAGCACAATGAATAGCCATTATGTCATTGTAAGCTGCAAGACGTCAGCGCCTTTTGTACTAAAACCTCATGAAATTTCTGAACGAAATAAATTAATCACAAAGTTAATAAGATTGTGAGAGTTTAAGTCTTGAAACTATTAAGTTACAAGAATATTTTAATATTGTACTTTTAATTGAAGCGACGACTTGTATTTTATGAAATGTTTCGAAATTTCATAATTATTGTACAATGCCAGTTTGTTTCAAGGTGAGTGTTACTTTTGTACCTACTTACAGTTGGTCCTACTCTCTATACAGAAAGATGCGATCCACGTTGAGGTGTCACCGTTACACAGCAGCACAGATACAGTCACGCACTAAGCAGTTAGGTACCTCTTATCTTCAACGCATACCATTAAGATGTAGAGTTCGATACCGAGTCACGTGTTCCCTACCTGTTTTGTACTCAATATATTAAATACAAATACTTACATCATACGTTAGACGCTTTAGTTGATTAGCAAAGACATTATTTGTAAATAGACTTTATTATGTTTAGAAAAAAGTAAAATTGGCTTAGGTAATCTCAGGGAAAATATTATAACTGTATTTATCAGGGATCAGTACCATATCTTTAAAAGAGTTTAACAATTACTGACCTATTACAAAAATAAGGGTATTAGGGGAAATATTACATCTACATGTTATAGACTTCTGCATGTACCTACCTACTTTACGATCATACGAAGTATAGCTAATATATTACTTCTCGGTAAGCTACTTAGAGTTTTCAAAGTATAACTTAAGTACGAACGAACGTGCCAGACGAACTTCGTTGAATATAAACATGTATATTAATTATTCAATAAAACAAACCTCAACTCATTTGAAGTAAGTAGATGAACACTCCGAGTTCACAAATATATTATAAATTAAAACTTTTATTGAACGCATATTATAAATATTAATTGTTATTAAGAGAATTAAATGTATGACTTGTTATGCTTATTTTGTCGAAATATGCACACTAAATTATAAGGTATACTTATATTTAAGACCTTGACCTTATGCACCTATCCTATCATTGCACCGGAATTAGCTTTTATTTTTAATAACAGTATAGACCTAGGTATATTCCCAGACCTTATGAAACCAAGTAAAATAACACCTCTTATCAAATCAGGTAGTAATTTAGATCCTTCAAACTTTAGACCAATATCTGTGTTGCCTGCGTTTAGTAAGATATTTGAAAAACTAATTCTTAATCAATTAATTAGTCACTTTATTATGAATGTTTTGCTTCACGATAGACAATTCGGATTTACACGTGGTCGTTCAACTACCGATGCTTGGGAGGAGTCACAGGATGCTTTTGGCGTTTTTTGCGATTTATCCAAGGCATTTGATTGTGTCGATCACGAGACTTTACTGAGGAAACTAGGTCACTATGGTGTTAGAGATTCTGCTTTAGGTATAATGAAATCATATTTAAGCAATAGAGTACAAAAAGTAGATGTAAATGGTAAGCGTTCGCCCGGATCAGTTGTTAAAATGGGGGTAGGTACCACAAGGCTCAATACTAGAACCATTTCTATTTCTAAATTTAGTTAAAAAGAACCCCGAGATAATTTTGTTTGCTGATGATACATCCTTTATTTTTAAAATTAATAGACGACAACCTGCGGTAGACTACATAAATAATTCTCTTTTGGAAATAGTATATTGGTTCAGTTCAAATAATTTGTCTCTAAATAAAACAAAGACAAAATGCATAAAATTTACCATGCCAAACGTTCTTGATATAAAACCAATAGTTAAAATCAATGATGAGGAACTGGAAATAATTAACACTACAGTATTCCTAGGCATTACTTTAGATAGTAAATTACAATGGAGCCCCCATATTGAAAAATTGTCAGGTAGGCTTTCTTCAGCAGCATACGCAGTAAAAAAAATACGTCAGTTAACAGATATAGACACAGCAAGGCTAGTTTATTTTAGTTATTTTCATAGCATAATGTCGTATGGTATTCTGTTGTGGGGTAGTGCGGCTGATATTAACACAATATTTGTTTTGCAAAAAAGAGCGATACGTTGTATATATAATATGGGCCCAAGAGAGTCTCTTAGAGATAAATTTAAAATAATTAAGATTATGACTGTGCATTGCCAGTATATATTTGATAATTTAATGTACGTACACAAAAATATTAACAAATATCAAAAAATGAGTGATATACATAATGTTAAAACTAGAAATAAAAATAAACTTGCTGTTCTCCACACTAGGCTTCATAAAATAAGTAATTCTTTCGCTGGTAATGGTATTCGTTTTTATAATAAGCTCCCTAGGGAAGTTAAAGAATTTTCAATTAATAAATTTAAATCTTTTATTAAACATAAGTTAATATCGAAATCATATTATAGTGTAAAGGATTACTTAAACGATAAAATTGCTTGGATCTGAATTGTCCTGTTTACTAAATAAAATAATATTTGTGAAGTGATCACCAAAAGAGCGATAGGAACCCAGCAGAGTTTCTTGTGGGTGTCTTCTCTGACATGGTCGTGTTCCGAACCCTCAGTAAACTTAGCCGTTAAGTTAGACGAGCATATTATGTGATCACTATAAAACGACCTTCACACGCGGTATTTTTATATCTTACGTGAATAAACGAATTTTTCTTTCTTTCTTTCTTATGAACTTCGTTTAACACTATCATCACGGCTGATGGACGTTCACTACTGGACATAGACCTGAAATTTCAGTACTCGAACCTGCATCATCAGAGTACGATTAATAAGTTACACCAAAACAACCAACAATATAGAAAAAAAAACAAAAAAGATTAGACAGAAACTGTAAAAATCTTTTCTTTGTTCGGCACATATCATATTTATCGATGTTTTGAAACTGCACACTTATATTAGGCACCCTGTTAGCCTTTAGTAAAAAGTATAAGTAAATCGAATGCCAAGATATATCCGTGGATATCCACGGGAGCGGTTATTCGAGTCCGTTGCCGTTAAAAGGGTGTTAATCCATCATCGCCGTATCGATTCCCGCCACTCGAACGATAGATTTCGATACAAAATCGACGAACATCGGTCAAACTCGATTCGGTTAGACGGTTAAAGGCTACTATCAATCGTGGATAAAATGCTTTCGCTTCGGACATCTATGAGTTTTGGGAAGACTTTTAGTAAACATCTATTTTGTTTATTTACTTTCATGAATATTGTTCAAAGTAAACGTCACAAGATTTAGCTACTATTGTATTCATGGCCGAGAATTTCAGAACATTATCACTTGTCTCATTATTCCGAGTCATAGCTGGACGATCAATTTCAACTGTATCATCCAGCTCTTGAAGATAAGGAAATCATTCCTATCTAGAACTTTTTTCTCTAAGCATGTAGATAAAACTACTAGCTTATGTATCAGATTTTTTAAACATAATGTGTCTGACTTACAAAGTGGAGTATGAAGTGAAATCTTTTCGTGCATGCCATCCATTGTCTTTTCTGGACTCTAACGCGAATTTTAAACTTAACTTGCTCTGAAAAATAAGGATATTGTAGATAACCATAGATACACAAACAAAATATCATACAGATAAAGACCAGACAAAATTCTGTGAAATATAATCGAATATAAAAAGATTTATTTATTTCAAATCTCCTCTCTCACAATATCGTTTTATAAAGCTCGATGAGAAAACATGGCCGTTATATGGCACGTGTCGAATTGCACAGAGACTAAACGGGAGCGTCGCGTCGAGATATTTGATACTATTTGTGTGGCGCTGCCGAAACGAATAAATCCTATTTCAGACGTTCTTGTTCGACTGTTGGGTACAAACGCTACCCAACACTATTTGTATATACAGTACCTATCTACAAATCTGTGGAAGTTTATATTATTCTGTCTTTAGTAATGCTTAGTGGAGAATATTTTGTAATAGTGAATAAGTAACGTCCTGGCACGGTGTCTCTGTCTGCGTACGTGAATACACGTAAAGCGCTTTTGGAAGCCAATGAATGTGGAACAAAGTCGTTCTAAGTTGAAACCTTTAGAGCAGCCTATCGACTCTAGACTGATAAAGATATCCCTTTATATGATTATCTATACAATTATTATTATATGATTATTTTACATGATAAATACTTTAGGAACAAATCTATTACATTTAGTTTAATAACCACCAAACCAAACCTAAAGCAACCCAAACTACCAAACCCAAAAGCAAAGCAACCAAAACCAAAACCAAACTTAAAGAAATAATTACAGTATAAACTTTATAATGAAAATAATAGTCTACAAAATTTCCCTCTCATAGAATATGCAGATTTAGGTTATAAATTCCTGAAATAGCTCTCTACTGCGTCGCAGTTATACCTACCAGTAGACATCGTACGTTATGAAACTAGCCTTGATGGACTACTATGGACGTAAAATAGATAATAGAATAAAGCTTTACTTTGCGGAAATCCCTGGTTTTATTAATGATTTTTAGTTTTATATAGGATACGACAAAACAGTATAGAATCTGATGGAAGGCTAGGATAAAGTTTACGAATGAAGGTGAATGGTACAAGACAAGCCCAGCTTATTGTAAAAAAGCCAAAAAATTGAGTTAAGCTGAGTTTGCTTTGAGAATAAACGATTTTTATTTTCTGATTTTATTTCCTGATCTATTTAAGTAAGCCTAGATTCTTTATAGTGTATTATTTGCAAAATTGTCAAGTTGTGTTTTATGCAAAGAAGAAAAAAATGAATACCTTAAAAAAAATTGTTTTGCAGTGTTGAATTCCCAGCGAACAGTATTTTTAAAAACAAATTATAAACATAGGCAACAACAGAGGCAAGTATAATTTAAAAGATGACACTCTAACCTAAATGAAAGGCATACAGAGGTTTGCGGTTTACCTGTTAAAAACCTACCTGTAATTGTTACGCGGAATACCTATTGGATTTTACCTGAGTTCTATTATCATTTATATAATTGTTATGTTGTAGAACTGAAATATATTTCAAGCAGCATCAGGGTTTAAACAAAGGTAAGGATATAAATATATTATGATTTTAAGAATAAAATTAATCAGTTTGCGGCAATCGATTGATTTACAATTTTAAACTTCAGGACCTCCAGGGATATAACGAAACATGGCCTATCATCTAGACTCTTTTAGTTTATTTTTCATTTTTTCTATGTATGTTTCTATGTATTTTTATTTTTCTTAAATAAACTATGTACCTAGTTCCCTGCCTTTTACAACACCTAGGGCGAGAAGGTATGCTGTCATTTTGTTTTTTACACCAAACTTACATTATAATGTACATTACAAATTATTTATAATGTATGTATAAATAATTATTTGGGACATAATTAGTCCCATTTCTGGTCAAAGATCTCCTCCAAAGCTTTCAAAACGTCCGGCTGCCCTTTGCGGTTTCTGACCAGTAATTACATAAGTTTAATAAACTAATCAATAACAATTATTAATGCATAAAGGGACGCATACACAAATAATTTACGAACTCCATTATTCTGACTGACATACTCGTTAAAAAGTTTGTTTAGCCGTTTGATGAAGCTAATCCAATTTGGTGCACGCAGTGGATAAAACTGTACGAAGTTTGAGCTAAAAACGTTACGATATTAACGAGTTAGTACCCAGAGCAGTTTGTTAACGTCACCACACATCACTGAGCTTGTTCTCTACACGTATGCCTATGTATAAATATACTATATTGTATAGTACTCTCACTCGTAAATTCGAATGTTCGTCATAACAGCCCATTAATGTCCCACTACAGGGACGGGCCTCCACGCTAGCCAGACGGATTGGTAAAGGGGTTAATATCAAGTTTTCCTTCTTTTTATTTCGTAATGATTATAATCACGGATAGTCCTTTAGTCGGTTTTTACAACTCCCATGGGATGCGATGTGGTGGTAACATATTGTATTCTTACTCCGTCATCACGCGGATAACTCGAATGTTATATTACTTTAACATTTTATAAAGTGGGTAAATTGTTTTTCACGCGTCATTGTGAAAATTCTAGTTATATTTTTTGTAAGGTCGTTGTTGTTTTCACCTCTGTTTTTCTAATGAATTAAATCTCAGCTTTCGTTTTTAATAAGCCTCTTTTTTAGGATCCTATACGGTGATAGCCACTCTATTTGTAGAGCAGCTTGTTCGTAGAATGAGACGAACGGAGTGCTTACCTTAAGTCAAATATCGGAATTATAAGCGAGTAAGCAAAGTCGCACACATTACTTATAGACAAACAGGACTAATGGATGAGTGTGGCATAGGACCAGAGAAGAAACAACTTATAAACGTTTTTAAGGTTTCATAAAGACTTTTGGAAGAGGCAAATGTCCGTCAGTGGACATCTATTGGGTAATACTACGACTGAAGAAGTAGACATTTATGTAAGAAGACATACTGAAGTATCTACTGATCAACTTGTTAGTCGAATGTAAGACATTCTTGACTATAATTTATGTAACCGCGATATAAGAAATTCGGTGTAATGCGACGGGAAACACGCTACGATTTAAAATATATTAAAATAACTTTCCTCTTGACCTTAGCGTACGTTTCGTTGTATATTTTCCTGTTAGCTGAGCGGGAATTTCCTGTTCTGTAAACTAATTTGTTATACCGCTCAGTGGCGCATCGTAGACAATGTTTATGTTCATACTACTGCAGTTGTAACTTATTATTTTTTTACCATACTGATACAAACGATGCTGTTCATGTGGTATAATCTTGTGGTGAAAGACTAAAAATACAATCACCACTTCCTCTCATCCCAGGGTGATCCTAAAAGGTCCCTGAGACGAAAAACTCAAAACAAATGAAGTACCAACTCCTCTGGTTAAGCGGCACTCATTGACATCGACAAGGTCAGAGAACAGCTACAGTATCTGCCTTCGATGGAACACAAGGTGTTATATGTCATATTAATTCAATCAAGTAATTTTTATAGCCACCTATCTGTAACCTTCTACCTATACACTGTAACAATAGCACACTACTGCTTGTAAGCAGACACAGCGGTAGTACCAACAAAGACTGCCTCTAGAATATCTATACTATATAATAAAACTGTAGAGAGATCAATTCTGTACATTGAATATATGTTAAAAATTAATATTGGAGGATGAATGGTGATCGATACTAATGCCAAAAATGCAATCAATAAATTTTTTGTCTGTCTGTCTGTCTGTCTGTCTGTCTGTCTGTCTGTCTGTATGTGCACGCATGGGTCAAAAACTACTGAAGGCATTTTAACCAAACTTGGTACAATTGTAGTCCATACTCCCGGGCAGGTTATAGGCTGTATAACATAACGCTAAGACACATAGGAGCTGAGCAGTGACGAAATATTTGAAGCAAGTCGGTTGAAAAAACGCGCGTTCGAGCTCTTATCATCGCATACGTTGATCATACGCCAAAAATATGTATTACAAAAATAATGGTCTTCAAAAGATGTACAAAAAAGTCCTTAATAGTATATATCTATCTTTTATATATTAGCCACAATAACGTGTTTAATCGTTAGGGTTTTCTTCAAAGTGTATTAAATACATAAATATATTGTAATTTGCATAGACATATCTTTTTCAAACTCCCATATTTCAAAAGTACACTTTAATATCTTATTCATAAAAAAAAAATATAGAAATCGGTTTTTAAACACACAAGATATAGATGAAAGAAAATTTCCAAATGTCGCTGCGCCAGTATGAGTACGGCTGTACGGTTGATTTTTGTTTAACGTCCGAAACGGCCAACCGGTACATCTATATAATTTCATTCACATTGACTCTTAATGCGAACGGACGTGGTTCTTATTGACTATTCTCGGAATAAGCGCACTTTAGATATTAAAATACATAGATACTTTTTAGGTATTAGTTTTAAAGTAGGTAATCTATCTATCTTCTATACTATAATAAAACTGTAGAGGTCGAAATGTCTGTTCTTTTCGAAAATTCAGATAAAAATTATCTATAAAATCTAGAAAAAAGTCAAAAAGCAATAACACTAATTAATGTCTATCTGTCTGTCTGTCAGGTAATCTATCTATCTTCTATCTATCTATACTATAATAAAACTGTAGAGGTCGAAATGTCTGTTCTTTTCGAAAATTCAGATAAAAATTATCTATAAAATCTAGAAAAAAGTCAAAAAGCAATAACACTACACACTTACAATTTTTAGAATTAATGTCTATCTGTCTGTCTGTCTGTTTGTTACCGCACATCTTTAAAACGAATTAAAATATAATCTTAAGACCAATACATTGTATTGTAGCCTTTCTTATTAGGCTTAAACTGAGGTATGTTTCATCAAAATCGGATAATATAGTCGAGTCTAAGTTTAGTCAAATATTTTTTGCTAGATAGTAAAAAGGTGTTAGGTACAATAATTTATTTCAGCATTTTTTTTACAAAAGACAAATCCTACACTAGCCTTTAAAAATATCAATTTAACGGACACAAAGAACATCCAGACTAAGGACAATAGTTTGTGTATCACAATTGTCCTCCATGGGAATCGAACCCGCGAACTCATGCACGCCAGCCATGTAATGCGACCGCCGCGCCACCGAGGCAGGTAATTCTGCCGCACCATAACGTGGCGTGCAAATGTATTCATTCATAATTAATTAGCGATTATCCGTGTGGTGACGGAGTAAGAATACAATATGTCACCTCCGCATCTCATCCCATAAGTGGCGTAAAACCGACTAAGGGACAATCGGTGAATATTATCTTTACGAAATAAAAATGAAGGAAAACTTGAAATTAAACCATATACCAATCCGACTGGCCAGCGTGGTATTAGTAGGCCAAGTATCCCTCCGTCACGGGAGGAGGCGCGTCCTTGCAGTGGGACATTAATGGGCTGTCATTTATTTTAACTTACAAATTTGACAACAGATGGCATTGTGCCTGTGACGTCATTTTCAGTATCGCGGTGTTAAGATTTTCCTTGAAAGAATGACGTTCGCTCATGTCTTTCAGCATAAGTTTAGACGCAGTCTTCATAGATCTGTTTTAGAAAAGGTTTTGGTTCGTTCGTTAATTTAACAATTCGTTTGTAGGTATATCTGTTTGTTATAAGGTTTAAAAAACGATTTTTCAGTATTAAATCGAATTGCGAAGTAAGTAACATCCGCCACGCGAACGAAGTCGCGGGCACAGCAGCTAGTCTAATATAAATAGAAATAAACAGCACAGCACAAACTTACAATCGATACAAAAGAAATTTCTAAAGCGAAGTTAGTACGAATACGAACACGAATTAACTATGGTTATAACAAAACCAATTATTTCGTTTTATAACAGCACCGAGCATCGACTGCTATGCATACTAAACAAGAATGCAATTATTTTCCAAAGTGGATATTATATGAAAGCGTACACTGTGCTAACTAAACGATCATAACATGTTTTAAGTATTATATTTTTAAAGAGAGGTGTTTAAAAGCATTAAGTAAAGTGACTAGACGTGGTTGGGCCTACGCGAGGTTTGTCTCACCTACGGCATGATAAGGGCCTTTTCGTCTCATCATCATCCTCCTGCCCTTATCCCATTTTCACTTGGGATCGGCGCAACATGTATGCTTTTTCTATTCATCTCTGTTTCCCGTCATCTCAACATTCACTCCTTTCCTAGCCATATCATCCCTCACACAATCCATCCACCTCTTCTTCGGTCTACCCCTCCCCTTGTACCCGTCCACTTCCATAGTCAATGCCTTCCTTACTTTCATCCCTACGCATTACAGACGATTATTATTATTACTATTGCAGACGATTTATAAGGTGGTGTCTGTACAGACCAATACGAGAGCGAACCAGGCTTTATCGACCCTCTCCGACACGTTTGCGCCATTCAGGACGTTTTTCCGCGAGCTTCTCCCAGTCACGGTGGTCGATTTCAAATGCTGTAAAGTCTCGCTTGGTGCAGTCTTTGAAACGAAGCAACGGCCCTCAACATCTCTTTTTGCGTGCACCAAGAAGAACACGTCGTAGTAATCGAGAGGGTTCCATCCTATGCACATGCCCTAGCAGACGTCTCTGTTTAAGAAGCGCTGTCAGACTAGGCAGCTGTGCGATTTCTAGAACCTTTTCGTTTGTGATCCTGTCTTGCCATGTTACATTACAACCAAGATCTTTCGTAGGTATATCTTTCGCAATTTGATTTTCGATCTCTAAATGATTTTCCAGAGCCTGGATTATTTTAGTCATCATCATCATTTCAGCCAATTGACGTCCACTGCTGGACATAGGCCTCCTCTAAATATTGCCACCTTGTGCGGTCCTGCGCCTCCCTCATCCATCGGCTTCCCGCCGTCCTTATGAGGTCGTCGGTCCACCGTGTGAGGGGTCTCCCCACCCTGCGTTTTCCGGTACGCGGTCGCCACTCTAGAACCTTTCTGCCCCAACGGCTGTCGGTTCTTCGCGCTATGTGCCCTGCCCACCGCCACTTTAACCGGGCAATCCGGAGCACTATGTCGGTCACTTTGGTTCTCCTGCGGATCTCCTCATTTCTGATTCGATCACGCAGGGTAACTCCCAACATGGCTCTCTCCATTGCCCTCTGAGTGACGGTAAGCCTTCTGAGAAGGCCCATAGTAAGCGACCACGTCTCTGTTCCATACGTCAACACTGGCAACACGCACTGGTCGAAGACCTTTGTCTTCAGACACTGCGGCAATGTGGACGAGAAGATACGTTTTAGCTTCCCGAACGCTGCCCATCCGAGTTGGATTCGACGAGTGACCTCCTTCTCAAAGTTGGACTTACCTAGCTGGACTAACTGTCCCAGGTAAATATATTCGTCGACAACTTCGAGTGTAGAGCCTCCAACCGTGATTGGAGTGGGTACAACATGGACATTTCTCATGATCTTGGTCTTGTCCATGTTCATTTTAAGACCCACTTGTTGAGAGACTCTACTGAGGTCATCGAGCATTGTGTTGAGGTCCTCCATGGTCTCAGCCATGACCACGATATCGTCAGCAAATCGAAGGTGCGTGATATACTCGCCATTTATGCTGATGCCGAGTCCGTCCCAGTCTATAAGCCTAAAAGCATCTTCCAGTGCAGCAGAAAATAGTTTCGGGGATATGACATCACCCTGTCTTACTCCTCGCTGCAACCGGATAGGGCCAGATAATCCACCCTGGAGACGAACCGACATGGTGGCGTTTTCGTATAAGCACCGCAGCACTTCGATATATCGTTGGTCAACTTGGCACCTTTGAAGAGACTGCAACACTGCCCATGTCTCGATCGAATCGAAGGCTTTCTCATAGTCCACGAACGCCAAGCATAGAGGCCGGTTATACTCATTGCACTTCTGTATAACCTGCCGCAGCGTATGGATGTGGTCTATGGTACTAAAGCCTTTTCGGAAACCGGCTTGTTCGGGAGGCTGGAAGTCGTCCAGTCTGCGTTCGAGACGATTCGCGATGACTCTTGAGAACAATTTGTAGACGTGGCTCAGAAGAGTGATGGGTCTGTAATTTTGAAGTAGCGTTCTATCGCCCTTCTTGAAGAACAGTACCACCACACCCCTGCGCCACGCCTGCGGCGTTTTTCCCTCGAGTAAAGCGGAATTGAATAGCTTCCGAAGAGCCCTGAGAATGGGTTCTCCACCGGCTTTCAGCAGCTCGTTTGTGATTCCGTCATACCCCGGTGCCTTGTTGTTCTTAAGTTGTCGAAGAGCATCACTAATCTCACACAGACTGACGTCCGGGATTTCTTCGGTATGGTGTCGCGTTAATCTAGCTCTAGGATCGACGGCCAGATCACTAGGTGGCTGTGTTGTAGTATATAACTGTCCGTAAAACTTCTCAATCTCCTCTAGGAGCTCAGACTTGGACGACACTATTCTGACATCCCCAGTCTTGAGCCTAGAAAGTTGGCTCTGACCTAGAGACAGATCTCTTGCGAACACTTTGGAGCCCTTATACGAAATGTATTAAAGTGCCGAAGGTCGCGAGTCAGTGACTTAGAGATCTGTCTATTGAGCCGTCTATACAGATCAGCATCGTCTGGAGATTGCAGCGTCATCGTACGCCTTTGCTCCATGAGCGAGAGAGTGTGGTCGGAGATCTTTTTTGATCTTCTCCGGTGCTGGATCTTAAGAGCACCGGAACCGACTGTACGGACAGTTTCCACAAACCTTTCGTGGTATTCGTCCACATCAACACATTCGCTGAGGCTCTCGAAGCGGTTCTGTAATATGAGTTGGAAGTTCTCGGGGATTTGGACTGGTGTAGGTCGGAGCGTAGACTTCATCAGCCGACTTCTTTCCAGCCTAGGATTGATATTTAATGTGCCTCTCACCATCCGGTGATCACTTCCGGTTTTCACCGAATTGATCACTGAGACATCATTAAATATATGGCGTTTTGTCGACATGATGAAGTCAATCTCATTCTTGGTGACACCATCAGGACTAAGCCAGGTCCACTTGCGGCAGTTACGCTTCTTGAAGAAGGAGTTCATCATAAAAAGTCCCTCCTTCTCCATGAAGTCCGCAAGCATTTGGCCCCGTGGATTTCTTTGTCCATATCCAAAGAGCCCCACTCTCCACTCATTTCCACTTCTAGAACCCAACTTCGCGTTAAAGTCTCCCATGACAACAGTGTATTGGGTCTTTGAGCTATGTATGGCTCCGGAAATATCCTCATACATCTCTTCTACCTCATTGTCGGAGTGAGCTGACGTGGGAGCGTAAACCTGTATTACCTTCAACGAATATCGTTTGGTAATTCTGACGATAAGGTACGCAACCCTCGAAGACACACTCTCGATCTTCACCACGTTGTTCACGAGAGACTTGTGGACGAAAAACCCGACACCTCCCTGGGACTGTTGGTCGCCCTCCCGGAAATAGAGCAGGTTACCAGACTTAAGGGTTATCGAGTCCTCCCCCTGTCTTCGGACTTCTGATAAGCCGACTATGTCCCATCGTATCCTGCTCAATTCTTCCTCCAGTTCTACGACCTTCTCGTCGGTCCGCAGTGTGCGCGCGTTATATGTTGCCAGGGCCAAAGGTCGGTTGTGTTGGTAGCCTGACCTCCCCCGGAGATTCTTCGCACCCCCTACTCCGCCGTTACCATGGCCGCTACCTTGACCAGGACTAGCGGAGCGACCGGGGACTGGGGGCCATTTGTTGTGGTGCATCATGTCATTATTTTGAGGGTTTCTTGGCCTACTTTACTACGCTGGCCAGACGGGTTGGCAAAGGGTTTTTTTTCGAGTTTTCCTTCTCTGGCAGTGATAGTATCTGCGTACATTTGTTTGTTCCCTTAGTCGCCTTTTACGACACCCGCGGGAGGAAACGGGATGGTGACACCCTGTATTCTTAATCCGTCACCACACGGATATTCTTAATCCGTCACCACACGGATAGATTATTTTAGTGTCCGTTTGTAATAATAATGTTTGTAAAAACACTGCAACAACCGTGTTTCCTATTGCGGGAGTTGTCTGACTGCAGCTACTGTTCCCTAACCTTAAGCTTTTATCTTGTTACAGGTGCTAGTCGTGGTTTATGAACATGAATGTTTCGTTTTTCGTTCAATCGTCTCGTTACCAGCCTCGTAATCAGACAAATTATTAAATAAGATAACGTCTATGACTACAAAATTGCACTGTGTAAAAGTTTCCGGAATAAGTATATCTATGCATAATTGTTGGCTGCAACTTACCTGTATGCCCTACTACTTGATAATTACATGTTACAAATTCTATTCGTGAAAAATAAATGAAAAGTGCATACTTTGCACAACATACAGTATTATGCACGAAATTCGTTCTTAGACTAAAGCATACATATTTACTACAAAAGCATGTGTAAGTATATAAAACCACCATACAATAAACAGTTAACAACATGTAGTACAAGCTCAGTAAGCGTTACTTAACCGCAACGCGTTTGATAGTCCGGTGGAAAGCTGCTTCATCATAATTCCCGTGATGCCCGTTTTTGCTTTGGCTTAGTTCCAACTTATGAGATGACTGACTCAGCAGTTTTTGTGTAAGACTAGCTTGCCAATACTGAATATTTTTTTTATGTAACTACCCACAGACGATTTTATTTTTATATTTAGATAAATTAAGTTTGTTTAAGATATTTGGGGGTTTTCCGTACCTCATTTTAGAAACTAAAATATATTCATGTTGCCCCATTACTGTCTCAAAAGTACACCACTCTCCTGGCCAAAGGCCCTTCTTGCTTACTTCTACATAATCAGTCCATAGCTAATAAAGTTTTCAATGCTCGGTTTCCCTCCACTTGCTACTTCTTACATGACCTGCGGCGACTTTGATTTACTTATATTGCTTAAAAAGCAGCAAAAATAAAGTGGGAAAGGTAAACGGACCCCATTTTCCGTTTGCCTGACAAGCTTTAATCCAGAATAAGCACAGAATCGTGCCTGGAATAAGCAAATATAGCCTTACATCCAAAATACAATTTTAAAATAATGTCTGATGTTAAAAATAACGTTATTTCCCAGGACAGACGCGTGTAACACTCGCGAGAACTTTAATCTATCAATAACACATATCTACATAATGTTTGGTGGAATTTTGTGGTTACAGTTTTTACAATCCATTAGTAATACCTGTCAATTAAGTATAATAGCTTACACATATTAGTATGTAAACTAAGCCTTATTCGAGGAAATATTGTTCATTAAAAACATTTACGGCGTAGTGGCTTTAGTCAATGACTGCTACGCAAGGTCTGGGGTGCAATTCCCAAGAATATGATTGTGTAAGAATATCAGGGTTTGAATTGATCTCCACTAGGTGTTTTCTTTAAGTTTTTATTTAAAAACATATTTGTTTATCCTTTGATTGTTTTCTCCACATGCTTTGTTTGGAACTAGAAAGATGGCGTTGTGTATTATTATTGTTCTTGTTGTTTACAGCATTCTTCAGATATTCAGATAATCATTCCAGCGTAACCTAATCAGAAATGGTGAGTAGAAGCACAGGAAACCTAGTAGCCTAAGAGACTAAGGAATGTAACGTAATGTTACGTTTTAAACATAAATCCTGATTTTTAATATAAGCAATCTATTTTCGTAAATCAAAACAAAACACTAGCAATCAAAACACAACTGGTAGAAACAAAAAAAAAAACAAAAATGTTTTTAATTTATTAATGTTAAGAAAGAGTTCTAAGTATATTTCTACGCTGCTGGACAAACCTTTTTTAATTTTGAAGGCTAACTAATAATAGGCTAATTAATACCACGCTAGCCAGACATGGTTCTTCTTTAATTCGTCACCACACGAAACAGCTGATAGCAAGATTATTAATTTTAGATTACAGAAAGCAATAATAAAATTTATTAAAAAAAGGCAACAGGAAAATGTGTAAATAAGTAATTCTTTTTTGTATGTTCTGAATTCCCGCCTCAATTAGTACAAGTGTTTCATTTTAAATTAACGCATATTAATCATATCGTATTATTTTATTTATTTTTATAAAATACACTTTTATATTTAAAGCAAGTTCGTATTTGCTTTATTAGTTTAATACGATAATAGTTCAGTCTCTATTTAGTGGTGAACTTATGGCAAGCACACTATTTCACCACCTCTTATCATCACCAGCTTGTCCTAAGAACAGTGAATAATCTGTCTTTCATATTCATACAAGATTGTGTTTATAGAAACTATAGCAACTTGACAATAGTGATAAGAAACAAGGCATCTTTCCCAAAAGCAACACCATCATCATAACAGCCCATTAATGTCCCACTGCAGGGACGAGCCTCCTCCCATGACGGAGGAATACATGGTCTACTAATACCACGCTGGCCAGACGGATTGGTATAGGATTTAATTTCAAGTTTTCCTTCTTTTTATTTCGTAAAGATAATATTTACGGATAGTGCTTTAGTCGGTTTCTACGATACGCATGGGATAAGATGGGGTGGTGACATATTGTATTCTTACTCCGTCACCACACGGATAACAAGCAACAAAGTGCCATATTAAAGCTGCAGCAAGTATTTAAATAAAGGCTTTTACAAACAATATGAAATTAACGACCATGCCAAAGTAAAACGTATGCTAGTTATAATGGCGTTCTTTAGAAGTAAAGTTGTGGAAGCTAGTTATTTGATTATTCCTGGGTCATAAATCTGTATTCATTGGCACATAACGCCGCACCATTATGATAATCTATTCGATCAAATTATTCATAATATAAAGGAGTTATTATTCATTGTAAAATGCGACAAAGTAAACGCTTTTAAGATGAAAAGAAATTAGTATTTTTTATTCCACTCAAAAATAAATAACGAGTTAGCATCTGTCTTTAATATGAGTAGTGACACGCATGAGGTGTTGGCAAAGCATGTAATTTTTAGCAAATAAGTATCTTTATCCAACATTCCTATCGTAAAGGTTGACTGACATGCTACTAAAAGCACACCCCTTAAAAACTGTCTATACTTACTACACCACTCATTTTCCTATACCAACCCATCTCCCAGAAGAGAGGGATTGGCAGACCAAGCTTTTCTACATTGGAAAAGCGTCTTGACTTTCTTTGCATTAGTGACATTGCTGTTAGTCCCGACTCCCGTAACGTCCTCGATGATTCCTAACACAAGAATAGTTTTTTCAAACCAATATTAAATACGTATTTCAATCTATTATCATCGTATTAACAAATATTATGATAACATAGTACAGAAAACAAGGGGTAACTTTAAAATGAAAAGCTCACATTCAACCCCAACTCACACAGCGAGTGCTTCAATTTTCCGCTTCGAAAACCATCCATATTCATTCTCAAAAATGAAGGGTATAAAAACATGCATAATATCATTTAGATGTAGAGACGCTAGAAATAAATATTAATGACGACCTCTGTGGGGTAATGGCTAAAGTCCATGGCTCCTACGCAGAAGTCTGGGTTACCGTGAATATTTGCGTTGGTCTGGCTGTTATCTTTGTATAATATGTACGAATTTTGTTTAAAAGAAGACTGATATCCCAAATCTATTACGGCTGCTTAGTAGGTAGAAATGATTAAAATTTTAGCCATAGAGTCCTATCTCGAGTAAACAAAATGCTTCGATTATTAATTCAAAGATTCTACTTATATTAACAACGAAACCCAATATCAATTGATTATGTCAACATAATCCAATACAAGGAAGTTATCTCTGCCTAAAATCCAATTTATCCAAACAAAACGCTCAACAAATCAGATGAGGAGCGATTACAATTTCGCTAACAATCAACACACAATTGATTTGTAAAGGCTTGCAGGGACATTGAATAGCCTCAGCGTTCAATGGCCAGAATCCATGACATGAACAATAGAGGCCTGTAAAACTTTACGGGCCCTTACTATCTTCGCTCGTAAATCGCTTAGCTGAACCGAGCTTAATAGCACTTTGCTTTACGATGCCTCAGAGCCGATATAGAATATAAACACTACACGCTTGATGAATTGGCATTATATTGTATCAATATATAAGCATAACAAGCGGTTATCGACCAGTTAATCTGTTTTAACCTTCACATCGGTTTACCAGTAGGTAAACACAAGCCGGCTTAGACTATCTATCTATAAAAGATAATTCCTGCACTAGACATCAAACCCTGTCCAAACATTAGACATTAGATTGAGAACATTGAGCATTAGACAAAGAGATTACGGCCTCTGTGGCGTAGTGGTTAAACAACATGACTGTTACGCAGAGTTTTCCGATTCCCTCTCAATGCAAATATTTGTGCGCATGAACATGATCATCTGCATTAGTCTAAGTGTTTCTATGTATAATATTTATGTATTTACAAAAAAAAGTATGTAAGTATTCCATGGTTCTGTTGCCCATAACACAAGCAGGTGATACTTTCATTTTGTCATTTTGCTGTGTCAAACTCAAAAAAGAAAAACTTATTTCTTGTATATTTCACTTTAATATCAAACCTAGCTTAAGAATTAAAAAAATATGAATATTAACCTTCGAATAAATAAAAAAAATCAATTAAGAGTATCTGGTATCATTATTACATTCGTATTTCTTTTTAAATTTCTTGCAGTTTTAGTCACTTGGGAAAATCATGACTATTCATAACGCGACTGTAATCTACACAACTTGATTACAAGAATACCTGAGGCCAGATTAGTTTCTATTGTAAACAATGACAAAACATAAAACTTGTAAATTTCCAAATTTAACTTAGATTTTACCACCATGTTTTTTATTATTTAAATCTTTGTATTCACTAAATTATGTTGAAATTAAAGTACAGACGACAAGCTATTAGGTTTTACCAGTAAGTGTAATCATTTTTCTGGCGGATGCACATACATGCCTACATATTATACTTGTACCGTCGCCAATTAATACCAGTATGTTAGACCTTAGGTATACTCGTAATGGAAATGACATATATTATATGTTAACAGGTTGTATGTCACAGTAAGAGACACAATACGAGTAGTAAAACAGTGCTATGTATCACATATGATTCACGGGACAAGAATACGGTTAACCTGTGTTTTACTACTCTACTACTATTATTTTAGCCTTTTAATACAATAACATGGTATCCATGGAATAAGTATAAAATTTTGTAAAGTTTTCCTTATTTTTCCTTTGTAGAGGGAATTATCTGCCGACTGTCCAAAGTAGTTTAATAAGGAGATTGTAAGCAATTGTGTATTTACACAAAGCTTAATAGACTGATTACTATTGAGAAGGAATTCAAGATATCCATCGAGTAAGGAGCTTTTCTGTACATGTACACTGAGTAGCCGTACTTATAAACCTATTCAGAGTAAGAGCTCGGCTTGATCCCGGTCTACCGATCGACATGGCCGAGCCCACGCCTACTGAAAGCGTAGCTAATTGAAAACTGAATCCCATAGATAAAAAATACGTAGGTACCGACAATTACCTATATTCCTACGTTAGAATATTACTCAAATAGGTATTATCATATGTGCAGGTATTGCACACTTGTGATGTCTACGACCTATGATTGTCTTGTATTAACATAACAAGATCTGCTTGGTTTAAGAGCAGATAGCATTGTGTGAATGTGTTAGATAAATTTGTAAAATGTAGGTATGCTTATCAGTTGTCTAAGACCCACAATACAAATCCAGTTTGGGACTACATGGCGTTCTGTTTGTTCCATGTCATTATATACGTCTTATCATCGGAAAATTTTAATTTTACCCGCAACGTTTGCTCATCATGAAACAACAATTGTCTGTAATATTAGGTACAAGCGCAAATGAGTTGTTGTTTTAATAAAAATGGCCAGACGTCGGTATTACCCAGAGAACAATGTGGGAAAACCTGTACATTATCGTTAAAACATACAATCATTTAAAGATAAACAAAGCTAAATGAAGGTTATACAAAATGTACAAGTAACTTATTAGTAATAGAAGGGACTTCAACTTTAGGTGTTTGTTAAAATATTATAAAAGACAGTAAAAAAATTTAATGAAGGCAAGCAACAGGTAACATTCAAACATTGGTTAATTCATGCTATTACCTAGGACCAGAACCTTACATTAGCCATACACTACAGAGCATAGTTGTAAAATAATTAACACTACATTAACTAATCTAAGCTTCATGAGAATAGAGGATTAGAAGGCTGTCGACTTTCAAGCATCATTGAACATTAACGCAAAGGTGAACAAACCACATAGGTACAACAAGTACTTGCAATTAATTTTAAAAACCTAACTGCAATTAAAAAATAACTAAACATTAATATTATGATGGTCAATCATTTAAAAAAATCTGCGGAGCCTTTTAGGCAATTGAAGTTCAAACCGATCGGTCACTTTTGAGGCACGACTTCAAAACACTCTATTTCACAGGTATCGCAATCATCATCATCATCATATCAGCCAATTGACGTCCACTGTTGGACATAGGCCTCCTCCGAATATTGCCAATAATATTGTACCTCAATACCATAATTGGTTTGAAATTCATCCAAATAAAGACAATTGCGTATTAAAATAGGTATCAACAACGCTTAGGTTTTGGAGTAGATTTATAAGTAATAAGAAAAATATTGCGGTTTATGTCCACTACATGGTCTTCCTTCTTAATGACGCCAAGAACACAAATCTAAAGACACCTCAATCTTCAAAATCGAACATACTCGCTAGTAGTGTCAAAATAAATTGCTCTCAAAGTAGACACACATCCAAAGAAATATATTTCAACATCTTGTTTACACTTAGAACATCATTCTAAACATTATTGTTTATCTACATACACAACACGCAGTTTATCGTATTGTTAATTTTACTCAGCACACATTATTGTATTTTTCCATGGGGAAGTCCGAAATTTCCTAACACAAGTATTCACACGTGAATCATATGATAAACATTACATTATTTACTACAAGTTGTACATCGTATATGAACTGCGCAAACTTAGTACAGTCACGAGCAATAATATGTACACATTTTCGCATTTTGTAAACCAGTTATCTAAAGTTCTGCCAATCCAAAATTGAAAATTCGAAGATTAATTCAAAACTGTACGGAACCTCTTCTAAATTACGAATTCATTTTGATATTGTAATGTCTAGATAAACGTGCAGATAGTTTAGAAAATTTGAAAATGTGTACATATTATTGCTCGTGACTGTACGTAGCACCGTCTTAGAACAACAAACTTAGTCATTACTATCAATGCATGTCAATTTTCGTACCTAAAATTTAACTTTTAGTTGTCATGTTTTTGCTATTGCAATTGTAATATTTTATGGTTGTGTTAAAGTTTAATTTAGAGTGTGACAATTTGACAACTAAAAGTTAACCTAACCGAATTTTAGGTACGAGAATTGACATGCAGCTCTCATTGACTTATACTAGCGAGGTATTTAAACTTTACTCGATAACACACATTCACAAATTGCCGTCAAAATAAATATAGGGGTTTCCGGTTAGTAGTCAAATTGTCACTCAAATATTTCAAAAAAGTTTCTGTATTCTATATATTCATTATAAACACTCTCCGTGTGGTGACGGAGTAACAAAACAATATGTTACCACCCCATCTTATCCCATGGATGTCGTAAAATCCGTGAATATTATCTTTACGAAATTAATTAAAAATAATAAATTAAACTCTATGCCAATCCGTCTGGCCAGCGTGGTATTAGTAGACAAAGTATCCCTCCGTCACGTGAGGAGGCCCGTCCCTGCAGTGGGACATTAATGGGCTTTTATGATGATGAAAATAAACACAAAATTAGCATACAACATAGCTAACTATTATTAATGAACAGTGAGTGAAGGGCTTAAAACAATAATTATTTTGTAGAGTCGCGGATTTTGTCTAACGTGGAATTTGAACCCGTGTCCTCGCGTCTGCGAAAACGACTATTTCTATAATGTATTCTTAATTCATTGACACGTGTAGGTATATCTACTAGTGATATCAATGGTTTGCGGTTTTCCTTGTACCTGAATGAGTGAAGTGTCTTATTTAGGTGCAACAATAATATTTTGCATAACGCGTTCTCTTAAAGGTAAACAAGCGTAGGTAAATACGACGTAATATGACGATGTCAGTGACGCGAACAAGCGCCCCCCAATTCTCTGAAATGCAACGACATAGGAAATTATAAATTTCAAAGTTAACTAATTTTAACTGCAACTTTGAAAGTTTACGTTAGACTTTTAACTTTATCCATCATCAGCCCTGATGAAGTACTTAAATATGATAGAGTGATGCCATTTACTATGATATTAACAGTTAATCTACCATATCGGAAAACCTATTAGTGACGCAAATTGATGTTTGAATAATTAATAGTTAGTTAGAGCGTGACTCGTGGGACCTGCTAGTTTGTTACTTTATTTATTAACAACAGTTGCATATATTAATTATTATTCACTGATCAATACACGACAACACGTTATAACTGTCGCCGCGATCAATCTATAGATGGGTGACCGCGTATATATTATTATATTTCATTTTACATATCGCTGACGTAAAGTCGGTCTAGGTTATTTTTTTGGGTGGAAATCGTTAAGACACGTTAGAGGGTACTATAAAGCACGACGACGTAAAGATGAAATATCAATACACGATCATCTAAGTATAATGACCCCGCGAACTTTATTTTCGCTTAGTAATATTATTGGTTTAAATTTAGGTACTCAATCATGGCTGCTACCGTCTAAGAATGCCGAGGTACCTTACTGTAGAATTTCTGCAGCAACATCTATATACCTACTACACACCAACCCACAGCCACATATAGAATATATTGTTACACACACAAACACTGCACAGCCAGTATATCCTAATTATAACCGACTAATATACCACTTAGCGCTAATGAACGTTATTTACAACAGTATTCTTGAAAACACATTAACAAAATATAAATGTGTTAGATAATTAACTGATTACTACGTCACTATCCTGTATCTGTGAGAGTGCTCAATGTGCACTTTACTTATCAGGATTATATTAGTTTGTCTTTTCTGCTATGTCCAATGCGTCGTATAAAACTATACACTGAATATATATATTTTTAACTAAACCATTTACCTCCTCGGATTGCCTAGGACATAACGAGGAAAAGTATCTAGGTTCTATAAAGTAGGTATACTATATACCAAATCCCTGAAAGATGATAGCTAGCGCATGCTAGCCCATATACAGTTGTACCTGGCATAACTCGTAACTCATCTTTGTTAAAACATCGCCCGCTCCAAATTCAGTAGTGGTTTTTTTACGTCCACTCCTCGAACTACCAGGTCAGGTTTAGAAGAGGATTTTGTTCTATTCTCCCCTTCGACATTAAAACCTCTTCGACAAACAAAACAGTGGCTTCTCATCATCATTTTCATCTCGAACTTTTTTGGTAAGTAGGTTGCAGTCTGTAGGAGACCCAATTTATCTATTATATGATCTATCTGAGCAGAATTGTAGTTTACTTATTGTAAACCCACGGTAACAGTTTCTCACCTACAAGTATGTAAGTCATATAAATTACAGTACATTGATTATTACCTACTATTCATAATTCGACCCATTGATGGTAAAAACTGGTAAAAACCGTTCCCGATAAACGATACGAAAAAATTACTACTTCGAGAAATGCTAACATTCATAGGATCATTCAATTTTAGCTCTAGCATTTTCTAGAGAGACATTGAAATTTTTGAATAGCACAATCCTTGAACCTGCCCGCTTTACATTCGCAAAGTATTCAAAGCAGAAATAAGTATGATTAAAATAACGGTAACAAAATCAAAGAATATTAACTTTCTCTGCGGGGAAACACTTAATTGTAATTACGAGTATGTGGTTTATGGCATCGGTATTGACAATCAATAAATTAGTCAAATCAGTAGGGGATTTCTTCTGAGTATTTTACGTTCTTAGGTTAATTTCGTTTCGAGAGTTCTTACATAAATGTTGATTAATTTGTAAAAACCCAATAAATTAGGCCATGACTTGAAATTTTCCTGTGGTCATTTTGTTCCTTGTGATGCATTCTACTAAAGGACACTAAAATTCATAAAATAATCTTGAATTCACTTATGATGAAGCTGTTTGTTGTGTTGGTAAAAAATACAAAAGTAGGTTTATATTTTTAGGTCGAAATAAAACAGACAAACAAGCATAATATCATTATCATCATATCAGATAAAGGATGTTTATCAGCTAAGACATAGGCCTTCCCCAAACGTATCCACCGCAATCTTATGCCTCCTTCATCCATTGACCTTTATCCGTTGTCACGTTGATCGTCCGCGTGAGGGTTCTGCCCAATCTGCGTCATACTTAAACATAACCATATATGTTATATAAGCTATTAATTTCGCCGTGTATGCATATCCTGATCCACGTCAATTATTTACTTTATTATAACGTGTGATGTTGAGACCATGACCTCATCTCTACGCCTGATCGTATAATTGTGGAGTGATTCTATAGATGGCAATAACCTCATCAAGGTTGTATGTATCTAAGGAAACTCTTTGCTGTTAAAGCTAGCCATAACAGATTAGTTATAGAATATGGATGAGAGAAGCACTGGACCGCGCTGGGTGGAATTATTTGGAGGAGGAGGAGGAGCAGTGAAAGTCCATTGGTTGATATAACGACCCATCTAGCAAAATAGTCATATAACCCATGACTTATAGGGAAAGAATACTTATACCAAAAAAAAACAGAAAGCGCCCAAATGCAGTGAGTGATGGCTTATGGCTAACGCAGACCTGGACGGCATGGCAAAGTATTTTAATTTTTACTAATGGAAATTCAACCGTACTGTTACAGAAATACGACATAAATTGCTATGCTTTAAAATGATGCCGCGGCATTGAAGAATCCCTTTCAATGCCGCGCATTAGTGAAAATTAAAATACTTTGCCATGCCGTCCAAGTCTGCGTTAGCCATTATTAATAATGCAATTTATTTCGAGCCTATATTAATTTTTACCGATTCATTGGAAATGCGCAACAAGTTAGGCGAATGTTAGGTACCTATTATTTTCCCATAGTACCAACATTAGGTGAGTGAAATTTGAAATATGAATATTTATTGACATGTTACAAACACATAATTATCTTTGTTTCTAATTAAATTAATATCAGATTACCGCGAAACGCTATGATTTCCAACATAGCCGCCATTTATTATGGGAAAACCAATTAGCCATACCTACCTGATATTTCGGAGAAATCAATTTAACATTTCATCATTAGGTTGTAAATTAATACCTTGATGTATTGACTGATCCTCCTTACAAAGTATGATCACAGCTAACTTAGGGACTTGGTTTTTCAGAGAAAAACGAATTTCGGTAACTTACCTTATTTTAAAATTCTTACAAAACCTACCTTTCTTATAGTGTCGTCTGTCTAGTAGGGGTCTGGATCCAAACTTACCAGAGCTAGTATCAAGGATCTTAGAACACAAAATACTAATGGATAGAAACCGTATCATCTTACTCGCTAATAGAAATGTCTCCCAGCAGTAGAGGCCACCACTAGGAAGGGACAAAAACCTTACTTAAGAGTTATAAACATAAAGCTGGCCAGCCAGTTTGGTATTGAGTTTGTATCGAGAACGTCACACTTAGTCCAATTTTAGGGACGAGAAGAAACGATAAGATTTATAAATAACAAATGCAACTAAAGTAGGAGGCCATCTCTCAAATTAATTACAAATCTGTCATGTTTTTATCTCAGTACAAGAAATGTGACGAATTTCTCTCGAAACAAGAGAGGGATAATTAATCTACGTCAATTATCTGTGACGTCATACTTAACAATATACGAGTATAAATAGCTTTAATAAACCATGAACTAATTATAAAAGCTTCAAATTAATAATTCTGCAGTAGTCTGTACACAATATATTTACTTATTTTAAATTAAGGTGTGGGTTCGAGTCCCCTCCAAGTCTATATTTAAAGACAACGTTTTACTTCCTACTTATAAATATCTAACTTAAGCATAAATAAGTTTAGCTATTTATAATATTGGCCTACTAACTGTTTATTTCAATAAATGTAATTAATTTTACATTAAAATTAATTACATTGTTTGAAAGTACCTATTAAAAGAACTAGGTTCTCGTCTATTATAATATTATTTTCTATCTTACAAAAACAAAATTAATAAAACCCCGGTCTAGTCATTCAGATTGGTAGATTTAGCTCTTCATCACTGCAGGTCTTTACAACGAGACGTGAAATGACTGTATGTAAGCGTGCATGATAATATTCATATCATTATCATCTCAGGCAGAAGACGTTCATTACTGACACAGGCCTCACCTTTCTCTGTCCTCTGCTTCCCTTATCAAATATAAATAAATAAACTGATGAAATCTGTAAGTCGGTAATGGTTAATTACTCGTACTTTATGTGAATAATTGCTTTATTTTTTCTGAAAAAGAAAACTCTTTAATTTACATTTTAAAATGATTAACTTTAATGTTTGTACGGACCGTAGTTCAGCATGTCTCGTAGTTCGTATGTCATGTATTCGGGGAAACAAGTAAGTTTATGTATATAATCTCTAATTATACAAATGTTTGAAGTTTAAAAAAAACAAATTTTTTATTAAACATTTTAGTACTTATCACTCAAATTTCTCAATAGCAATCCTTCTTTGCTGCCACTTTTGTTATGTACAGGAACTGAACAAAATTAATTAATTCAAACGTTATACGTCAATGTTCGTTGTAAGGCGAGTAAATAATAATTGTTGAGAGGCGAGGGCCTTAACACTTACTATCAATATGTATAATTAATGATAAGTAATGAATTATGAAAATTGTTACGTCAAATAAAAACAGCTTTTTATTAAAACGTAATAAAATCATCCGATAAATGACGCCACTGATTGACGTATTGTAAGCTTAGATGAGAACTAAACAGGAAAATCTCACGATAAACTGTACAGTCTTGCTTCTGTACTTGTTATTCCATTCAGGATGCTAGAGAAATAACAGTTTGATTTTATTAAACTTGTATCTTTTCACTGCTTTGCAAACGTGATGAAAAAGCAGAGGTTTTCGTGGTTTACACAACTCCTTCTTAGTGTTTCCACGTAGCCAAATGCGATCAACCAGGTATGTCAATGTTTCTTGAAATAGGTATGTCGTAACTTCCTTAATCTTTTGTAAGCAATTAATGTCTAGCAATTTCTGATTAATCCCTCTCCAATCTTCTACTCATGTCATTGGATTTGCTACCGATTTTTCACGTAATACATTTTACACAATAACCTTAATTATTAAATCTTACAAGTTTAAGTTTTAATTAGCGCATCACTTCGTTGCTGGAGCTATTTGGGTAACATAAAATATTTATGATTCAGTAATTGCAAATGCATGTGGGCTTTTCTCTTTTTCCTGGTCATGACATTTAAGAATTGTCTTTACTTTGTTAGGTATCTGCATTCGAAAGTCGTCACTCTTAAAAGGTGATCAGCTCCCCATGAATCACACTTCCTAAGTATTTGTCTTTAATAAAAAATAACTTCAAGGTAAATAATACGAATCACATAATTGCATACACAATAATAATAAGTTATGTTTAGACAAACTTAATTGTATGAAGTCATTTGATTGATCTTATATCATCGATGAATTCGGTCCGGATTCAGATGATGATTATTTCTTTTTAGATTCCAAATAGAAGAATTAAAAAAAAAGTGTTGTATTATTATACGAGTAGTAAAGAGTTATATTCATAGATATTTTTGATACAGCGGTATTTATTCTCCACTACCGTTACTGTCCTAATATTGGCAATCTTGAGTATCTTTAGCTTTGATGGCGGAGTTAAGTAAGTATTCGTACTTCGAGAAGGTATCACCTAACATACCCAATAAATCTACCAGGGTAGAGTAACCTTCTCTTGTCTTTGGCAGTACATCTTCAGAGGAGACTTGTTAACCCTATGTAGGCCTACTGGCCAGTGTAGTATCGTTTGGGTAATCTCTTTGATGCCCTAAATTTTTAAGTTTACGAGATGAAGAACAAAAACAATTATATAAACGCAATGACGCAGATGATCATTAGATGCGACAGATAATATATTATTATGAGTCATTAATGTCGGAACCATAATATTGTTATTTTTGCTGTTTAATTAGTCATATTATTAATTAACAAGCTCCTTTTATAGATATTGTACCTATGAAAAGACGTAGCTGATTAACCGTCTCCAAAAGCGGCGAAGTTACCTACTCAATTTATTTTTGTTTTTTTAATGCTTATGGGCAGTAGTGATCAAGTGAAGCCATAGACAAACACGTGTCTCTAAGACTTCATTAAATCCAAGGTCCTATTTCTACTATTATTGTAACATATAGGCGGGTCAAAGGAGAGCCCCAGTTTCATGTAATTGAAAACAAATATACGAGCAATGGAGTGGAAAATAAGAACAGAACCGAAACTATATAATGTGTGTAACAGAGCATGCATCTATATTGTCTCTCTTAGTTATTTATTTATGTGGGTACATTGGATTGGTGAATTGATGTATTGGGTTTGATTCACGCAACTCTACACCCTTGACGCCTAAAAGCCACGGCTCTACTGCCTTTCCTCTTACGCGCAACAACAGGATCTAACAAAATGAACGACATTTTTTAGCATAGGTAGTCGATTAGTTGAATATCAACTACGAAAACTTAAGAAAACACTAACATCTGCAGTATTATATTAATAAATAACTATTACGTAATAAGCTCGACGCAGGCATTTTCCGTCAATAATATAGCCTTAGGTAATCAATGGTATTAGGTACAGGTATTATAACACGACAGACAAATCATTACCTACTATTATAGTATGAGTAATGTACAAAGGTACTGATATACATATTTACTTATAGGTCAAACTTACGATAGGTATGAGTTTTATGACTAATTTATTCAAATAAATAAATATTAATACAGACATGGATGATGTTGATATGACTGTAGGTAGGTATAACAAGAATGAATGATTTTAAACTTCTTAACTTTCCACTAGGTAAACATATCAGACAATCTTCAAAGTAACCTATCAACTAAGTAGGTATACTTAAATTTTCCATCGTACTTAATACAGGTTACCTATTACTTTTAAGCAGTCTAATTTTTTCTACTTTTGACTAAATATACTAGATTACGAACTTGTTAAACGAGGAAGATGCGCTAAAGTTAACGATGCACCATAAAACGTGCCTTGAGTAGGTATATCTTATGGACGTCAATAGTGATGTAGTACTGCATCGTATCCACTCTATCCGATAATGTAAAAATAACCCTGACAGTTCACTTCGGTTGAACGCTTAATGAAACAACTTTCAGGATCGACTTTGAAAGAGGGAAGCTATGATGTAGGTAGGTACTGAGAACAACTTTTGAGAGATTCTTACTTCGGCTCGCTTTTAAATTTATGCGCTGGAACGATCCAAACTCCGCAAGCAAAGCCATTAATAACCTGCTACAGATTACATAGAACAAATGCGGTAAATTCATGAGTCGATATTATTAAGCGTTACTCGGGAGCGGATAACGGCATGGCAGTAAATTTGAGAATTTGTCGATGTAAGCCGGCGCATGCATCGTGTAGCCCAGTGTTCATACTCGAGGCTGGCTGCCGGCTTAACTCAGACATTGTAATCGCCTATTGAAAGGCGAACAAGATACACCAACACTTACAAATGTATACGGTGTGTTTTCTCTCGTACTTAACTGCAATTCAACCTCATCTGTGATCTGATTTTAGGCTATGTTAGGTTAGGTTAGTGGACAACATCACAAACTCTGTATTGTTGTTCTACTTAGTTCTGCTACATTATAGGTACCTACGTTTAGGATAGCGATGAAGCTGCCACTATCATGTAAGTAGGTACCTAAGTCAGAAAACTGTGTGGTAGCGCAGGCGTGGAAAGAACAACATTTTTATTGAAACTTACTTACCTTTTAACACACATAACTTTATTCAGTCGTACTTTGTAAGACAAAGAACACTTAAAAGAAAACGCTGTTACCCTTTTTGGTAGTCCGGTATTATAATTTAAAATCTATTGTTTTGTTATTAGTAGAATTCATTCGCTTAGTTATAGACTTAATAAAGTTATTGAGTAGATATTTATTTTTCTTTTCCAAACGTGAACCCAGTCAAAGTCCTAATTTAATTATTTCCTCTTCATTAGATAAAACTAAATGTAGTGCCGCCACGAAATGTCCCTGAAAACGTGCTAAATTTTAGTAAAGAACGAAGTTGGCGTACAGACTGGCAACTGTCACCGCCAACCGTTACGTGGCACATAAAAAAACTTAAACTGAACTGGAAAACGAATAAAAATGTGCCAAGAATGAAAAGCACAGGTTGCCAGTAGCAAGGACGCGTCCAACTGAATAAAACATCCCTGAAATCTGTTTATACAGTTGTCCTTTTAGATTAAAACAGTGAGAATAAATTGTACTTTGTAGAGGAAAAACTCTTTGCTATCGAATACATTATGAGTCTGTAAAATACTGAATCTTAACTACCGCCTTAGTTCTTAAATGGTTTTACTTAGAATTATCTATCTATTCAGGTAAATTTTACTTCTTTGTTATTCTTCAGTATTTATGAGCAAAGTTTTATTAGACAGGACACTAGGTTTATTAGATAACTAAAGTAACGGCCGTATTTATTCGATACCTAGAATTCTTAGCTTTGATTTCTGTTCAATGAAACCAACTGAATTTTAAATAACTACATACCACCTATATAGATGTTCTGAAGAGTTCTAGCTCAATAGCGTCCCCTCTCTCCTTTTCTCTTCTTCACAAAAAAACCGTAGTGATCGCAATTCGCATGTCGATCCATACCTTTCCAAAATAAAAATTCGATAACTCTTTCTTCTTTGCTGAACCATTAGGGTTAAAAAAACATCTTCCGGGATATGTGATCCATACTTGCAAAGACTTTGAGCTCGCACTAGGCCAGACTAGTGTCCCTGACTTGTACCAAGTGATGGCGGCAGAATCTGACTGTGTTCTGCTTCTGTCGATCGGTTCAATAACTTAATTTTGCCATGTTTTAAATTAATAACAGACTTACTACAGTATAATACATGAAGTAAATATTTATGATTCTCTAAAATAGAAATATGGGTGCATAAAGAATTTAAAATATATATAATAACGAGATTGTTGGCAAACTGGCGGCGTTGGCGGGCGAGTCGGCCGTGTCGATTTATCAGCGAAACACTTTAGTGTCACATAAAATTAAATTATAGCTAAAGTTGCAGTATCTTGCATTAGCTTAATGCCACGCTCGAATTACGAATGTACAGACTTTTATGTGCATAGGTACGAGTACCTACTCTTTACTTTATCTGATGCATATAGGTAAGCGGTAGTTTGGTATGGTGATGGATGTTGTAAAAATTTCAGAGATTTTACTTCTAGGAAAACAAAAGACGGAAAACTAAACTTAAAATCCTATCCAATTTGGCTCCGATTGGAGCAATGCCGCCCTTGTAGTGGAAAATAATCGCCATTCGATTTCCAGATGTGACGCACAATCAAGAATTTACTTTGTATTGTTGTTCTCAGTTTGGTGTTTAGTTAGAACGTTTTGTCTGCCACTATGCAGTTTGAATCTACATAAGTGATTATTCGATAACATAATAAAAGATTTCGTTTAAACGGTGCACTGTTTTCCCTTCGTTTATAGAAAGAAAGAATCAAAATTACATACAAAATTCAAACAAATTACAAACAATATTAGGTAATATGTACCTATTTGCTATTTTCTCTCTTAATAAGTAATAAGTACTTTGCCCGTCATGGTATCTAGGTACATACTTAGTGTAACTATTTATAGATATTTTAAGTTCACCTATGCAATGGTACTAAAGTATTACGTAAGAATGAGTATAAGTAATATTAGCAAATTGCACACGAGCTCGAAAATTCCAATTAAGTGTATGAAGATGTCAAATTTGTTTATTAAGCGAGAATGTTTTACTTAATTACTCTTCTAATCACGAATAATTTAGCTTCTCACGTACTCAATTCTTATCAGCATTAAATTACTATTCAACTAGTTCACCCATCAATAATTAAGTCCATTAACCTACCAGTAAGGCACCTATACCGTTCGGTAAAGGTGATTTATATACTCGTAAAAACCAAACTCCTATTCATTTAATGATTCATTATAATTATAAAAGAGTAAATTCTTAAAAATCAGAATAAGGCTTTACCCAATACCGCTAAACATTAGTTAACTTGGGATTTTCCTTAAAACCACAAACCACAGGAAACAGCCCAAAGTTGTCCTACAAAAGGTATTTTCGTAATTTATTTTAATTATGTCAACACTTAATTACATAAACAAAAAAAATGTTTAGTTACGGGATAATTGAATGTTCTTCGTGCACGAAGTCGCGGGTTCAAATCAATGCGATAATATAACGAGTTTGTTGTAACAATGTTTTTTGGTGATCCCATGTCAAAATCTAAAAGCCGTTCTAAGAGTAAAAGTAATAAAAACAAATGATTATATTAAAAATGTTTGTATATTTTAAAACTATAATCCTACAAAAATATAATTATAGATCTAAAAATTATTTAAAGGAACAATTTTCCAACAAGCTTTTCTACATCCCCGATTAGACAAAGTACAAAAATGACAATTAACATCAATAAATTGCTATTAGATGCCTAACTATTAGATGTTGAACTATTTCTTCCTTGCAGTTTATATTTCGCTAGCTGACTTGTGCCCAATTTGTTAGACGGCGAAATAAACGTGTCCCTTTTTTAAATATATTTCATTACTGCTCCACTCCTATTAGTCATAGCGTGATACCTTATAGCCTATGACACTCCCCGATAAATGAACTTACAATACTTCTTTCAAATTCATTTACAATGACATAACTGTATACCAACTCTTCCATTGAGCATGGTATTAGTAGGCAAGTTTCTTTCTGACCCTGGAGGAGGCCCAAAGTGGAGAAATAATGGGTTGTTTTGAATGTAGTATATTGACAACACACACAGCAGCTTGCTGCAAAAAAGAAACCCAACTCATTTATTACATATTAGGCCCATTTCATTGTTACCAAAAAGACATAATTTATACTATTTGTTTCAAAATTCCTTGTCTGATAAGTGTTTGGCATTCAGCTGTTGGTAGAAAATGTCTACTATTTTTCTTCAATAGAATAACATCACCATCTTCCAACTCCAGTTTACCATAATCAGCCATGCAGAGTACTTCTATATACAAAGATTTGGGAGGCTTTAGATTCTCCGTTAGGTCTATACCACTGTAGCCAATGTCTTGTCCTAAAGATCTCATATATGAAGCTAGATTAGAGGAATATTTTGAAAACCATTCATATTCATCATCCGATAACAGTTCCCTGACATCAGGTGGAAGAACAGATCCAAACTCCCATCTCAGGGTTTTTATTTTGTTCATCCTACAGTATAGATATGCTAGAAGGCAACGTTTGTTTCTCTCTAAGGCTGAATGTCTAACTTGTACTGTAGTCCATAAAGATTTGTTTTCCATTGTAGCATTTCTGAAATGAAAATAATAACTTTCAATAGGTATGTATATGATTGACTTTAGCGGAGACAAACTTATTGTTATAGAAATATAACTTGGTTTTTATATTTTGAGCAAGTCTAGGTAGGTATTTTAGAAAATGTGACGGTGTTTATTTATCTTCTCTGTGATTGTACATTGCATAGAAACTTACGCGTCATTCATGTTTAGCCTGAACAAGGAATGCATTTCGTCTAGAATTTGTCGTATTTTGTCATCCTGAAAAATAAATTATCAAGTTAAATCTTAACTTTAAAATTTTAACCTATTTTACACCAAAATTATAATGAATAAAACTGACATTAAAAGGATCAATAGTTGCTGGATTTCGTTGAGATTCCATTAACAATTCTATAACTTTCTCTCCAAACATTTTTAATATGGATTATTCAAATAAAAATAACTATATTTGTATGTTTTGAACAACTATGAAAATGAAAACAAAAACACATTTTTGGCGGTAAAAACTTTAAACTGACATTTATGACAACGTCATTAATGTCACCTTACAAGTACGTTTGGATACATGCACGAAAAACCACGATATTATAAAACTGACATTCTCGTAACTGAAAAGTTTATCATTGAGTTACGTTCACATTGTTTTCCAGCAATAATTATTATTGTACATTCACTGTACATTCTCTATGATTATGAGAATATGCAGCAAGACTTCTGATGATAAAAAAGTACAACCCAGGTTATTTCTAACAATCTATTTCACTTTGTTCATCTTGGAGATATCATTATTCAGTGAACAACAAATACAAGTAATTTCCGACCTTGTTAATTTATATAGCGACAAAACATAACGTTTTCTAATGTAAATTGCCTTAGAATTAGAACGTCCTCAATTTTACATTTCTTGATACCGCGAAACATGGTCGTCCCTGTAGTATTGTTATGCTAAATTATTTCTTCTTGCCTATTTTCCCTGAAAATATAGAACTCTGGCAAGTAAAAATAAGTGTCAAACCTACTCGACTTGACAATCTTTTCGTTATTTTATTTTTTATTGTCTTACTTACAATTCGTTTATCTTCTATCAAAATAATGGATCAATAATAGATTACTTAAAAAATATTTTGTTATTAGTAATCTGACGTAGAATGTTGAAATAAATACTGAACAACATATCCGAACGCGGAAAAACCAGCAGAGTTTAAAGAGGGCGAAGGCGAGTCAAATTATCAGCATTCATCACATCACGTTCGCATGGAATTGACCATTCATTGCGCATGCGATTGTAACGTAAAGCAGTTGTTTACAAAGCGAAAATATTTTTTGTGATAAAACATGATTTCACATCGCTAAGTTTTTAATTAATTCTCGCCTTTAGTTTGCGACAATAGTTAATTTGCAGTGTAGTAATATAAAAGTATAATCATGAGTGCCAATAAGAAGAACGAGTCTAAGACGAAGTTATTCGAGGACGAAAACATCGACTCAGGTTTTCAATCGGGACCTATAGATCAGTGGTCGGGTGAAGTGGAACCAGAACCAGAGCCGGAGAGGAATACAGAGCGGAGCGATAATCAAAAAGTGTTATGTGATAGTGGTTTAATTTCTGGAGAACTTGACAGTGGTATTTGCGACACACTTTCAGAGTGCTTGTCTGAAGTGAAGCTAATTGACACTAGTACTCCTTGTAGTACACAAACGGAGCAGTTTCGGTGTACGGTTACGTCGCCGGAGGAGACTGCTATCCCACCTGCACACCTAGTTATATTCTTCCAGCCAGATGACGATGGAGACACGTAAGTACCTTGATAGACTTTATACTATATTTGTAATTGAAAGGTCCTGCCATTCTTTAAAGATATAAATCTAGTACCTACTGTAGTAATGTTTAAAATAGAGTCATGAGATGAGTCTGAAATTGATGTGTTATAGAACATCTGTCAATACAACAAACAACAAAGAATCTCTTATTACATCAGGTTCCAATCCTAAGGGATGATTTACATGTCATTTTGATCTTACACACATAAGACATAACACACTGCAAAAAAAAGTACAAATGCTGTATAAACTAACTTTGGTCGGTGTGTATCCTATAAACCGCTAAGATAATGTTCCCAAGTCATAAATCATTTCTTAAATGAAGCTTCAGACACAAGCTTGCCTTACTTTATAACTTTGGTATTCCCCATAATCATTAAAATCCTTCTTTGTTAATATTAACGTGTTTAATTTTTTATCCTAATAAAGTTCAAATTATGTGTATTCTTGAAGAAGCATAGTGACTTCAATAAATAATGATAAACATTAAATATCTAGAAATTTCATCTCAAAGTGAAAGTCAGTATAATATTTACACAAATAACAGCTGTTAATGCTCGTTGGAGATCCTTTCTAAAGTAAAATTTGTCTACATACTTTTTTTTATACTTACGTATTTTAAATATATGATTGTATTTAATAGGTACTAGCTGACCTGTGCCCACTTAGTTGGGTGGGGAAGAAAATGCATTCGTTTTTTAAACATATTTCATTACTGCTCCACTCCTATTAGCCATAGCGTGATACTATATAGCATATTTATGACACTCCCCGATAAATGGACTATTCAACACAGAAAGAATTTTTAAAATTGGTTCTGTAGATCCAGAGATTACCGCCTACAACGTCACAAACACACAAACTTTACCTCTTTATAAAATTAGTATAGATTATACAATTTCATACTTACATATTGAAAACTTGTTTACGATGTTGTGTCTTACTTATTGTGCTAAGTAAATCATTGGTTACCTAATTGTAGTTTAAAAGGTGTTCAACTTTAAAGTTGATATGCAGAATACTTATTGTTTAGGACTTTCAGATCCTATAGAACCCAAATTTGTACCAATTTGTGTTGTTACAACCATGTTGTCTGTTTACATCTTTCATTTAGCAAACTTGTAGTAGTATTCTACAATAGTATTATATCAGAAAGCTTTTTCAGAAAGCCTCTCCCAACAAGCACCACAGACACACAATGGACCAAAAGGGAGTCTACATGTGGAAACTAGAGTCCACCATCCATTCCACATGCCACAGAACTCGGTCCTGCGCTTTCCGCATCCATTCCATACAGAAATATATTTTATTGACCCCTAATTTTGTTAAAAATCTGTTATTAAGTAGTCCATACTTAATAACAGATTTTTAGACAATTTACCTAACATGTAACCTTTAATATTCCTTGACAAAGGGTATTACAAAATTCATACAGTTTCATAGATACAGTTTGAATATTGTATAAGAGTAGGTTAATGACCCAGTTGCCTATGTCTTTTATGGAGTATTTGCTCTACTAGGTGTACATCTTTTATTTATTTAAATGAATAGGTACTGTTTGTACTTATAACACAAACATGAACCAACTACCATTTTATAATATAACCAGCTACATTAACAGCATTCTTAAATATTTGCTCTTAAATAATTTTTTGTATTACTCCCTATGAACAGGAGACCAAGCCCTGTATTGTTGGTATGTTTACAGACATAAATATTAACAGACACAGCTGAAATATTTTGTTTCTGCTGACCATATTATCTTTGTTACTTAAAGGATGAATATTATCTTGCTGTTATGCTGTTGTTGTTTTATTTTTAATACTATAATAAGCTAATAAGTACAGCCATCATCACTTATCTACTTGCCTGATTAAACAAGTAAATAAAAATTACATAAGTAATTACTGTGATCGGACAACTACCTTATATGTATGATAGTACATACTAATTCTTCAAGATAAAAATTGTCTGCAAATTGCCATGTTCTCGGTTGTGAATATGGTAAAAATCAAACAATTTTGAAACCTTGTAACATACTTCCTCAAGAAAAAGAGACATTTTCAGACAGGGTTTAACTGAAATAATTAACATATCTTAACAATAAATTCTGTTTGTCTTGGCATAGTAAGAATATGTAGTCATAGAGGTGTTGGGAAAACCAAATTAATGGAAAGTTTGCAGATATTATCTCTATATAAATACTCACAAAAATAAACCTTTACAAAGCCTATTACATATCTGAAAGGCCAGCTTGGCATTGTAAGGCCAAGTTTTGTTTAGGTAGTGTTCCCAAAGAGGCCCATTCATTGATCAGCTTAAACCAATTGTGCCAAAGGTTTACTTGTGCCAATCTGTGCTTTATCAAAGTCAGCTACCATCACCTTCTGCATACTATGTGTTAAATTCGTCTTCAATGCTACCTTATCTCAATAAAAATATGTTAATATTGCAAGTATAATAATAATTTACATTCTACATAATATTATGCTGGTACATTCATGTAGGTAAGGAAAATGTAATAGTCGTAACAAGGAACAAATGACTATACGACCTTTGGGCAAACCCCAAGGAGTTGTTTAGCACATTGTTACCTATCGTCAATAGTTATTTAAATACCTTACTTATCTGTTATGTTATATTATGTACAATAGAGGCTTTGTTAAGTGTACAATTTTATGTAGTACTAGATTATTAAATAACATGATTGAAGGCCACTTACCTAACGATTGTCGTAACTTGACCGATAAAATTTTTCGTAATATCTTTGTTACGAAAAATATATATACCACAAAAATGATGGCGATGCATTGAAGTCATCATTTTACACCATTGAAAGCAACGGATGCATTCATTGCTGGGCCGTATTCTCGCTGTCCAGCTTTTCGGCGATCATTTTGCTGTATAATTTATATTTATTAATACACGCCGACTTCTTCCCGTAAATTTGAATCTTATCCAATTTGGTACAGCAAATCCTTAATTAAGAGTAATGAAGAAAAAAATTCTTATCATAAACGATTTAAAAGGTTCGGGAACCCACGCGATTACGATGTTTTTTCCCTGCTTCGTGAGAGATGCAAATCTCTTACTAAAATTTGTTATGACAAATATATATATCTCAGCCGTTGAGGACTCTTTGGTGAAGGACATAAAGTCTTTCTGGCGATTTGTGAACAATCGTAAGGGTCAGATTTCAGTACCTAACACCATGTGTTTCGAAAACACTTTAGAATCGGATGGACGAGGGATCTGTGAGCTTTTCTCTCGTTACTTTGGTTCGGTCTTTGACAGTAAACTCAATAATTTTGATCCTTGTTCTGGCCTGTCAAGCATTATAAATAATGCTTTTGTCGATACATTATCCGGGTTTTCTATTACGGTCAGCGATATCGAGTGTAAAATAAAAAGTCTAGATGTGAATAAGGGGGCAGGCCCTGATCTCTTGCCTCCTTCTTTTATTAGGTGCTGCGGAAAGGAGTTGTCAATTCCACTATGCATTATTTTTAATAAATCCTTGAGCAGTGGTGCGTTTCCTAAGCGTTGGAAAACCGGCCACATCATACCGATTTACAAAAGCGGCGATAAGTCAAACTGCAAGAACTATAGACCGATTAGTATTTTGTCTTGTCTTGCCAAAATATTTGAGTCAGTGGTGTATACTCATTTGTACAGTCATTTTAAGCCAATTCTGTCAGATAAGCAACATGGTTTTGTTAAAAACAGGTCAACGGTCACTAACCTGCTTGAATACAAAAACTATCTTTGTCAAGCGTTCGCCGTTGGTGGTCAAGTTGACTCTGTTTACACTGATTTCTCGAAGGCGTTTGACAAAGTCAATCACCATCTGCTCTGTCATAAGTTGGCATCATACGGTATCCACGGTAGCTTATACAGATGGATTTGCTCATACCTTGACTCCAGAACTCAGTTGGTTACATTGAAAGGTTTTATCTCTACACCCATAGAAGTGACGTCTGGAGTTCCTCAGGGTTCTCATTTGGGGCCTTTATTTTTCGTAGTCTTTATTAATGATCTCATTCAAAAATTGTCTTGTAACTGTCTCCTATATGCAGACGACCTTAAAATCTTTACTTCCATTTCTACCTCAACTGACTGTTTGGCCTTACAACGCGATATTGATACTGTATCTAAATGGTGTAAATCCAACTACATGTGTTTAAATACAGAGAAATGTTTTGTCATATCCTTTTCTAATAAACGCAATCAAATTATATGGGACTACTACATGGAAAGCCAACTAATGATCAGATCTTACGTTGCAAAAGACTTGGGTATCTTGTTTGATGACAAGCTGTCATTCCGTGCGCACTATGCTCATATAACAGCCAAAGCAAACAGTCTTTTAGGTTTTGTTTTGAGATCGACTATAGGTTTTAAAAATCCCCGCAGCACCTTATACTTATACTTCACCCTCGTGAGAAGTATACTGGAATATGGTAGCCCTATATGGTCACCGAACTATAGGGTGCATATCGATGAAATAGAACGAATCCAGAAAAGATTTCTCCGAATTCTATGTTATCGCATAAAACCCGGCAGGTCAAGCTTAAATTATCGCGATAGACTTCTTAAATTTGCAGTTCAGCCACTAGAGACCAGACGCATATGTTCAGATTTAACTTGTCTCTATAAAATTACTCACTCAATTGTAGACTCTCCCGAATTACTCTCCCACATATGCTTTAACATCACATTTAGCGCTCGTAGATCGAACGAAATTAATCTCTTTTCCCTACAAATTTATAAAAACAACATTTCTTATTACAACCCTCTGACCAGGATGGCTCGTCAATATAACGAGATGGCAAGGAGCAATCACAAAATTATTGACATATTTAATCACAGCCTTCGCCAATTTATTTCCATTGTTAAGGGCATTCTCCATCGTAAATTGTGCACTTATATTTGCACAATTTACGATGGATAATACGTCATTTGATGTATTGTGCTTTCGCGTATTTTACTTTTTACTTTCTTCTTTTTTAATTTTTAGTATAAGTTTTTCATTGTGATTTCGTAAGTATGCACATAGTGTTACGTTACAATCTAGATCTAAATGTTTAGTATTAAGTTGATTGTATTTTTTGATTGTAATGTGTTTTGTGCATTAAATAAATAAATAAAATAAAATAAAAAAATATACATTAAAAAAAAATACGGACAACTAATAACAAAAAATTGATACTAATTGTCTATGAAAGATCTAGACTAATGTATCCCAATATTTGTATATTCTAAACGACATTTTAATGAGGCATTTTGTATTCTCAAATTGGTTTACGTTATTTTATTAATTTGACCCAATTAACATAAATTGTTCTCATCATTATTTTTTCGAGGAAGATTTTAGACGTTAACATAAATATAACACAAAATGACGATACAATCGGTAAGAGAAAATTGTCATTAGAATAATATGTTTCAAAACCAGGATAGATATGATTTTTAAAAGCTCTTATTAAGCTGGGTTAAACCATGTGCTTAGATAGTATCTTATATTCAAGCAGTAGTAAATAAAATTACATAGTTTATTGTTACTTCATTGGTTTCTCCATAGTAGGAAGTAGGAACACTTCCTTAACAATTCTTACATCATATTAATTCCTAAGTAGGTATATCCTGATATTCACAGTTATTTGCACAGATAACAGCATAGACAAACATTTCGAAGGTCTTATAATGGCTATAAAAGTTTAAAAAAGCTTAAGCACTTACGCATATCGGAAATGTCTCATTCGTATCGTCATTTTCTTGTAGCTTCCAAAATGTGTCTCCAAATTCTAGTCCATGATTGTCACATGCTAACTTTGGAACAACAACGAGTAGATTAGGTTACATTTTATATAATGAGACAAATTAATGACAGAAGTTATTTTCGTTGTAATAAAATACACTTCGGCTGTAGAATAAAGCTCTGTATTTATTCAATTTAATAAAAAACCTCCGTGCTTTATTTTTATAATAAAATATTGTTACAGACAATTACACATCGCTTCAGTACACGGATGCCAAAAATCAGTGGCGACTCTTATTAAGATATGCCCAAACAAAGAACTGTTGGACCTCACGAATGACCAGGGTTACACGGCGCTACATTTAGCAGTTATGAACGGTAACTCGGTGGTCACAAGGATGCTAGTAAGGGCAGGGTTATCGATCGGAGTCAGGGATAGACAAGGAGAAACGCCGCTTCACAAAGCCACAGTAGCAGGGCGGGTTGAATGTCTGCAAGCGCTGCTCGCGCCAGTACAAGAGCTCCCACCGAGGAACATCAGTGCTGCACTCAACCAAAAAAATTACAATGGTAAGTGTAACCTCGTGTTCATTGAACTAATTTCCGGTGATTTGATGGCATCTGCCCACTTTGATTTGTCGTAAACTATAGTCTGGGGACGTTTTTATATATGTGTTGTAAAGTTTTAGTGTTGATGACATCATATTGCCTTATTCGTAGTTTGATCGAGTAGAAAGAAATGTTAATGTTTAACATTCGCCTAACGTTATCGTAATGTTCCCGGAATATACAAATTAAGTTTTATAAATTTTGCAGCATTTTCGTTCTAAATGTAAAGCTCAATGGATAGCTTTAGACACTGACATCATTCATTTGATGACCTCAGGCCCGTTGATGTTTGTTTCTCTCCGTTATAAGTTCAGTGACTGCTATAAAAATACTGATAAGATTATACCGATACATTTATATATTTACAAATTATCTAATTATGAAGCAGCTGCACCGTCCTTGATGTAGAAATGCCACTCGCGAAAATAGACCTGCTGAAGTATTGCTTCTACTCATATTAGTATTGAGTGCATCCATTTGAGCCCCTGCAAATTCTTGTCATTTTTGTAATAACAATTAAAACATAAAGTTTTAATGTAGCAACATTTCATACGAAATAGTTGCAGTGCAAATAGAGATAAAATACTTACACTCTTGAATAAGTGAGAATAGAAGACGTGTAAGGAACCACAATAGCAAACGTGTTAGGTGTCCTATACGCCTTTGAGCTTTTGAAAGCAGGGTAGTAAGTAATTAAGATACAATATTAAAACAAGCAAAAATATAACTTGTGTATGTAGGTATGTTAAATGCTTAGGTTCGCCGCAGTTCATCTGAATCACGAGGAGTAAAAACCCGTTCAACGTATTTTCCAACTTGGGACAGAGTTTTATTTAAAAATTTATGTGTTCCTTTCATATATTTCAACTACCGTTGTTTTTTTGCTCGTTTTCATGTATACTTTGTGAGACCGTTATTAATTCTGCCAAGTCTTACTTAAATTGAATCGTTAATATCTACCAGAAGAGACGAAATGCATATATCGTTGGATATAAAGTTTGTAATACATAGACATTCATTAGTAGTAGGAATTATGAACGCTAACTGGTTTGCCTCCATGTGCAACGTCAGTCATTGTCGTCTTACGTTATCCGGATATGATAGTGCAAGCACGACATCGCGTGCCGCAATTCAGCAAAAAAAATATACGGAGCTTCACTAGGATATCTATTAAACATGGTACTAAGATCAACTATAACCTGTTTACTATGCTAAACGGAGCTGATGTACATTGTTTACGTGTGAACGTATCGTGACTACTAGTGACGTACCTCAAGGTCTTGATTACGCTCAATGCCACCGAATAACGTACAGCTACCATCTATCTATCTCTGAAGTCTTACTTTTCTAACTTTATAAACGTTTTTAAAAACCAGAATATAATTATCTTTATAAGCTGCATAAAAATTGTATTAGCACCTCTTTATTGTGACTGGTTTTTCCAAGACGGCAAATGATATGCGCCGTATCTCATGTCGAAGAATTCGATATAAATTTAGTTTTATTATATTTGCATACGCCTTTAACTAAAGCTAATATCGTACTCTAGAAGCATAAAGTGACTAGTTCAAAGAGTATATTAAGTTATTTTAAGAAAGTAACTCATCGGGGTTAGTATCCACTTCACCAAGTTTTAATATGACTTGAAGAATTTGTTGTAAAAGGTCAATGTATGGTGCTGTTGGAAACAGGGGGTACAACTGCAAAAGGTTGTCTGCCGTCGTCTCAGTGGGTATTCCCAACATTACGTCGCAGGCCAGGTCACGTAACGAACGCGGCCGGCCGCTCACCAAGTGAAAGCTAACATTTTGACCGTGTAACACCCGCACCAGAGCAAACACGCACACTTTGGAATACCCCAGACCATTGTTAGAACAATCATTGAAAATCATAGCTAGTCAATGCGAAATGTTTTTGTTCTCTTGACTACTTCATTTATTTTAACGACTTTATTTTCGTCATCCAAAAAAATTGTAATCTTTTTCAATATTTTACAATGTAGATAACATTGTAAAGTGCAACGTCCTTTGTATCAATTGTTGAAGGCAAACGTGCGAATCCCTTGGAAGGTCGTCAGTAAAGTGGCTACGTGTTATTTAGCGTACAATGATACCGTTGATGATGGGTGGGCAATACCCATGTGAAAGTGTGCCTCGGCGCTCTGTTACATACGGACGGAAATCCCAAATGATCACGTGTGTTACGAACATGTTACATTGGACCAAGCTTTCTAATTATATCTGCGCTCGAATCTCTACGGGAACAAAATGTCTATATGTATTTCTGTACTAGATTACAATTTGTAGGTGTAGTGTACCTAACATTTTTTGTAGTTAGAAAGCTCCATAAATTATTTGAATGTTTGACTGGCCAGTTTATCTGATCCTTAGTAGATAGTGGTCGAGTTGAAGGAATGTCTTGTGTTACCTGGTCTACGTGCTCGCTTACAAGGCCATCTAGTTTAATTATTATCATTTTATTTGGATTTCCTACAACCAACACGTAAATAGCGAAATTTAAATAGTTAATATTAATTGCTATTGTAATTATTGTAAACATCAGTTGTTGTTTACGACATATTTTTCTTATTTATTTAACATCTTATTTTAATAGACCAGTTTCTTTATAATTCTATTGGTTAGATGTTTTACAGTTTGTCTAATGTAAAACATTAAAAAACATATATTTTTCTTGTTGTAATCATTATCTAAGTAAGGTCGTTCATATGATATATATGTTTTATAAAGCCTCAGTATAGTTTTTATGTATCGCTGGGGTTTTCCGACACTCAGCCTGGTTGTTCAATGTCCCACACGTCTACGATGCTATATTTATCATGAAAATTTCAACATACCACCTAGTTTCTACTACTTTATACTATGTACGCTATCTTGGAATAGTATTGATGTTTCTTATACGTTATGTACTGAGTACTGATGTTAGTAAGTATCTTATATGTGAATGATGTGTGCTAAGTGAGATATTTTATAAGTACAATTATCTAATAAGAGTTCTCCTGACCACACAGTAGGAAACACAGTAGGAAATATATTATGTCGGAACAATAAGAAATAAATACACATACCTACATAACAAATATTATATTTAGCTCAGACTGTAATACACATGATTTCCATTAATAACTTAATACATAATTAATTCTGATAATTAAAACCTTATTATCTTTTAGACAGCGTAATACCAAAAAATATATAATTTTTCCTGAAGTTTTTGTTAAAGTATATCGTATAAGGAAAACTTTAAATAAATGTTAGGATCAATTTGTATGTAGGCATCTATTTAATTGAACTATGACCGTTAACGTGAGACATCAACGTGACGCATTATATAAACAAAAATTATGGTGATCAATAAATAAATGACATCACAAATATATATTTTTTATGTTTAACTATTAGTATTAATTACTATGTGAAACTTTAAAAATACTATAAATGGTCATCTTTCCTTATAATGACTATTTTTGTAATATACATAGTAAGTATACTCATTTTAAAATATCCCTATACTGCAAGGCGTTCTTTATCAAGCAGGGTAAAGTGGTTTCTTGCAGTGGAGGTACCTAATTACCATGAATACTAATTCAATAGATAGCAATATTTATTACTTTATTTACCACACATTAAAAAGGAACGACATGTAGGGACCAACAATAAATTAATTATGTAATTAATAAGTAATTATTTGTGTTAAAAATGTTTAGTGAAGTATATTTGCGAGTGACACAAGGCTATGGGTTTTTACAATAAAACCTGTTGATAAACGCGCGCTACCGACCACGCTGGGGCACCTCATCGTATTTTAAAAGACCTTGTGAAATATTAAACTTCTACCTGTAATAAAAGCGTTTAAAATTTTATAATATGTACCCTACTTACCTAATATAAGCTTGATAAAGTTAAAATTACCTAAACTAAAATTTTCTACCTATTGTTTACCGTGTCGAAACTTGCTTAAACATTGCGAAATAACCTTTCAAATTTAGTATTTTTCTATTTTAAACAAGTTTATATTAAACTTCATATTGTAGGTTAACTAAAACCTTAATTAAAAGTAAATTCGTCATCGTAGTCTATAAATGCATACGAATGAACGGCCAGCTCATCGGCAATACCCTGACATAAATGCGGTCACTTGGAAGCTCCTGGAATTCTCCCATGTTATATTTTAACACGTAATTTAATAAGGAAAAGTGTAGACTAGTTGTAACTTTAAATTTACATATTGTAAGTTTGATTTGATTCATATTTCGTGAAGAAGAAAATAGTTTAAACAATGTATGTGTGGTCGCGCCTTATTTGGTGTGGAGTGTAAAGGTGCCCGTGCGCATGCCAGTCGCCGGATAACACATAGTTGGGAAAACCCCATCAGGCCGTGCGCCCTCCCCGCGCGCACAATGTGACGACACCACACTGTGCGCATAGCACTCTACTTCATACTTGTGTAGTTATCGATAACGATGCGCGTACTACGCCTCTCCCGTCACATAAATATTTTGGAACCTAACTAATCTTGTTGTTATCTTTAAAGAAATGTTTAAGAATTAACACAATTCACTTGTCCACTCTAATAATTCTATTCGTAGGTATACATTGTGCGTCATTGGAATAAATTTAATAATTTTTTTAGTAAACACTTTTGTGATTATAGATAACGATCATTTCACGAAGGCAAGGTTAAATATTACACTTTTTTAGACAAAATTGTACAGATTTGTTTATATTTAGATATGTATTTGATTGGGTTTGAGTATCTTTACTACAGTTGTACTATGTAAACGATTGTCGTCTATAAATTTCCACTATTGTTGACAGCTATCTGTTGAAACGTAATTTCCAATGAATACGTAATAATAACAAATCGACTTTCCTCGTAAGATATCTTTGCAATGTTGTATCAAAAACTATAATACAATTAAAGAAAAATATAGACAGTAAGAGCTAAAACTTTGGGAATAAACAATATTTCCGCATTTTCCTAAAACATTATGAATAATCCTAGACGAATAGTAAATTCAGTTTATGTTAAAACTTGCTCGCCTAACAATGTTCTAAAACTAGAACGACCTTTTCATTTTATATTTATAACTGGGATAAACCCACTTGGTTTAATATACGTCCTCGTAAATGTGTTACTTGCCTAACGTCACGAGAAGATAGTTACTACTCCAGACTGTATTTTTCAGACAGATAAACTGTTTATTATGAGTAATATAACAGAAATACCTGTAAGGAGGACTATTATCGCTTACATTCCTGTGCTTAAAAAAGAGCTCAGCCATTTTGGTAGGAGCAATCTATTTCAGATTTGTTTTAAATATACTTGGATAAGTTCCAGCGAGTACGGCTCGACATTAACTATAGTTTTTTTTGGTATAATTTGACTAATGAAATAAATGGAATAAAATATGTATGTATGTAGAGTAGGAATGAAGAACAGTGGAAATTTCCACTCTACAGTAAAATGTTTCATTTGTACCAATAACGAAAGAACCGCTAATTTAATGTCGTTTTCAATAAAAATACCAGACGGGCAGGTAGACGAGCTATTTTCGCTTCTTATTTCTGTGACTAGAAAGCATATTATATTTTATATGGTGCTGCAGCTATATTAAAAACTAGTTTAAATAGAATACGTAGGATACAATTTATAGAGATGACGTCTAACTTTTTATAGATGTTAAAGGTTATCGAACATTTGAGTGATAACTATATTCTTATTATTTTTTTACTACTCATAATATGTAGATAAATCACTTCAATTAGAGGCCTTTATTGTGAGATAAAGACATCTTACTTTGATGGCTTTTTGATAATGATAAACCCTAATTAAAAGTGTGATATCCTTATATTTTCTTAATCCCAAATGTACATCATTTTGCATTTATTTACACTTTAAGAACAAAGGTAGAGTCGGCACCCGACGCACTATGTACTAACAAAATAAAACAAGTAAAATATTATGTTTTGTTAGTTTTTTTGTTGAAGCTGCGACAATTCGACCTTCATAGCTATGCTTGTTGCTACTAACTAGTTATCTTTATTCTAAATAGATGTCATTACCTACAGCTTAATAAGAAAAAACCTTAATTTGCTTTTTTTATAGTATAAAATCAATGAGTTAGCATGACGCAAAACTATGGATATTATTATGTTTCAAAAATGTCGAGATATTTCCGTGTGGGAGAGACATTCTCACACAAGGCCGGTGATATCATAAACACACACGAATAAGGCAATGATTTAACATAAAACATATCTGAACATATCTTTTAGAATTCCCCATAATTAAAAGATAACGCTCGCGAGGTATTTACCGCGATATCAGATTAACTCATTGATTTGTAACTGATAAAATGATCAAGGATTCTACATCTGTTAAATTAGTTCATCAAGTTATAGATTAAAATAGTTTATAATTTCGTCATATTAAGGTTTCTGACACACAATTTGATATAAGAAAAAAATGATTTAAAATGGCTAAATAATATGTTTGATTGCTAATGAAAATAATCTTTATTGTTCCAGGACAAGCATGTGTACATCTAGCCGCATCAGCAGGAAATTTGGAAGTCTTACAAACATTAGTCTTCTACGGAGCTGACATTAACGCTAAGGTAAATTCCCCCATAATGCAATAAACACTTTGAAATATTATCAACACTGATTGTTATCTCAGAAACGAAGGCTAGTTACAAACAAAAGAAAAAGTAAATAACGGATAGTTGCTATGTACACAGAATAGTATTACAACCGCATAATGACTCAGTGCACGGATTGCCTACAAATACGAGTATAATGACTGTGCTCATCAATACACTAGGTATCTGAGAAACACTTTTTATTTCAAAATTCCCGGTGCGCGTTTAATCACACGCTAACGCGTAAAATCCTCTTACAACGAATGTAGGGAAAATGTGAATGTTTATTCTGAAAACATTGTTCAGGGGAATATCAGCTGTATTTTCCTGATATTACAGAAATAGTTTTACTGACTACCTATTATACAAATGAGTGTTTTAAAAAGGGCTTAATAGTCATAAACTACTACTACTTAGAACGTAGTGCTGTTTATTTTAGCGATACTATGGATTGATGATTATTTTTATTTCCCCGCTCAACTTGGCCAGATGATTTGCTAGGAAGTAACCCCCTTAGTTAGATTTTAAGCTTAGAATAAAATGGAGTTGTAACATTTCTTAACTCGTTAGGATGGATCACCAGAAATGGAAGAAGACTTTGCCGGCTCGTACCACGCTGGCATGACACATTGATTTTTTTTAAAGTTTTTGTTCTTTTAACATAGAGAAAGTTGAAGTAGAGTTGCATAGTCTTTCCCTTTCTTGCCGTTTACGACACCTAAGCGGTCTAGTAGCTATTAGTTTGAGTTGAATGGTGAAATTGACTATTCTGACTCTATCTCTATTCATGCTAGTCTTTAGTTTATATACAATGTCTGTGAAGAACCTATCTCTATACCTATCTACTACCCCAAGAAGTCTTGTCTCTGCTATCATAACTGCGTAAAAGCTACAAGTGTTGTTGAAGACATCATAAATATTTTATCAGTAGTAAGGCGTGTTGAATAGTTTTGCGTTCGTCTCCATTGTTAAGTTAGGAAAACCCGCGCTAATCTCTGATACGAGCCGTATCTTGTGCGTCGGGGTTTTTTACTGTTTGTGCACCAAATTATATTGTATTTGTTTACTTTACAATATGTCGCAGATAATCTCCTCGGTTAAAAATAGTTCATTTATTTGTTTGGCTTAATCCTTAAAGTGGTAGTTAAATAAGAAAAAAGTAATGTTTATATTGAAGGCAACACATTATGTCAGACATACCCGTTAGCTTAGAACTTTACGCATCTGCCCTTTTCGAAACTGATTACGGTTTTAAGGACTCCTTAAAGACTTTTACCAATCATTTTCGGCAACTTTGTTAGATTGCAGTGTTGACTTTACCTTTTTGGTTCTTTCAAATGTTGTCCAGCGCCTTCAATAAGCACTGGTTTTAATAATAATTTACCAGAGTTACCCTTCTTTATATATCTATCAACTTCCAGTAAGTAAATTATTATAAGCATACCAACATTGGCTTTGGCTAAAAGAGGGTCTAGAGTCAGTACTATTTATAGGTAGGGATTATACGGTTACAATAGACAGCAAGCTTACAATCGTATCTTTTCCCCAGGAGAACCTAGCAGGCTGGTCAGCCCTCCACTACGCGTGTCGTCGCGGCGACGTGCGCGTGGCGACGTACCTGCGTCAGCGTGGCGGCACCAGCGTGGTGCGGGACCACGCCGGCAGGACGGCGAGGCGTGTCGCGCGCGGCTCTGCTGCGTATGCGCTGTTCGCTGACGACACCAGCAGTGACGACGAGTCCGATGCTGATGATGATGTGAGTATATACATACTGTACTAATATTTACTGTACGCAAGCGCCACCAACGAGGCCGGCATGACGTTAGCTATCAGAAAAGTTCGAGAATGACAAGAACAAATAAAACACCTGCACCCTACTATTTAGTTCGAAAACGGACATCTTCACAACTAATTGCATCAACTCCTAGCCGGCCAAGTTATTTCGCGAGAACTGTAAGATTTTCCTAACCCAGGTTTGGGTTAGAACTAAAATGGGGATTCCGAGAATCTCCCTAAATTCCTAGACGACCTATAGACAGGGCTATGCAACAAAAGATTGTGTTTCAGAAAGAGAAAGACTAATCTGTCTCATTACTTCTTCAATGTTATAAGAAAAAAAGCCTTATTAGTGAAGAAATAAACATATATTTTTTTATTTTAAATATAATATAATAAATAATTCAACTTTCTTCCTCTTCCTAGTATATCAAATGTATCTAAATTCTTAATCTCCGCGTTAAATGTTGCGGAAATGTATAAAAAGTTATTAAAACAATAATAATTGTACTATTGTAAGTTAATTACAGCATAGAATCAGTTTAATTATTTGTATGTACCAACCACGACAGCTATCCGTCAACAATTTGCTTACATTATGTAGGTATAGGACATAGGAAAAATACTTTGTTTACATGCTATTTGATACTTTGTTTATTTTTTTTTTGCTTTAATATTCATTTTATCCTGTTGCATTGCTAACACTGCGTTAGTAGTACTTTTGTTTATAAAATTAATATTTGACTAAGCAACTATTACCCAGTGCATGGATACCCCTCTACAGTGAGATAATCCCTATTAGGAGACTAAGTTAACATACCAATACAACTCTAATCAAACTTATTGGTAAAGTTTATATATCAAGTATTGCTTTCACTATTTTGGTATACATAATACATATTTGGATATTTCTTCCTAATCCTATGCTGGCTGTCCACCGAAGCAGAGCGTGGCAGCGGAGCGGAGAAACGAGGAAATATTATCCAATTGCGTGGGACAGAATTTCTGCTAAAGTTTGTGGAAATTTTGTGCAACCCTATGGGTTAATATTTCTCCCTTTTTATCTCGTCTTTGACGATTCTCTCAAATGGCCTTAGTCTCCTTAGGTCCATTGAACGTTGCCTAGTTTAAATTCATCTAACAAAGCCTGTAACATTATTAATTTGATTGTTAATTTGTTCCAGAAGTACGACAGCGATAGTGAGAGCCTGTTCGAGAGATTACGCGAGAGTCTGAACACCTCCTCCTCTATCAACGTCGCGTAAACATAGTGTGATGATGACACCAGTATCGATATGCAAGTCTACAACACATGAGCAGTAACTACAGGATTCTACTGTTAATATACATACAGTTCGCGCAAACTTACTCGACCGGCTTGAAGCTATCTTTCAGAAATGTTCACACATGTACAGGAACTAAGAAAAGACCCGCTCCCCGACATTTAGTTTCCATAAATGACATGTGAGCAGCCATTTGCAACAACTTCAAGGCGACCATATTAGATTGCGTGCATTGTACATTTAATAATTCAACGATATGTATGATAAAGTTCGCAGAAGCATACATTCATTACACTGTTAAAATCTACTTCTATGATATCCACATCTTGGCCTGTTTGAGAAAATAATTGCTATTAGAAATTAGTATGTTTCTTTTATTATATACTTAAAATATTATTTATAAAGTACTTGCAATCGATACATTCAATTAAGTCGAACCTTATTACACAAACTGGTAACAAATATAAAATATCTATATTGTTATAACACAAAACAGTGCATGTAGTTCCAAAATGACATTTACGCCGCCATTTGCAAAATTTCAAGACGGCCATCTTAGATTCCGCTGTATGTGTTATTAGTTCGTATTGTAAAGTTCTCAATGGACTGTTGGAACCTAAACATCACATTTTAGTGCCATGAATGTGAAGTTCCAGCTTCTTATTCCGCCTAAATAATATTTCTATCTGTTATTGTTAATACAATATACAGAGTAGAATCTTTGTTTGTTGTCCAATTTAATAAGAATTGTGAATTAAAACTATTGTTCCAACAGTCTCTTGGTACATAGTGTTATATAATGAATGATTAAGTATTAATTTTAATGCCATTATGCTCAAGTTATACCAATATGTCTGGCCAGAATGGCATATAAAGTAGTCCTATTTCCACCGACACGTCTCTAGAGGAGGCTTGTCCTGTCCTGTCATTGAACAGTTGTAGGCAGTTGAATAAAGATATAACAGTGTTTTGGTGTGGTCTATTTGCCTTGAATATCGGGACCAACGGCCGCATATCTTATTTCTTTTGTCATCAATCATGATAACAGTCTATTAATGTCCATATGTTTTGTTATAGTATAAATACTCGAGGTCGAAGGACTAAGCATTAGGAAATAATACTTAATCATTTATTACTATAGTATGTGCCTGTTTAATAATTATATAAACTTCATCGTTCATTTTGTAAATATATATGAATTGTGGAGACTATGTTGGACGGATGTTCAATACATAGTACACGATGCTAGGACTCTCCTATATATTATGTTTTATTGTCCTTATATTTATTTATCTTGTCCTATACTCATGTACTATGCATCTGTTAATTATAAGGCTTGTACAGTCGCGGAAAGAATGTGTATCTCATAGCAGCTCCTGAATTACCCTCTGCAGTGTGTGTGGAGGGTAACTTGGCCCACAGTAAGCATGGTAGAAACAGATTGATAGCGGGGTTTTGTCTCAATGTTTATCTTAATTCCTAGAGATGCTGACTGTTAAATAGATATGAACTTAAAGAAGATACGGGGTGCTTCAACCCTGTTGGACAGAATGTGTATAAAAGTTATTTAAAATAGATGTAATTGTATAAATCTGTTAATTGTATATTTATTTAGTAATGAAATAAACGTTGTTTAAAAATGATATATTGGTTTATTTTGTGTCACTGAACACCTCTATGAGTTATGTTCTTTCCGCGACTGTCCGGTCAACATATAAATAGTTATGTTAGTTACTGCAGCTGTAACAATTATTATATTTATTGTATTACTCTTATATGAATCGGAATTTATATTTATTTGTAGTTATTGGTGTTATAAATGCCTTTTTATAAAAACGAATTTCGATTTACAGGCTATAATAATGATTACTAAAAGGAATAATTTCTGGAGTTAATTTTTGTTTTTTACAAGAAATTAAATATATTCTTTTCTATGGACAATCGGTTAATAACTATATATTATCGTGTGTTATGTCTTCCTCTGAAGGTAAAATTATATATCTATTTATCAAAATAACTACTTAAATTTAGTTTATAGTGTGGCAAAAGAAGTCTAACTTCCTTAGTGTTATTTTATTATGTTGGATTCTAAAAATAAGTTGATATTTTTACAAATTGCAATAATTACATAATATGACAAACAATACAAATAAACATTACGGGGACCACCATGTATTGTTTACAAATTGGCATGTTAGTTGCCATGTGTGGACTATACTAATAGCTTACTATCAAGGAGACACTTTGATTACTGAGATAGTACGTGCATAATGATTGATATAGCGCATAAAAAGCACACAGATGGTAGTCAGTCAGTGAATCATACATATTTTTAAGCCGGCAAACGACTACTTGAATGGAGTAGATCTAAACTCAGGACAAATATATTTGTTGATCGGTATTACAAACCCGCTGCCCACCAGACATTTCTAGTTATACTCAACATCCATGTCTTACTCTTACTTTTGTTATGAAAGTAAATGTTAAGGCATGTTCATAATGAAACGTTAGGATACGTATTTATCATATAAATTATATGTAATCATCACAAAATAGGATGCCAATTACCAATTTATAAAGCAGGTTAAGCAAATTCCACGCTGTCATTCTTTAGATAGGTGACCACTAAGTGATATTTTGCTACGTAAAATGTAGGCCCTGATTGTTGTCAACAGTTGTTAAGCAGCATGCCAATTCTCGTCACTAAAATTCGGTTAGGCCAGGCGCGCACTACGAGTTTTTCGCCGCGCGGCAGAAAAGTGCAGCGGTATAATGTCGCACTGTAATACTGTACCAAACAGTTTTACATTGTATTGCGCGCACTTGACGGCAGAGCCACCGCAGCCCACCAGTATTACTGTGCGACATTATACCGCTGCGCTTTTCTGCCGCGCGGCGAAAAACTCGTAGTGCGCGCCTGGCCTTAAGTTAACTTTTAGTTGTCAAATTGTCACAATCTAAATAAAACTTTAACACAACCACAAAAGATTACAATTGCAATAACATGACAACTAAAAGTTAACTTAACCGAATTTTAGGTACGAGAATTGACATGCTGATCCTTCCACACCTGCGGGAAGTCGGTTTGAACAGCTCTGCCCACTAATCATACGATAATACACACTGAAGTTTGGGTAGTTCAGGTATTACCCAAACTGTGTGTACCCCAGTATGTGTACGTAATGTAGTAAATACATGAATGCATCCTATTACGAGTATATAGACTGTATGTAACTACTGAGTTCGTTCTTAATATTTCTTTTATTCTTTAAATTATATTAAGTAATACATTATGTCGATTACATTCGTCGCATGAACATTTTTTGGCGAGCGAAAATATTTTAAACAACAAACTAAAGATTATGTAAAACTATAATAGATAAGTAGATTGTGTATATCGGCGTCCTTATATGTTAATGAACACTTAGTTAACAAGAGATCTTAGTAAGTTTATTTCAACAAAAATTTATAGAAGCTAGAGCCAGTTTCATTATTTTACATCTAGTGATTTAACTAAACAATTATTTGTTCGATCTACAAATAACTTTTCTAAGCTCCGATATTTTTTTGTCAGTCAATTATAATCATGCGATGGTGTCGTAACTTGTAATTACTATTTCTTTTTGTGTTTATTACAAAATTATTTAATAGTGTGTCTATACTTAACGCTCAGTTACTGGACGCTCGTCTTGAAACGAAATTATACAGTTATATTAATTTAGGTTAAATGTATTAATATGCGTTTGCCGAAAATGCCCTGATTACATAAGTAATACATGGATATTTTATCTAACTTGCCATTGCAAATACTATTAACTTTGGCATAAGCAGATTCATCTTAATTAATCAAGAAAACATTGGTCAGCTTTGAGGAAGTATAGGGATATTATTTATAGTATGTAAACCTACCTGCTAGCAAAGTAAATAAGTGAGTTACGATAACTAAGCATTCAGTAACTGAACACTATTATTAGATAATAATTATGTTCACATAAAGTACCTATTTACGTGGTTAATGTGTTATGTACCGATATTAATTAGTATGTATACAATTATGCACTTTGTTGTGTCTATCATATTATATTATACTTATTGGTGAAAATGTACGTTCTTTTACTTATTTTCTTCACGTTTGTTCCCACCTCAAATGTCTTTTACTTGCAGTAGTAGACATTTATAGACATCAGTAGACATTTATAGGGGTACTTCGTAGTAAGAATAATATATCAAGGTATAGAGAGGCTTATTGCCAGCATAGCAGGAGCAGCTGCGAAACTCGAAGAGAAGCAACTTATTGTAAGATACGTTATTTGTGTATCGTCCCTAGACTGACTTTTAACACATGTGGTCAAAATACTGTCTAAAGTCTAGTAAGTATATTTTCCCCCGTACTGTAAAACTAATAATTGACAACCGGAACTGATGTGGATCACTCTAAAGTGGCTCCTAACAAGAGAATCATATAATTATACTTATTAACGACCCAACATTGTTCGACTGATACTCGTAATAACCGCAGAACACTTTGGGTACATTAAATTAAAGTTAATCATAATCTCATTTCAGAGCTCTACTATACCTACAAATTCATTTATAAACCCCTATCTTGTTAGTCTGTGTTCAACTCTACTTTTCAGATGAGTACCTACTTAATAATTAATAACAATGAAACACAAAGAAGGGTGCATTGATTAACAACGATGGGTCATTGGTCAGGCTTAATCCACACCAAGTAAGTAAAATGAAATTCGGAGAGGTGTCCTCCGCAATCTATATACCATAGGCAGTGACTTTGATTGGCTTGTTTTTGCAGCAGTTACCAACACAGTTGAAATACAGGGCAGAGTTTAGAAAAGTAACAAAGCAATTTAAATTATTCCTGGTAATGAGAATAAAACAAAAATCTCTAACTTTTATAATTTAATTTATAAGCTTACAATTTGAACTTGCTAATAAATAGGGTACCCATATTTATTCGATCACACATCATTTAATAAATAACAACAGATTCACTGGCACACTCGTACTGAACACTCACTACGTCTTTACTCGTAAACTATACACATGGACAGAACGCGGAATCTAAGATGGCCGACATGAAGTTGTTGAAAATGTCTGCGCAGGTATAATTTTTTGGGACTAAATTGCGGGTGTTTTTTTGCTGACACACTTAATATTTATTTTGCTTGCGCGAACGTCTTTGACAGCTTCAGGTCAACCAAGGAAGACTGCGCGCGCTGTGCAGTATCGCTCGCTCAGCGCGCTCGCTTGTCGTCCCGCGCATCTGTCCGCACGCACAGCTTGCGTCTCATGGCCCACAGCGCGGCGGCGGCGACGGCCAGCAGCAGCGCGCCCCCCGCCGCGCCCGCCGCCACGCTGCGCAGGCGCCCGTACTCCGGCACGCGCAGCCCCGCGCTGCCTGACGCGCTCGCACACGTCACACGGGCCCAGTAACGAGCACCTTCCTCCGCACCGCTCACTGCATATAGAAAAAGTAAATATTTATATACTCGTAGGTATACCTATACCAAACTTACAAAAATAAGTTTTTCACCCTAAAAAGGTCGTCGGACGACCTTGTAAGGAGTCTCCCTTGCATCGTCCGGACAACGTCGCCAGTCCTTTCTAGGGCGTCAGAAATAAGAGAACCAAAGTGACTGACATATGCTAAAGCAAATGCCTGCCAAATTACGTGCGGATAAACAATCAATTAACAATGACAATTTATAATAATCTCAAAAAATGTGTTACTCACCAAGCATGTAATCGTGATACGTGTGTCCAGTGGCCAACAACTGCTCACCGGGTTCAGGGCCTCCATACCAGCGCACAGTACAACGTGACGTGTCCTGGGGGTCACGATGCCATCGCACCAGCGCGCCTTCATCTATCAGCCGCACCGACACCTCCAGCTCATCCTCGCGACCTTCCATAGGCGTCACCGGCTCAGTGGTAAACGCAGCGAATGCGATCTGCTCTCCAGTGATCGTCTCTTCTTCTGGTGCGGCAGAACCTTCAAGTGAGTAGTTATTTTATAATATCATGTCGTCTGATCCCAATAAGTGCAAGAGTGTTACCGCACCAATCAATCGAATTTTAATCGATGGGATCGACCGAGGTTATTTGGGCTTGATCGATTAGTATGGTAACATTGATCAACGTAGTATTGATCGATCGGCATCTGATTAATCGACGTTTTGATGAAATAAAACATCGAAATTTGGCATTCAATTCTACTATTCAATCTATTGGCGTCAACTAATCAATTCTACTATTTAGTGATGTCGGTATCACTCAATGGAATAACAATTGACAATCAATCTATTGGTGTGGTAACTCGCTAACATACCTAGCGTTCTGGCATATACAGGTTTGCTGAACAGTCCATCACCAATAAGATCCTGTGACAGAACCCGCAGTTCGTACTCAGTGCCGGGTCGCAGGCCTACCAGTGTGGCTTCGGTGACACCTCTCGACAAAATCTTCATGGTTCGCCACTCGCTCTCAGCCCTCTCACGATACCATACGTTGTAGTCCACCTCGAGGCCATTGTGACCTGCATAAATAATTTAATATACAGACAATTAAGACATTTCTAAGAAGAAAAAGATGATGAGGTTAACTTGTTTCATGGTTACGTACCAGGTACCCAGGTGAGGTGAAGAGAATCAGTCGCTGGTCGTACTGTGAGGTTATACGGCGCACGTGGCGGCATGTTCTCCACAAGAAGTTCTGTCTCAACATCAACAGCAGCAGCTTCGTTGCTTATCGTGCAAATGTACACGCCGCGGTCTTCTTCTGCGACGTCGACGATAGTCAGGTTCCCATCTGACAGACTGTATCTTCCAGTTGGCAACTCAGTTCCATCTTTCTGCAAAGAAGTAATTTCTTTTATTGATATCCATTTCTGAAAATCAGCGTTAGATATGGCCATGAGGTTGAACGAAATAAAACAGATTACTTTTTTCTTTAACCTTTATACATGCGAGAGTGTTATATAATTTATTTTTACTTACCCTCGCCCAATGCACGTTAGGTTCATCATGATGCGACCTAGCAGAGGCCGCGCAGGGTAACGTTAGGGTGGCTCCGAGTCGCGCCACGTACAGCGGCTGTGGTCGAGTAACCAGTGCTGGTGGTCGCTGAACCCGCACGCGCACTCCTGGCGACGGACCTTCTGATCCCAGAGAGTTGTATGGTGTGCAGGAGTATTCGCCTTCGTGAGACTCGTCCACCTGGTCATTATAAATGCACGTATAAAACTTTTAGATAATGCTTTTTAAAATTTATTTACAAACTTACTTAATTGAATGTTCATGAAATAAATATAAAGATGTAATAATAAGTTTATAACCTGATTAAAAAGTAAACTTCCGTTTCTACTGTAAAATACTCCAGGCACGTTATAAGGGTCAAAGAGAAACCCGTCCTTTTCCCAGCGGAGATTAGTTAGCGGCGGGTTGGCACTGAAGTGACAGTCCAAGCTGGCTGGTTTTCCGTAGGGAAGGTAGCGCTCCTTTGGGGCGTAGACAACTTTCGCTTTGTCTGCAATTATTGTATAATATATGAAACAGACCGATCTGATGTTAATTAGAAGTGTTAGTGGGCACATACATACACTGTACGTCAAGGAATGCAGCGGCGCTTTGTATTGTACCATCGGGCGCTTGAACGCGGCACTCGTATTCCCCAGGGTCTCCAGAAGCCGCTCGACGTAACACCAGGCTACCGTTAGATGGCATCTCTGAACGCAGAGAGAGTTCTGGCGTCTCACTCAGAGGTGAACCGTCTTTGAACCACGCCACCACTGACTCGGGGCTCTTAGGTAAACACTCTAATTCAGCGCGGTCACCCTCCAGCACCGTCACATTCATTGGGGGTGTCACTATTAAATTACCACCTGAAATTGGTAAATATTATTTATTAAACAACTTGCTATAAAAGCATTGAATATTCAATCAAGATAGGCTTTAGTTAATATCTGTTTTCATCAAGTGACGTAATGTAATCAATGTAATGCGGAATCAAACTGCACGACCATTATATCACTCCTAAGTATAGCAAGACAAGTATTAATGTAGAGACGTCTCTGCGTACCCCGGACGGGATAAGGCGTGAGTTTATGTACCTATGCATGTGTTTAGGTACTATGTCTAATTTATAACACAAAACCTTGAAATTTTCTGGCTATTAGATTAAGTTATTATACATCGATAGGTATCCTGACCATTTTTCACATAATCCCTAACACTGATCTATAACTTAATTTTAATAAGCATTTGAAGTCACCATCAACATCAAGGTAGTAGAAGGTGCCATTATTCCGTGCTGGAGGCGTGCGGTTGGGGAAGGTGACGCGACACCGGTACAGTCCGGCGTCGGTCTCGCGGACTGCGCTCACGTTGATGGAGCCTCGACCGAGGCCGAGCCTCCCCTCGGACAGGCGACGCACGCGCCCGCCCCACCGGTCACCTAGCCGTACTCGCCCGTCACCACTGTACCACGAGAATATAGTCTCGCCCTGTGGACAATACACCAAATTAATATATTAGAATAAAATTTGATTAACCAGTTCGTTTTTACGAAATAAACCGTACAGGTACTACTTAAGGGCCTCGAACAGGTTAAGTACTCCAAACACCATGTCACTAGGCTACACAGGTTCTAGCCCCTGTACCGTGTGAATCAGTCAATCATCTAGCCTCTTGCAGTCCACTGCTGGACATAGGCCTATCCCAACACGCGCCACAGACAGAACACGGAATGCCTCTAGTAAATCATCAATGTTTCAAATGAAACGATTTATTATAACGAATGACATTTTGTGTATTAAGTTACAATGTTTGATCTATTAAACTAGATTTGCGGTAACTTATCGATATAAACCGCAAAACAATAACAAAATGTCAAGAGCAACATTCACGCTGCACCTTTACTGGTGATGCGTAGCAGTCGCTTCGACTGACAATAGCCCCCGACTTCGAACAAAGGAGGAGGTTCTCAATTCGATTGTATTTTTTTATATAAGTACTTAAGTACTGAATATTAACCAATTTGAAAACAAAATATTTTTTTTATCGCTACACGTTTTGTTATAGGTATAATTAAAAAAAACTAGTCTCAAATTAAAGAAAGGTTCAGGAAACCAAACCAAGATTCCTTAGATCACTTAGAGGTCCGGCTCTTGAGTGGTAGATAAAGAGTTGTGAAAAGATTGTAAGTAAAGTTATCATTCGAAACTAGGAGTATCTATGTAGACGACGGAAATAAAGGAGGATTGACCCAATTGTTCAATTTTAACAATGTTATGATATGACAAGGTTAAGGTATGTGGCGCTGAGTGGCGCATGACAAAAGAGTGCGAAGTTATCTCATTATTTCAACAAAAAAAAACTCTTTTTACATTATTTGTCTATTTTTCGAAGACAACAAAAGTAGCAAACTAGGTACTCAGTTGTGTAGCTCAGTTGTTTGGTATTCCTATAAAAAAGACCTATGTAAATATATGTAGGTACCTAGCTATAAGGTCGAAAGTTGTCACTTACTAAACCTTAGGGTTGTATTCAAGAATGTAAGCACAGCAAAAGTAAGTGCAAGCCACGTGCGCACAACAGGGTCAGCGCATGAGGTCGAGGGGCGACAGTAAGTACGGGTGTCAGCAAGTAGACAATTACAGCTCCCACGCGCCTCACGCCGCTGTAGGCGCAGGCGCACGTAACACGCGCACTCCCACGCTCGCAGTGAGACCTACATACTTCACAATAAACGTATTGCCCCGATTCATACTTCACGCTTGTTCGCTCCTGAGTGTTACAATTTACCTCCCAATTGTAGACAGAGGCTAGATAAGATCATTACGCTAGTTAACTTATGAAATGACTAGACAAGCGGGAGCAGTCAACAACTTTAATGAATCACACTTCTCAATAACTACTTCGTTTTTGTAGTCTTATAATTTGATCATGAAGGGTCAGGCCTCTTACAAAGACGGTGAAAATTTGCATTCTGCAATTGTGAATACAACTAAGTATTGACTGTTTAATATGAATTTTAAATGAGTTTTAACTGACTTTTATGCAGTTAAAAGTGGTATGACTAACATCAATGGTCAAAACCACTTTTGACTGCAAAAAACAGTCAATAGTGGTTTTGACTAAGGACGTGTCGGTCAAAACCACTATTGGCAATGAGTTTTGACTGTAACATATACGAGTAATAGGTATAGGTATATACTACTACTTATAAAACACTTTAGTGTACTCGGCAGGTCTTATATCTCTTCTTGTCAGTTTAAGGTTCAGACCTAAATACTCTCAGGAGTATTTAGGTACATAAAATTTGATTGAAGTTACATCAGTAATAATTCATTTTCTTATTAATTAACGGCTCACCTAATGCTAAGTGACAACCGCCGCTAAAGGACATCGTCAATACTAGAACACAACCAAACTACTGCCTAAACATTGGAAGGAATTTCTTGTTTTGAACCTCGAAGAAGATCATGGTACAGCATAAAAAACTACTACTGAAAGTTTTTTTTCAGAGATTGCACTTTCTCTATCTATATTTACTTAAATGGAAGGGACATAGTGGTTTATATAAAATACAGGTACTTAAAAGTAGTATATAGGTCATTATTATTCTAAGGCGCTTATGCGGTGATCGTCAAGATTGCACCAGTGGTTGATGACATGTAATGAATATTGATGTAATTAATTCATTAACAGATTAAATCTATCTGAATCAATACCTATTTATTACATTTTATTGTAATGTTTAGGTACTAGTGTAGTTTTTAGTCTTAGTACTTGAAGAACAAATGACCATACCTAACTTAAGAAAATAGTATCATACCAATACTTTCGCGGAACAAAGTATTTCTTAAAAAGCTGTTAGCAAATCCACGTTTGCGACTGTGACAGTGTGTGAAACTTAGTAAGTAGATAGTAGAGAGTTCTTGAATATCGACAGTCCCAGTTATAAAGTAGGTTTTAGAGGGATGTAGCTGAAGTACATTTACTTCCAATCATGTAGTATGTTATAGTTTTAAGGAAACTTAGCAAGAAATAATTCAACAACTGCATAGCAATTAGCAATTGTTTGATAAAACAAATGCTACGTAAAAAGCCACAACGACTACGATATCTACCTACTTAGATCATTTCACACACAGTGTAATTTATTTTACTTGAGCATATCATTGTCAACCTCCTTTAAAATTCCTCACCAGGAACGAGGTTTGAGAGCATTACGGGCTATTAATATAATACGGTAGAGTTGGTGTATTGTTATAGGATTCCGCAAGTCAACGTTTGGATTTTTACTGACCTACTATTTTTTAACGGACCTACTATACAATGACCTACGCTCATCTTCTTTCTTTTATGTTTTAATTAGAAACCCGTAATTTTATGGCAAACCTATATTGACTTCAGTATGTCAGATATGGTAATGTGTGAAGATGAGTCAGTAGTGTGATGTACCTGTTATTGTGAACAGGTCAAGAGGTGCGGCGGCAGACATACGCGTGCTGTATTGTGATAAACAATAATGAGCTGTATGATTGTGATGCCACGCATTGTTGTCGCCGCGACGGTCGGTGATTAAACACCAGACCAGCGGCGATATTGTGTCATCTTGAACACGATAGACGTGCGTTGTAACTTAAGATACTTTTGAATCCCGTACACATGTACGAAAACCTTTGTACACTTGACACTTCCCATCGAAATACACTTTTCAATTTCTTATCGAATGAACTTTAGACCAAGAGACTTTTGAGCATCAAATCGTTTGAGTTTTCTGCAGTTCACCGAAAAACGTTAGACTCTACATTGTGTGCAATTTGCCTCTATAAAAAGCTTAAGTTCAAATTAAATTATTGTTATAGTTTTGTCCTGTGGTTTTACCTTGTTAGTATGTGTTGGTATTGCATCCGGAAAAGGAAAACACAATCAAACCTATAGGTATGCTAATTAACAATAAGTACCTAATTAAGTACTTTGAAAATAGGTAGGTACCTACCTACATAAACAAAACAAACGTAAACATAATAGACACTAGTGTTCAGCTACTTTTGGAACACTAGTGTCAGCTACTTTTGATATACTAGTGTTCAGATACTTCTGAAACACCCGTGTGCTGATACTCTTGTAATACTAGTGTTCAGATACTTCTGAAATACCCATGTGCAGCTACTATTGGAATAACCGTGAGCAGCGTGTTATGGTCGTTTTGTACGTTTAGCTTATTTTGTACTCTTGTTGCGACACTGACTTATGCCACTTTTAGTGTTCAGCAGTTTTGGAATTTAAAATGTGTTCAGCGACTTTTGGGGCTGACTGTACATACAGGATAAAACAAAAACTTTGTATTGATGATTATTTAGTCAAGAGGCAAAAATTGTACCTAGGTAGGTACATAATGTCAATGGTACTATGCTCTAACATTTTTTTGGTAAACAGCAGCAAAATCGTTTTACTGGTCTAACGTCAGTTAGTAAAATGATTTTCGTTCGGTAAAGTTTTGAGTCCCGTAGGTACGATATGTATGTAGGTACAGGATACTGACATAGACATAAAGTAGGTAAGTAGGTACCTAAAGTGGAAAAAGCTGAGATTATAACGAATGATTAAGACACCCTGGTGTTAAGTTTGAATGAGTAAGTAACTGATTGAAATTAATAGGTGGCAAGCAGCTCCATCCTTTGTGTCTTAGATAAAACGTAATTGTATAATTTAAATATGTCCCCACTTCATAAGCATCTGGTCAGTGCATAATAAAGTGATATGAAGTAAGAGGCCAAATCTTGGATAACCACTGTCTTATAATAGTAATATTTTTTTGACAGTTAAAATGGTGGTCCTATCTCAGATTGCTTATCTACCGAGTCGATGGGGATTCGAATCTTTGTACAATTTTTTTTTATAAATTGGTTACTAAGATGTCGACTGTTAATTCTTCTTAGACTTCGAACTGGGTAAGTACCCCGAAATTAAATCGTTACTAGAAATATTATCAGTGAAATCAGACAACTAGCTGTCAGCAACTCTGTTTATAAACGAAATAAATATTTCGGTTACGTTCGTGTGTTGACCGATTATATTCCCCTTGGGGTCACGTCACCGCATTCTATCACTAGTGACGATGGTACCTAAACTTAGTAAACAAGATCTCTGCTAGAAATGAATGTACCAATTCCTAATTTTGGTGGGTGCAGCAACGAGGTAGAGAAAAGTAATTAAGGTGGTCGCCGTCCCCAACTCCGTGGGACAATTAATCATAATGGTGATTGAACTTTACGTACGGGTGATTAAGCTAGTCGTAACTTTACTCTTCACTATTAAAATTATATTAACATAATACGTATGTTAAAAAATACCTACAAGCATGAATTAAGTAGGTATAAGACAATCTTAGATTAGAACTCTTTGATCATCTTTGTCGAAGACGTAAGATGGAGTAGAAGAAGCACGTAAACTCACATCTTTATCCCAGTGCAGATGATAAGGTATCTCGTTGCCGAAGGGGAAGTCGAGGTGGCAGTTCATAACAGCGAACCCTCCGACGCTGGCGTGGAGCCGCTCGGTGTCTAGCGGCAGGAGCCAGGCCAGAGCTGTCGCTAGAAACGTCAGGGCACACGCACACACCCACATGACCATCGCGACCGGCCGGTTGACCGCTGCTCACGACACTGGAGCGAGATCAGTGATGGCCGCCACCCGCGCCCCGCCCGCTCCTCTGCGAGGACGCGACATAACAAAGCCGCACGCTCCTCAAGCAGGAAGCGATGTTAATTCCCGCTCGGCTACGTTTAACTTCTTCGACTAGGTAGGTACTACTTGTTATTGTTCACAAATCATTCTTAGCTATTTGCGCTCGCTCTCCATTATATAACTATGTATTACATAGGTACCTGTATATAGTGCTATGTCACACATTTATTTATATAACTGGCTGATGACAGAGTAACAAGGAGTTCCTTGTCATAGCAAGGGGGGGATTGTCAAGAGTTCTAGAAGCAAAAATCTGTGGTATTTTATGACGCCTACGATACACAAAATGTAGATGGCTCAATATTCTAATACCTACCATGCACAAGGTAGCGGGTTCGAATCTCGCGCAAAACAGTTCTTTGTGTAATCCATAAATTATTCTCTTATTTTTCTATCTTTTTGAAATCTCTCCACTTTTCCCCCACCAGTATAAAAAAGTAGTAAGTATCCACTCTTTTAGCAGTACCTACCTGGTGAGTTAAGATGCGTAAACTGCTTCAGAGTCGTCAATTGGCGTGTATACAGCCGCGGGTTCGAACCCAATGCCCCTCTTATTTGTACCTTTGTATCACAACATGGTTGCACTGAGCGTAGAAGCGTTTCGTTTACAATAAACTTTTTTTTTGACATTATATTAGGTAGGTAGGTATGTATGTGCTAACTAAACTTATTTTGATGAAATTCCTAAGAAACTTATAATCTGTATGGATACTTTAACAAATAAAAAGGTCGTATATAGATTTATAAATGACGGAATTATAAAGAAACAATTATTTTTTTAGATACATATCTATAGCCAAATTGAGGACCTCCTCCTTTTGTTGGAGTCGGTTAAAAAGTAAAGCAACTGAGAACCTGTGGCATGTACTTACTATTTTTACGTAGTATTGCTATTAACGACTGTTTTCTTGTAGACTTGAAGGTTTGTTGAACTTTCAATGGTAGGGGATCCTCCAACAAAGAACCACGATGTTCATAATACCTATTACCTGTACCTACGCAACTTACAATAAATTAAAGACGAGCTAAATAATCGATGTATACCAATTAGGCAGCCGTTCTCGTAGATATCTATATAATTATTGACTGCTAACAACTTTAAAATTAAAGATACCTATGTCATCAGCAAATACTTAGTACCTATCTACAGCAATCTTAAATGGTTTGAAATAACAACTTACCTATATCGTAAAACAAGTAGGTATGGCCCTAAAACTGTACCTTGTGGTAAACATGACAGTTAGCTCTTTAACCTTGTGCCATTTACATTAACTAATATGGCCGCGTACCAACTTAGTACCTATTAACTGACAACCATAGGTATTCTGTGAAAAACGGAAAGTTCCAGAGCTTCTAAATTATTTAAAAGAATGGCGTGGAAATATCTAGTAAGGCCTCCATAGATCAAACTTTGTATATCGCATATCTCATGCGGGAGATCCTAAACATAAACCCTTCTCTGGGGCTGACCCCCACATTGCTAAAAAAAAGAGTGATATTGCATACTTACCTGTGGCGTGGCGGTCGCAGTAGCAGCTGACGAGCACGGGATCGCAGATTCGTATCTCACGCAGAACAATTTAAACTATTGTCCTGAGTTTGGATGTTGTTTGTTGGTGTCCGTTAAATTGGTATTCGGCCGTAAAAGTCCGCGTGATACACGGCATGATCTTCGGTCCGGAAGTCGTCTAAGAGATAAAGATTGGCAGAAAAGGGCGACTGCCTCTCACCAAGACCATGGTCCAACCAAACCATAATCTACAAAGAGAGAATAAACACCTCTAACCCTGCAAAACCCTGCTACCTTGTCCTCGTCATGATTTTAAATTACTATTAAGTGCAAACAGCCTAATAAAAAAGGATAAATGTAAAAAAAATATCGTAATAAGAAAAACTCTGGTAACAACTTAACATCAAGAGGATTGAGAGTGATAATAGCCGTATAGAATCGCATTGTGTATTCATTTACTCGATCGATTCGAATGACCTTTCAAATTGGATTTCGTAATCGTGCCCTTAATAGGCAATTTCCCACATTCGTCTAAACAGTGGGATACTGAAATATAAGTTCATTGATATTCAACATTATTTTATACAGATTTTATTTTTCCTAGCATAGAAGGTAAGTAAAGAAAGAAAAATGTCTGGAATTAAAGTCATTATATTATATAGTCAATAACATTTATTCATTTAGGTTACAAAATAACACTTATGAATGTCAAAAACATGTTTACAAATAAAAATAAAAAAATTAAAATAGGTAATAACAATAAATAAATTATAAATAATCAATAAATCAGTTAACAAATTGTAAATAATTAATAAATTAATTAACAAATCATAAATAATTAATAAATTAAAACAAAAAGCAGAAATAATACAAAGATTACATTAGTATGTCAAGTTCTGTACCTATTGAACCAAAAGTTTTTATCATTTAAAAAATCGTCAATCTTATAATAACCCTTCTGCATTTAAGTGATTTTTTACAACAATTTTAAATTTGTTTAAGGGTAGGCTCATTATTTCTTTGGGCAACATGTTATAGAAGCGCACACCGAGTCCCACAAAAGTGTTGTGAACTTTGTGCAGACGATGGTGTAATCCTACCAGCTTGTGTTTATTTCTTGTATTTAAATTGTGAATGTCGCTATACCTAATAAATAAATGGATGTTCTGTTTGACATATATTAAGTTAGCGTAAATGTACTGTGACGCAACAGTTAGAATACCTATCTCCTTAAATAGTTCTCTTAGAGAGTCTCGTGCCCGCAAATTGTAAATGGCACGTATGGCTCGTTTTTGTAGTACAAATATAGTTTGTATATCAGCAGCCTTACCCCAAAGCAGTATGCCATATGACATGACGCTGTGGAAGTAACTAAAATATACTAGCCTTGCTGTCGCTACATCAGTGAGTTGCCTAATTTTTCTGACAGCATAAGCAGAAGAACTAAGTTTTCCAGCGAGTAGTGTTATATGTGGACCCCATTGAAGTTTAGAATCCAATGTCAGTCCTAAGAATAAAGTAGACTGAACTAGGCTAACAGATTCGTTATTAATTGTTAAACAAGGACTAACATTATTCTTTACATTTGGTAATGTAAACTTAATACATTAAGTTTTTGAAGGGTTTCATAGTAGATTATTAGCTGTAAACCATTCTAACAGCCTTTCTAGGGAACTATTTACTTCATTAAAGTTGGAAGTGTTCCGATGTATTTTAAAAATAAGTGACGTGTCATCTGCAAACAGTACAATGTCAACGAACTTTTCAACGTAAAAAGGTAAGTCGTTGACATAAATCACAAAGAGGAAAGGGCCTAGAATTGAGCCCTGGGGAACGCCCATCGATACAGGCAATCCCGTGGACATACTTCCATTGACATCAACATGTTGTATCCTATCTCTCAAGTACGAGGCAATCAAATTTAGTGCGGCATTTCGGATACCATAGTGACTGAGCTTGAGAAGCAGTGTATTGTGGTCAACGCAATCGAATGCTTTGGAGAGATCACAAAAAACTCCAATTGCATCCATAGAGTTTTCCCATGCATCGTATATCCTCTAGACACCGAAGTCTCTTTTAAAATCACTTGCGACTACGTCCGAATGTACTAAATAAAGCATCAAAATATTATTGCTGCAAAGACCGAGACCTTTCAAGCTAAATAAAATATAAACTAAGGATTTCCAGAGTTTTCACTAAAACAAATGTTTTTTAGTATTTTTTAACAAAGATATCGAATATATTTGTGTTTAGGTATCTTTCGTTCTATAAATAGGACTTCCGGTCGTTACAGCCAAAGGAGGTTAGTTGTAAAAATTAAACAAATAGTTTAATTTGTTCACATAAATTTAATTAAATGACACAAATTAATAAATATATGCTTAAAAACTAATGGTGATAGCGTTTAGCGATGGGAAAAAAGGTTGTGCAAATTATCTGCCGCGTTTTCGACACTGCTCCTCTTCTTCTTCACCACCAGATTCAGGTCTCAAAGTTGTATACATTTTTTTAAGAATCAAGAACTCAGAAAACTCCATTTTAAACTCTCCTAACTCCGACCTCGACGACCAGCTGTAGTCCTGCCGACGCCACTAGAACCAGCTCGAACCTCTGGCGAGTTGGTATCATCATCGCTGTCACTCGAGTCTTCATCTTCCGATGATTGAGCTGCGCCACTCCTATCATTGGTAGTTTTTAAACGCCCAACAAAATCTTCATAGTCACCCGAGTCTTCAAACTCGGAGTTATTTAAAATATCTGCGATTTCGGTAACTTGTAACGCTGAAATTAATAAATACCTACTTTTTGTATTAACGCTGACAGTACTATAAATACGATCAATTCCATGTACCTAAATGATGAAGTTCGACCGAAGCGACTATTTATAGGTTTAAATAATTTACGACTGTAGAATTCCTTAATTATTTTGTATTCCACCCCAGAATTAAATGAATTCCATAGAATGTTTATCAACCAACATTTCTATGCAAAAACTAAACTAAAACAAGAATAATTATCAAAGATAAATCAAAATTTACTTACCTCGTCGACCACGTGCCTCCATTGCTGTAAACTCGGGAGCGCGCGTCACATGAATGGCTGCCGCTCGAAATGAAATTTCTTTTGAAATCCAAGGACAAACTATCGCCATTGCTTTATTTTAATTGGTTAAAAGAATTCACATGACCAAAACTTATTTAGAGGGAAAATACAAACACTCGGGAATTGATGCTATAAAAAGGTTGACCGGTCGTACTTGAAGCACAAAATTTTGAAACGTTCGGCCTTTACAGCAAGATGTATTTAATACTATTTATAGCACTCGAGGTGTCTAGAGGCTATGTGCTCTAGGAGAGCCACACCTGCATCAATGGTAGAGCGACCTTTGGTGAAACCGTACTGTTTGCTGTGAAATAAATTATTTCTATTAAAGTGACTCTCTATTTGTTTTAATATAATTTTTTCAAATATTTTGCTCAGTGCCGGTAATATTGAAATAGGTCTAAAGTTACTTGGATCACTAGTAGTCCCATTTTTAAACAAAGGCAGTATTCGACTGTGTTTCATTAAATTTGGAAATATACCTGAGTCAATACATCTATTAAATATTACTGCTAAATGTGGTGCTATGTTAAAAATTATATTATTTATTAATTTTACTGATATACCCCATAGGTCGGTTGATTTCTTCGAATTGAGCGATGTACATGTTTTGATTACTTCATGAGTATCAATATAATTAAAACTAAACAAGACGCTACCTTCCTTTACACTGCCCTTTACCAAAGACTCAGCTCTAAGTAAACAGGAGTTTAAGGAGTTTGTTGTATTTACAGATACACTTGCAAAATAATTGTTAAATATCTGTGCAATCTCTATGTCATTACTAAAATATTTGTTATTAACGTTAAGCTTAAAACTATTATCACCCTTCTTGGTTCGTCCTGTTTCACTATTAATAATATTCCATGTAGCTTTGATCTTATTATTTGAATTTACTAATCTATTACTTAAATAGATGGATTTAGCCGCAGAGCATACTTTTTTAAATAATTTAGAATAATTTTTAACATATTGTATAAAATTTGGATTAAAATTGTATTTTTTCATGTCATATAAATCGTATAATTTAGCCCTACTTTTGTAGATTCCCGCTGTAGTCACAAAATTTGATTTTTGAGTTAATTTTGAGAGTTTTTGATTTAAAAGTATTATTAAACTCTACTTTAATTAAATTAAACATAGGATCATATAAATCGTTTGGATTATAATAATTCAGATCTAATTTATTGACCGTGTTACAAATACTATCACTAAAACGTTTCAGACGCTCTGACGTCATTGGTCTATAAGTTATATATAAAATACAACATTATATCAAACTAATTATAAATGTAGTTACGGGTTTAAGTTATGTGTGAGAAAGACCGAGGACTTTTACAAAGATCAATTTAACAAATACAAAGAACATTGAGGCTCCGGAAAATCCTTAGTGGATTTCACAAACTATTGTCCTGCGTGGGAACACTCTTGGGCGGAAAGTGCCACGACTCGCTTGACCATTGGGGCAGTAAATCAACACCTTTAGCTTTAACCAAATAGATACAAAATAAAACAAATTATAATGTTATTAGAAATACTTTATTATCTGTACAAACATATTAAGTATATCCTTATTTATATAAATTAATTAAATAAAAAATTTTGGAATACTTTTGAATGGGAATAAAAAACGGAATTGTAGATTTCATTACGATAGTCTACGAATAAATGCGTAAGTACTTAATTATACATCCTATACCATTACTATAATATTATAAAATATAGATTTCACTTACATTACACATCTTATGAGACATATTTTGGTATTTAAGAAAGGACAATGGCATTTACAGCAATCACTTACTTCTATGCAAGATGTTGATCTTGAATGGTCAGACTTTATAACATAAATGAAAATTTTATAACAAAAACATACCAATCATAGTACGCTTCAGAAAATTTAGCTACAAAAGTAAATTACAATGTGAAGGGAAGCTAAACATGGGCCTACTGATCACCATTCATAGTCTAAAGAAGAAGTCATTCCAGTACAGTGTCTTGTATAATGGCACAACACCCCACTGCCTATATTGTTGGGGCCTCGAAAAAGAGACAAGGAATGTTTAAAAACCATAGTAAATTATTTATATTATCAGACTCAAGGAATCCCGTATCCTGTTTTTGATACTGAAAGAAGCCCGATACTTGCAGTAGGACATTAAAGAGATTGTAAAAAGGTTATTGTAACGCAGTAAATAAGCTTATTGTAAAAGCATCACAAGTATGAAAGTGTAAGTGATAGCTATAATGTATGTTTAACCCTGCATGATGAGGTGCACAAAGTTCTCGTAGTTGATGTTACCCTGAGAGTCCTCCTGACCCTGGAGCAGCTGTTCCACCTGAAAAAGTTAACATAAAATGGTTTAAGCATCAATAATTCATCATTCCCCTGCCCTTACCCCAATTTTGTTTGGGGTCGGCGCAGCATGTCTTTTTCTTCCTTATCTCTTGAAGGTTTTGGCTATATTTTACGGCCGGCCGCCTGCCTGTCGCCAACCCTCCTTGGGAATTTAAGAATCAATAATTACAAGTTTATTAGCTGGAATTGAACCAGAGACTTGTGCATAGCAGCTATGCACTTAAACTACTATGATAAAGAGGTCTACGAAATAACAATAAAAATACTTCTTCAAACTTGTATAGTACGAATAACTTTGAGTATATGCAGCTTATCCCACAATAATATAAGGTATGGCATTACCAACCAAGTGACATCCTAGTGATTGCAAAACAAAGATAAGCAATTTTAGTAGTTCAGAGTGATAAATTAAAGGAAAAAATAATTTACCTCATCATCACTCAGTTTCTCTCCTAGCGTAGAGAGAAGGTGTCTCAGCTCAGCTGATGATATAAATCCATTGCCATCTTTGTCGAAGTGTCTCAGTCCTTCGATGAAGTCATTAGCGGTGTCACCACTGCGAGCTTTTGATATTGCCTGTAAGTTGTGTTAAAAAAGTTATTGATGTACTTATTTAACTTATGTTACAACTTCAAAAGTTAGTAGTACTGGCTCAGTAGGTCAAGTACTTGTAGAATAATATAATTAGACTACGGCAGCGAAGGCTTCACTACAATAATTATGTATTATAAGCATAGGGGAGCTCGAAACAAGTTAATGGTAGGTGGCAACACCATGGACCCTGATTCTCCTTAGAATGAGCACCTGCTGGTTCACCTTTGCAGGATTGTATTACATATTTTTGTTGTTAAATGTTAAAATCCTGTGTAAATTATAATAACACTGGAAACTATGGCTCTTTGTGTTAGAAGATGTATGTGTACCCATGAAACCATAAAGATCAAATTGAAAGACAGTATACAAATGTATAGTTTTTGTGTCCTCTTGGTAAATTTGGCTAAACTAAACAATATCTAATAATTTTATTAAGGAAACACTGTTGGTAATGAATAATAATCATGAAACTAAAGTAAGTAATATTTGTATTTTAAAACCTGTTATTTATAAACCTGTTTATTGATATTAACCAAATTGTATAAATTGTTTAATAAATTTCAACACAATGTCTTGCAACTGTAAGTTTAGGTTTTGGTTACTCAGCATTATTTTTATTTAAACAATATGTTTATAACACTCATAGTTTAATGAGGTTATCATATTATGATGACTTGTTTAATTAGCAGTATTGTGTAAACCTAGCTATAAATAACGATATTGAAATTGAATACAATTACCCTAGATTCAAACACGTTGAATTCAGATAATATTTTCCTGCTATTCAGGTAAATATTTTAAAAAAAAACAGCAGTTTACCTGATAAATTGGCAAAAACACTTCAAATGATATTCTTTCATCAGGCTTGAGGTGATGTGTGCACTTCTTAACATCTGACTCTGTGGGGTTCTGCCCTAGAGCACGCAGGGCATCACCTATTTGAGCTACGTGAATCTTGCCATCACCTCGGGAATCAAACAATTGAAATGCCTCCTGGAATTCTGAAAACATACCACAACAGATTGACCTACATATCCAAAATTTAATAAAACAATTAAAATAAACCATATACCATAACTTATATAAATAAGGAGGATACAAATATAACATCATAAAATTGATAAAATATTATGATTTGTCAACATGACAAAATGTTTGTTAAACTCAAATATACCTTCAACAGATGTTAGCTTTAGCTTGGTAGGTGGTTCGTACATGAACATGTTGCACTTGATGTGACTGGCAGTACACTAAGATGCATGTACGCATACTACACAGAGATACTGCGACAGCGCGAAGGCCAGCGGCCTTACGCGACACCTGGTTCGTTTTAAAATACAAACCATATAAGGAAACTAGGGCGCTTGTAACTACCATCGCTTTCGGTAAAGACGTTGATTGACATGATATGACTCACGTCTCACAACGTACTTACCGAGCGCCACATCGAGAGGGACGCCCCGCCCGTACCTAGATACGTTTACAGCGCAATTTCTGCTTTTCAAAGTCCTTTTTTATTTTTCAGAAAAACTAATACAAACGGAATAGATAACAATTTCATAAAAATATGTACCTGCCAGTTGATCTTCAGAATAACCAGCCTGAAACAAATAAATAGAATAAATATAACATTTACAAGTAAATCATGTAATATGTACGCGCACATGTGCAAACACTATTTATTATGTAATATACAATTTATTTACCATTATTGAAAAGATAAATCTCTGAACAAATCAAGTTATTGTTGAAAACTATTTACGAATTTACAAATTACAATGACTCATTGGCAGGTAAACAGTAATGGATGTTGGCACCAAGGACTTTAAGCGTCATGGAATGCTTACAAAGTAATAATTGAAAAATTTAAATATATTAAATTGCTTTTATGGTAAAACAATGTGGTAAAATAACATAAATTAAAACGTAAGCAGAGAAGGACAAAGTTGGAAAATAATATTTTCTCAATCTAAACTTTCATCTTCTCTCTTCTCTCTCTTCAGCAAACTTCAAACTTCAAAATACTTTATTTCATAAAATTTATTACAAATTGTTTGAAATCGTCGTTTACTTAAAATTGAAGCTACATTTTAAATTATAGATCGACACAGACAAACGCTACAGCACTAAGAAAAGCCGCGTTGTATTGTCAAATGTAAATTAAAGGAGAAAAATAAAACCAATCTACTACTCGAATCTACTTGTCTGTCTGTGTTGATCTATAAATTCCAGTTTCCAAATGGTAGGGCCAATGAGAAGAAACCTGGCAAAGAAACTCATGGCAACTCTTTTAAAATTCAGTTGTGTTTACAATTTTTTTTTTACATTAATCATATACCCTATCAAAATATTTGACAGTACCAGACAGGATAATACACCATTTATACATCATAAAAAATAATAATCAAAGAAAAGAAAACTAAAAGACAAGCATGAGAACAAGGAAGACAGAGAAAAAAAAGAAGAAAGGATACAATAATACAATTAGAACTTAGAGATAAAACAATACAGTAGCACACATATATAAAAAAAGTGCATAAACTTGCATTATTTGAAACAGCCTATGGAACAGAAGCAGTTAATCCCAAGCCTTTTTGTCTTTCGTGTAGTCTAGGATAGTATAATATCCCTTTACGATAAGTTTTTGTTTGACTACATTCTTAAATTTATTAAAACTTAGATCTTGAATATCTTTCGGAATTTTATTATAAAATCGCACACATTTACCCTGAAATGAACTATGTATTTTTTGGAGCCTAGAATACGGATGAATAAGTCTATCTTTATTTCTAGTATTTATACTATGGACATCACTTCTTTTGACAAATTGGTCTTTATTTTTATGAACATAAATTATGTTTTCATAAATGTATTGACTTGCTACAGTTAATATATTGATTTCTTTAAATTTTTCTTGAAGTGATTGTCTCCTACCTAAATTATAAATTGCACGAATAGCTCTCTTCTGCAGCACAAAGATAGAATGAATATCGGCAGCATGTCCCCATAGTAAAATACCGTATGACATTATGCTGTGAAAATAACTAAAATATACTAATCTGGCAGTTTCGTCTTATTCAGCTTCGTCTTATACCCTGTCCATTCGTTTATTTTATTTTTGACACTTAGAGCAATTTCGAAATTATTGACACGTTTTCGATTCGGTTTGAATTAATAATCGATTTTATTTATAAAGAATTTTAATCGATTTAGACATACATATTTTAATACAAATATTAATTTAAATTATAATGCAATAAATAAATATTAAACATAACGCATCTAACCCAGGTTTACGTTAGTTAAATTTTCTTCTTCATAAATTTAAATGGTCATATCTCATAAGCAGATGGACTTTTTTCAAGGATTTTTTCTTTTTATGCCTAGTTAAATTATGCCCTACCTCGTGTTTAAATTAATTGCGCCATTGTCATGTACACCTGTATAACTGTTAACGATCTGTTGTAAAACTGATGTACCTAAACATAAAAAATATCCATCCATATCAGCCTATGGACGTCCACTGCTGGACATAGGCCTCCTCCAAAAGTTTCCACTCTGCGCGAGATAACATTTTTTCATAATGATTTTCGAGTCATCATCGTGCGTACTACAGATAATAATTTCACATAATAATGTGTAAATCGTGATGTAAATAAGTAATCGTGACATTAAAAATTCTCATTTTCTTGTTTGTTTACCAAATTTCTCACTCCCAGTCCCAGATGAATATAGTACATACCGAGGAAAACAGTTTGGGGCTTGTAAGTAATAAATGTAGTAGTATATAGCTGTTATCAGTTTTACGATGGCTGATGAACATGAAATCTTAAATGGTTTCCAAATTCAATTTGTTGCTTAATCTGTTAAGTTTATTATTAAAAAAAATATATTTTGAAAAGTAAAATCAAATTAGCAATTTGCTTGCTAATTTGATTTTACTTTTCAAAATATTACATTATTCAAAAATTGTTAAAGTAACCAGTAAATATATTTTACTAGTTCGTTATACCTAACTCGCAGTATAACTAATTCGCGTTATGCCTAAACAAAACCAGATTTAGGCATAAAAAGAGTTATACTTAGAATGATATAGACCAACAGCTATTAAGGCCAACTTCGCAACCAGACCAACTGAGATTTAGTCTTAGCGCCCCTTTGACGGGTTGCATCTGATACGCAGAACGACCTCTTTGCGTTAGGACTAAACGTCATTTCCGATTAGTCTATATATTTTTGCGTAGAAAGAAAAAGTAAATCATGCCAATATTACGCATTGTTTTCGACCACTTTAGTATTTATACTTCTAGTAAATACTTTTTTTAATAATAAAACGATGTATTTAATACGGTGTTAAACAAAATTTAATTTCTTGTTATTTTTTAAATTTATAAACTTAAATTAAATATGTTTACTTAAATACTAAATTCATACAATTATCTACTAAAATACATTTAATTTAGAAATAAAAACCCTTGTCCGGTCTCATGCCATCGAATATAACCTAAACAAACTAAAACTATAACACTAAATCGCAAATTAACTTAATCCTCTAGGCTAAAATAAAATATTTATTTATTATTTATTTTGTTATTAAAATTATTACAATATTTAATATTAGTGACTATAAATTTTGAGTAGTTCCTTTTTTATTTTAGAAAGGTTTTTAATAAAGTATAGTCCTGTAATTTCGTTATTTTGCAATTTATCCAGTTCTTTTCTGTATCTTGAATTAAATTGAACATCTATTCTTCTTCTTCTGTTCCCTTCAAATATGCTTTGTTTCAGCTTAAGACTTTGCCACCGTGCCTCATTTTTTAATTTAAATAAAAAATGTATAAATGACTGTTTGCCCTTCATCCTCGAATTCAATCGTTTATGCCAGCCTTCCAAAGAGTTATTCGTGCGATGGATTTCACTGGCGCAGCTTATAATGTCTTGTACTTTGCCCATCCACTGGTTTTCCATATACTTATTGAATTTTTCGGTGGTTTCAGTATCATTCTCAGCATCTAAAATCTTAATTTTTTGCCATACATCTGATATATATATTGTGGGAAGCAGAGGAAGATTTGCACACAATTCGGTCTTTTTATAACCAGCGCGTGTAGCCAAAACACCTAATTTTTCAGCTTTTTTAAATATGGCTTTTGAAAAATGGTAATAACACCCACTTATCGCTACTCCTGGAAAGACAACTTTGAGTGCTTGAATTTGGGCGATTTCATAATCGCATTTAAAACGTGTAAAATTAATCTCAAAACTGGTTTTGATTAGTTGAAATAGGCGGATGTATGTATCTTGTGATTTATCTGGCAATAAGCTGAATATCACAGGAACTATGTTTACAGTGTCGTTGTTTTCAGTGTTTAAGTTTAAATGGATTGAATAAAGTTGGTAAAATCCTAGCGGCACAGACTTAAAAGTACCATCGCCATATAATTCCGCGTCATTACCTGCGGCTAACTTCAATGTCCTCTTGGCTGCTGAAGTAGAGAATACCAAAATTCTACTTTTGTCTTCACAGTCATCACATACAAGAAAATTTTGCGCTATTATTTCCGGTACCTGTAATTTATTTGAAGACCGTTTTTCGATTTCCAAGAATTTATTTCTTGCACGACAAAGTGAATCCTTCTTCATTTTATATAAAGATGCTGCGTTAATCTCGTCATCTGTTGAGGCATTTGCACTGACTTCATTATTATTTGATGAAGAATTTGCCTCACTTAATACTATTTTCTCAACTATTTTGGGTATTGGTCCAAATTTACGGCATACTTCATTTTTTGCTTTATCAACAATTACGGCTATTTTGTTTTTAACTTCATTAGGAGAACATGAATGTTCATGAGCATGAACCACACCATTATTTGGATCCAGTTTTAAAGAAGCGCTGCAAATATTCCTATTTGAGCAACGCCATAATGACGAACCATCTTTATTACATTTGTTTTTAGTGTAAGCATACCCATCATTTAATAAATTGTATGCACCTCTTTTATTTTTCACAAATTGAAATTTTTGTGAATTCATATTTATTGAACAATTTAATAAACGTTCATTAGTATTACAGCTATAGGCCGACCGTTTAACTCAGACCCCGCCTGCGGTAATAGAGGTGCGCGGGGGGCGAGGACAAAGGAGAGAGCTATCTCATGATTTTTTGCCAAAACGGCGCCATCTCAGATACTGTGACCCGAACTACATTACATCACAACACACCTCTAATTTTTAGCTAGCTTATTTTTATGAAATAAAAAGAAGGAAAAATTAAAATTATACCCTAAAGCAATCGAAATACCTGAAGAGGTTGTTTTATTTTTCTGGTCAGGCTTTAAATTGTGTAATAATTTAGATTGCATAATTTTTTCTAAGAAAGTACTAGTTTTAGAGCCAAGATGACGCCACCATCTTTGACATTTGTAAATTGTATAGAAGACGGACTAGCATACTGCACTAGTGTCATACTGACATACTAACTAAGTGTCCGTTATGGTAGCGTGTAAAAATAAAAAAAGCTCTTATTATTGTTCTTATTATCTGTAAATATTTTCTAAGATTGATTCTTACAAATTAATATGTTTAAATCATACCTGTTTTAATGTAAACTGTGATTATTGTAATGTGATTATACTGTGATTTAATATATATAATTAATGATTGTACAATTGTTATTATTTGTAAATATTTTCTAAGACTTTAGTTATAATTATATTTATAGTTTAAATCAGCCATTCGTATAATAACAAATATATTTATTAAAGACAAAGATTTATTGCAAAACTGTGTATATCAGGTGTTAGTGTATGAATACATTATTCTCAACAGCCTATCCACATCGGATATGCAAATTATAGCAATATAATATCTTAAAACTACACAAATTAAACAAAAACTTATTTAAGTAACTAAATGAAATGTTATTTTTTTCAAAACATTCTTATTCAAAATATTTGTAGATTCTTTAAAAAATAATCAAATTATTACAAACTAGCTGCTGTGCCCGCGACTTCGTTCGCGTGGCGGATGTTACTTACTTCGCGCAATTCGAATACTGAAAAATCGTTTTTTAAACCTTATAACGAACAGATATACCTACATTACAAACGACTTGTAAAATTAACGAACGAACCAAAACCTTTTCAAAGTAAATAAATAGTAAATAAAATATCTATGAAGACTGCGTCTAAACTTATACTGAAAGACATGAGCGAACGTCATTCTTTCAAGGAAAATCTTAACACCGCGATACTGAAAATGACGTCACAGGCACAATGCCATCTGTTGTCAAATTTGTAGGTTAAAATAAATGACATCGCTTATTTCATCAAAACTGCAAGGACGCGCCTCCTCCCGTGACGGATGAATACTTGGCCTACTAATAAGTCGGATTGGTTGATAATATACGGATAGATTGGAAGATAATATTCACCGATAGTCCCTTAGTCGGTTTTACGCCACCCATGGGATGAGATGGGGAGGTGACATATTGTATTCTTACTCCGTCACCACACGGATAACCGCTACTTAATTATGAATGAATACATTTGCACGCCACGTTATGGTGCGGCAGAATTACCTGCCTCGGTGGCGCGGCGGTCGCATTACATGGCTGGCGTGCATGAGGTCGCGGGTTCGATTCCCATGGAGGACAATTGTGATACACAAACTATTATCCTTAGTCTGGATGTTCTTTGTGTCCGTTAAATTTATATTTTTAAAGGCTAGTGTGGGTTTTGTCTTTTGTAAAAAAAATGCTGAAATAAATTATTGTACCTCACACCTTTTTACCATCTAGGAAAAAATATTTGACTAAACTTAGACTCGACTATATTATTATTATTATCTATAGATAAACTGCGTGCAGTATTTTTAAACTGTATCCCGCGACTTCGTTCACGCAAAAAATATTTTGGTAGTACAAACGTACAATTTTTTTTGCAGAACCCTATAAAAAGCCTTTGACTTAGCTTAACGACTTTCTCACAACAACGATAGCCGGGATCACCGTCTTACGTGCCATCTAAAGCACGAAGATACGTAGATGAAATTGTACATTACTATACTGAGTGGTCACCCATAATAGAATGACCTCGCCGAAATTGCTTAACCGCCGTTATTATTTCTGAATCAGTGATTAGAACTGGCTGAGAGTGGCTTGCAGTGAAAATTCGCGCACCCAGGAATTCATACAAACATATTTATTTTCCCGCCAAAATGCGATGACGTAACGACTCTCTGTCAAAACTCCTATGATGTCACGACTCATCTGTCAAAAAAATTATGACGTCACAAATCACCTGCCAAAAACTATATGACGTCACAGCTCATCTGTCAAATTTTTGTGATGTCACTTACCTGTCAAAACTCTATGACGACACGACTCAGCTGTCAAAACTCCTATGACGTCACGACTTATCTGTCAAAACTCCTATGACGTCACGACTCATCTGTCAAAAAATCTATGACGTCACGAATCATCTGTTAAAATGCTATGACGTCACGACACAATTTCTCCCGTTTTACCAACATTTTCCTTCACTGCTCTGCTCCTATTGATCTTAGCGTGATGAAAAGTATACTATAACCTGACCAGGAGTATGGAGAATAATCGTACTAAGTTTCATCAATATCCGTCGAGTAGTTTTTGTTTCTATAACGAACATACAGACAGACAGACAGACAGACAGACAGACAGACAAAAATTTTTCTGATTGCATTTTTGGCATCAGTATCAATCACTGATCACACCCTGATAGTTATTTTGAGGAAATATTTCATGTACAGAATTGACTTCTCTACAGATTTATTATATCGACGCAAGAAAGCGATCTTGTTGTATCTCGAAAAATGCAATTTTGCACCAGAGCTAAAAAACTATTTAGAAAATTCATAATATGAAAACTAGTAGACTTAAAACTATCATATTTTGAAATTTTAAAATAAAACCTTCCATTTGCAATTTAACCGGTCATTCTAAGATTATTGTATTTGGATTTAATACTAGATACATCATTTGATTATTAAAATATAAACTTTGATTATGCTGTATCTTAAAAGCAAATGTTTAGACCATCAGTAACTTCTTCTAATTGACTGTTATCAAACTTGCTGTATCTATTTAAAAGTTTTAAATGATAAATGTTAGTTTGTTTTATATGAATATATTTATTTATCATGGTTTTGTTTTTTGTTGTAAGTAGTATTACTTAATTTGCGGAACACAAACAAAATGCGGTATGTTAAGCAACGAATTTATTTATTGTAATTAAAAATGTAAAAACAGAGTTTCAGGCCTATACGCAAAACAAAATAAAAACAAACAATAAAAAAAAGCTTCATTGGATTAATACTTCTTAAAACCACTTTAGCTAAAGTAAATGGAACGTGACAAATCATACTAAAAATTAGGGCAATTCTAAGAAATGGTCGTAAATTAGAAGAAACAGATGATCTGAATTACTGTTTATCTTCATCGTCTGTTTCTTCCAGAATATCTTTAACTTTTTTATCATATTTTGGTTTTAAATTCTTTAGCGTATGCCTTCTCTCTCCGTGTGACGGTGACGGAGTAAGAATACAATATGTCATCACCCCATCTCATTCCATGGGTGTCGTAAAAACCGACTAAGGGACTATTTCTGAATATTATCCTAGCGAAATAAAAAGAAGGAAAATTTGAATTTAAACCCTATACCAATCCGTCTGGCCAGCGTGGTATTAGTAGGCCAAGTATCCCTCCGTCACGGTAGGACGCCCGTCCCTGCAGTGGTGTATTAATGGGCTGTTATGATGTTCAAATATCACATTAAACACGAACATAAGGAGTCGTCTTTCCACTACGTAATCGCATTCACACTTGGGCGGTCGAGCGCCGAATGACAAATAAGCCGTACGCGCTGCATCTGCGAATGGTCGCGGGGGACAGGGAAACGAATGCCACGTATATTCTAGTAGCCAAAATATTAATTCCTTTAAAATGGGTTAAGTACATTTTTTTAATAGAAAAATACACTGTAAAGTGCTGTAATTGTAGAAATAACGTAAATTGCTGAATGAGCACTTGGTAATATCTCAAGTTGGCATGTAAATCCCGAGCGGCAATTTTGCTGTAACTAAATAAAATTTATATTGTAGTGCGCTGTGAAGGGTGTAACTCCTTGCAAGTAATGCATTTCGGCCGAGGTATATGTCGTAATCTGTGAAGTATACGCAGCAATTATGTTGTATGTATCCTAACATAATAAAACGCGAATTTTGGGTTAGTTACAACATTATTTTCGTTTTGATTCAGAAAAATTGAGGTAAATCTCAATGTCGTATCTAAATAAAAAATAGTCGTAGAAAAATGAAACTGAGATCATTCGATGTGGTATTTTTTTCTGAATCGAATGGTGTATAAAACTCAATTTCGCAATTTTTCGAGATACGACAAAATCGCTTTCTTGCGTCGATATGTATAGATTATGTAATATTATTGTTATTTTTGGAGTCGGTGTCAGCCAACGAAATACGATAATACATAAGCTAATGGACTGGCGGCCATGAATTACAGATTATATTATTATATGACTTCGACATTAACCCCCTTACTTCAAAATCTCTAAAATTTAATCACTGTTTAGCGAGTTTTCTATTAGCAAAACCAACCTTAAGCCAAACAAAACCGTAAAAATTTAAGCTAATCAATTGACTAAAATTTAAGTTGCGTTTATGAGTCCGGGGTTTGACATAAAGTTGTTGATTGTTTATGGATTGGTTTAAAAATTAAACAAATATTAAATAACTATTTTTATCATATTTAAATAAATATATTTTAAAATACCTGTGTCACGTTCAAACGTTTTAATATACCTATTTAGTAACTGATTAAAGCTTTCCATAACTTATGGGCGTTTATGGGGCTAACCAGCACCGTCAATTGAAAAAAATCGTAATTCGTGAATAGGATCAATAATGCAAAATGTTGTCTACAAAGTCGTTAGAAAAGGCAATAGAGTTTTGTCTAACACATTCTGATCACTTTAAATAGTTTTTAATTTGATAAATATTTTATTTAAAACAAACATGGCCGTTTCATTTTCGCATGAGAATTTTAAGTAATTGTCTTTGATTCGTAGTACTTATTTCTCATCTTAGTCTTTAGTCAGTGTATAACACGACATCATATTTCTTTAAATTTATAGTCAGGAATAAAATATAGAATATAACTATCGTGGCTGTCACATTACTCCAAAAATAACAATAATATTACATTATTTGTAATAATTTGATTATATTTTAAAGAATCTTCAAATAAATATATTTGTAGACTCTTCAATAAATATCCTTAACAATACTTTTTACAAAAATTAAAAGAACCTATTCTTTAGATTATAATTAAGTAAAAAGAATGTCTGATTTAATGTTGTAAACCCAAAATACAACTAATTATTTTTTACTTTTTAGTGCAATTTTTGTCTTTGAAGTCGGTTTTTTTTATTGTAAAAACTTATTTTATTTGGCATAGTAAACAACTCGATATAGCTCTTGTGTACGCTACCATAACGGACACTGCTACCCCGCTCCCTCGTCCCTTTCATACCGCAGGCGGGGACTGAGATAAACGGTCGGCCTATAGCAATTAAATAATAGTGTGACAGTGTAGTGTGACAGTGTATCTGTCATGTTGATAAAACACTTTATTTATTATTTTATCTAGGAGAACACTTAAAATTGTTAGTGGACAGTTACATACAACAAAAAGTTTGCATACATAATATGTATTAACGTTTAGGCATAACGCGATTTAGGTCAGTTAAAATTCAGGCATACAGCGACATAGTCCTACAGCAAAGTAGCCCTACAGCGAGTTAGGTAAACTCGCACTTAGACTGAAAGATAATCAAGAGTGAAGTTTAGGCAAAACGCGAATTAGTTATACTGCGAGTTAGGTATAACGAACTAAAAGGCTCAGAGCTAGGTTCAATCAAACAGTAGGTGAGACATTTTTTTATCTGTATAGGTGCTAGAAAATTAAAGTATGTTCTGCGCACATTGTGACATTTGTAGCATAACGTAGAACGAAGAACAGGTAAATAGAAAAGGCAAGCAGCGAAAATATATTTTAATTTTTGTTAAATATGTATTAATAATAAAACAATCTTTGATTTAAATTCATTCATACATATTAATCAACATTTATGTTCTTAAATCAGGGCTAAAAGCCTATTGAACTATTTGCCCATCGAATGTTTAACATGCTGTCCTGCTCTAACGTAATGCTAAATATATGGATTAAGTTACTGTATGCTGCATTGCAAATTTCTCGTCGTCTCGTTCATCGTTGTTTCATTTCAAGTCACTTGTATATCGGTCGGTTGATAGTTGATCTGCGAATCAGCGAGAAGTGTGAGACCGAATTTTAACGAATGGCGATTGATGAACGGATAAAACGGGAGAGCAGAACAGAAGAAAAGAAAATGGCAAAATGGTGTGATGTGATCCATTGATCTTACTGAGAGAAAAGGTTAGTCTAGAGTAGAGATAGTACTTGCTAAAATTTAGTTTTCATCAATGTTGTACTTCTTCAGATTTTACTTAATTTCGTGCTAATTTTTGCACTTTTCGGGAGCGCGATTACCGTTATCGCTTTGTATGGCGAGTCGTCAACGACAGACGGGCGACGGCGCCGTTCGGCTCTCGCTTTGTTCGCTGGTCTCCACGTGCATTCCGCCATTTAGAACAGTTTTTATAGTAGATTAAAGTAACATGGACCTTATTTTTCCTTTATTGATTACGAAAGTAAAGTACAAAGCAGTAAGAATGATTATTTTAGTGTATTTGAATCAATCATGACGAAAAAATAATAGAGCCGCGACCCGGCGGCGTGGTCGCTTTCGGTGGCAATGTTAAATGCACTATCAATTTCTATCAGTGCATTTTTTAATGTAAGTTGTTTTTGATGGTGTGTTTTCGGAGTCTTATTACTCGGGTAAGAGTTAGTGGAAGCCGAGGGTGTTGGTCTGGCTGACAGCGGGTTGATGTTGCAGGTGACAGAGCGAGGTGGGGCGATGGCGGCCGGCGGTGAATTCGTCGAGGGCTGGCTCGTCGCACAAGTATTAGGAGAAGGAGCATATGGCGAGTGAGTTATTTAATTAATGCTTCTCATTATTAATTTGTTTTCATTAGAAAAAGAAAGAAGAAATTATTAATATAGAACTTCAATATCAAATCAATATTTTTATTCAACTTCTGTAACCTTTGTTACCAAATAATCAGTAAATAATAAGAAGAAAGGTATCTACAGAGAGTAGACTTCAGTTACATAAATATGCTGCTTTAATCATTATTGGTTTGGTTCTATGCCACCTTGTTCTTAATCATATGGTTTAGGAAAATACAGCTAATTGAAAGTTGAATGTGTTTTAGGTGTTAGTAGTAAGAAAACTTTATTTTTTACTGACCTAAAACTACAAATTGGATATAGTTTGAGTATTCATTATTTTATGCATTCAATCAATCAACTTTATTTTGTTTATATCTGAGAAAAACATGAGAATATTGTTTATATCTATTCACTTGTATTAGTCGTAAATGTAGGTTTATGACTATTTTTGTTCTAACCAAGTAATCCTCTATTGAAAAACAATAGAATAAAAGTGAACTTTCATTACCATATTTATTATTTTGTTTCATTACCATATTTATTATTTTGTTTCATTTTATTTGATTATTGATAGATTTTGTTATTGTTTTTTGTTATGTAATTTACATTATCAGTATTATATAAACACATCATCAGTAGTTATCTATATTGTAGAAGACATAAACGGACAACACATTTACAATTTTAGGAACACCTGTAATTTGAACAAAAGGTAGAAAATATTTAAATAAATGATTACTCCTAAAAATATCGGTGGAGGTGGATCATTATTTATCATAGCATCATCACAGAGGCGGAAAAATGTGCCGGTGTCGGGTCGCGGCGCCGCGAGCTCGGACGTTCGTCTAATGCCCGATTTACACATCGACAAGTACAGTAGCGAGTTAAGTAGTATTTTAAGATTAAGTTGATTTAAATAGAGTTTTATCCTATTTTTTGGCGAGTTAAGTACGAAGTAGCCCCCTCTCTCGCGTCTCGCCAACTTAACTTGCCAAAAAATAGGATGGAGATCTATTTAAATCAACTTAATCTTAAAATACTACTTAACTCGCTACTGTACTTGTCGATGTGTAAATCGGGCATTATGCCCGATTTACACATCGACAAGTACAGTAAAAAATACTCGCCAAAAAATAGGATGGAACTGTATTTAAATCAACTTAATCTTAAAATACTACTTAACTCGCTACTGTACTTGTCGATGTGTAAATCGGGCATAACCGACGCGGAACTAGATCGAGTGCAATTCGGTTAGAAAAAACGTCGAGAGCTCGCGGCGGCGCGCGTCCTCGAGAGTTTATCCACCCCTCGCGTCGCTCGCAGAGTGCGGCTGCTGGTGCACGCGCGCTCGGGCGCCAGCGTGGCGCTCAAGCTGGTGCGCGACGAGCAGGCGGGCGCGCGCGAGGCGGGGCTGCACCGCGCGCTGCGCCACCCGCACGTGCTGCGCTGCCTGGGCTCGCGCGCGCACCACACACAGCTGTTCCTGTTCCTGGAGTACGCGCCGGGCGGCGAGCTGTTCGAGCGCATCGAGCCCGACGTGGGCATGCGGCCTGGCCTCGCGCGCCGCTACTGGCGCCAGCTGCTGAGCGGCCTGACCTACCTGCACGAGCGCGGCGTGGCGCACCGCGACATCAAGCCGGAGAACCTGCTGCTCGACCACAATGACGACCTCAAAATCTCCGACTTCGGCATGGCCACGCTCTTCAGGTGAGGTACGTTCTGTCGCCGCGACCGACGTCTGACGTCACGAGCCGCGCTCGACCTTGTCGATTCGCACACTGTATATAAAAACAATACTTTTTTGTACTCATTTGACTTAATGATATTTAGACAGGTCTTGTTCTGAGTTTAGGTAGAATGATGCTTTGTCCTCATCTGTGAATGATTCAAAAGGGGTTTTTGGTTGTATGGTAGACATTTACTGCTTGGTTATTTGTAATTATTTTGTTTTTCAGCAGACAAAAAAATAATTTTGTACTTAAATGTACCCTACTACTTTAGGAGCTTATATTAAACAATATTTTATTTTTATGATTCACCTTATCAAAATTAAGAATTCATAAATAAAATAAATTTTGTGATCCATTGTAAATAAAATCTGGGGATTTATATCCTTTCTCAACGTGAATGTCATACATACTTATTCTATTGTAATATACAGATTTAAATGCAATGGGATATGTAGTATAACCAGAAATAATTATTAGTAGGAAAATAACATTCTCATTTTTCCACCTATGAGCAATACTAACATAATACAGAAATCTAACTGTGTGATTTTCTCTAGGAAATTCACAAAGCAGATTCAGATATTTTTTTTCTAGCTTCTTTTAAATGGGTTTAGATAGGGCTTCTTTTTTTTTTAAATTTAATTACCTAAAAAAACTTTAATAATTTCTGTATATTAGAATAACTGAGAAGAAATATTTCTTAAAGCTAATAATATACAATTTGTATACAAATTTTAAATAAATTAAAGAAATTGTCAATCTATTTACAAAAGCAGTGTTACGGCTTAATCAGTAGCATTGAGGAGTTTGTCAAGGAGACATATTCAACCTGATGCCAACTAGATGATTTTCAGAAATATCCTTTGTTTGCCCTTGATTATACCTTATCAAAAAAAGTACAGGGAAAAGATCAATAATTGACTAAATATTTGTTCATCCATTCTTACAACTAATCATTCATCCAAAATCACCTTCAAAGTACTGATCAATGCTCTTTTAGAAACCCGATACACTTACGCCAACAAATGAATTAGAATAGCTGTTTCCAGAATTAAGTTCAGTTCTCGCTGCGAATTCTCTTTGTATTCTACTGATTGAAAGCAAGTGCCAATAAGTGGTTGAATTTCAATTTTGGAAAAAGAAAGTATGTAGGTGGCGAGAGCCAATGGACGTCCACTGCTGGACCTAAGCCTTCTCTTCATATTTCCACCCTACGCGGTCGCTGTCCTATTTCATCGGTCTACTATGTAAGGAGTTTCCCTACCTACCTTCAGTGTTCCAAAAGGCGGTCGCCATTCTAAAACTTTACTGCTCCAATGTCTTTCACAATATTAATTATTGTATTGTGCAGTGAGGTGCAAAATAAACGTTTTTTCTTTCTTTATTTTCTTCCTTTCAATGTCTTTCACAATGATGGCCCTGTGCGAAGTCGCATTATCGTGGTGCACACAAGCATTTTTTTTATTGTTTTTTTCTTCCAGCAGGAATTCTGAGTGCTCAATCAACACCAAGATCAAAGGTCAAAGAAAACAGTCAACATGGCTTACATATTTGACTGAATTTTAGAATTGGAGAGACCACTCCGTTGACTAGCTTGCATGCCAAACTCGTAAATCCACATCTCGTCACCAATAACTATGCGTTTCATTAATTTTCGGTTGGAACTGATTCTGCCTAGCATGTTCTCAGCGACTCATGTGATTGAGGTATTGGAGAAAAGTCCGCGCCGAAATGGAAAACAGTTGCCAACAACTAAAAAAAAGAATTTAGAACCATAAACAGATCATCTTTTCCCGATACTTTTTTCACTGAATGGATACTTCCTTTAAATAATGTATAGCATCTGTAGATGGGTCAAAAGTTTTTATTCGGTAAATAACATTAGAATGAATTATTCACGTCACGGTATCGTGGTAGTATTGAGGAGTACGTAGTGAGGTAGTGGTGTGGTTACAGACACGGCGGGCGCGAGCGCCTAGTGTCGCGCGTGTGCGGCACGCTGCCGTACGCCGCGCCCGAGGTGCGCCGCGCGCCGCTGGAGCCCTACCGCGCGCCGCCCGCCGACGTGTGGGCCGCCGCGCTCGTGCTGTGCGCCATGCTGGCCGGCGGTACGTACGTCTTACATTACTGTTAGTACCGCGCGCCGCCCGCCGACGTGTGGGCCGCCGCGCTCGTGCTGTGCGCCATGCTGGCCGGCGGTACGTACGTCTTACATTACTGTTAGTACCGCGCGCCGCCCGCCGACGTGTGGGCCGCCGCGCTCGTGCTGTGCGCCATGCTGGCCGGCGGTACGTACGTCTTACATTACTGTTAGTACCGCGCGCCGCCCGCCGACGTGTGGGCCGCCGCGCTCGTGCTGTGCGCCATGCTGGCCGGCGGTACGTACGTCTTACATTACTGTTAGTACCGCGCGCCGCCCGCCGACGTGTGGGCCGCCGCGCTCGTGCTGTGCGCCATGCTGGCCGGCGGTACGTACGTCTTACATTACTGTTAGTACCGCGCGCCGCCCGCCGACGTGTGGGCCGCCGCGCTCGTGCTGTGCGCCATGCTGGCCGGCGGTACGTACGTCTTACATTACTGTTAGTACCGCGCGCCGCCCGCCGACGTGTGGGCCGCCGCGCTCGTGCTGTGCGCCATGCTGGCCGGCGGTACGTACGTCTTACATTACTGTTAGTACCGCGCGCCGCCCGCCGACGTGTGGGCCGCCGCGCTCGTGCTGTGCGCCATGCTGGCCGGCGGTACGTACGTCTTACATTACTGTTAGTACCGCGCGCCGCCCGCCGACGTGTGGGCCGCCGCGCTCGTGCTGTGCGCCATGCTGGCCGGCGGTACGTACGTCTTACATTACTGTTAGTACCGCGCGCCGCCCGCCGACGTGTGGGCCGCCGCGCTCGTGCTGTGCGCCATGCTGGCCGGCGGTACGTACGTCTTACATTACTGTTAGTACCGCGCGCCGCCCGCCGACGTGTGGGCCGCCGCGCTCGTGCTGTGCGCCATGCTGGCCGGCGGTACGTACGTCTTACATTACTGTTAGTACCGCGCGCCGCCCGCCGACGTGTGGGCCGCCGCGCTCGTGCTGTGCGCCATGCTGGCCGGCGGTACGTCTTACATTACTATTTAAAGCTTTCACCTGATATGTGTAACGTTCGATCCAGAGCTTCCAACAAAAAAAAAACCATTACGAGGACACAACTTCTTGAAGAATTGTTTCACGTGAAAATATTTAGAGAAGGCCTTTGGCCAACTCTAGCGATACATCTCGAAGTAATTTAGCTATATAATGTAACGAGCACCTTTACTTACTGTTATTCACAGCTTCCTGCACTTCGGCTAGTACTCCGGCGCGCGGCTCGTCTCTTTGGTATCCTAGCTGTAGGCGTGTTCGTAAACCCTAAAGTTATGGTACCGAAGTTATGAGTCGTGTCGCGACCTACGAGTCGTCCGATCTTGGCTACGCTTGTCTGCTGTTTTGATTTTATATGAATAGAAGGTCAATGTTTATTAGGTTTTGAGAAAGTGTATTATGTCTCGATGAATAGATTGATTTAAAAAGAAAGTAAATTTTGTTAGCAGGAGAAGTATTGTATTTGACATTAATTTAGGATACAGAATTAAAGAAGGGAAAAAACAGAGTAATAATTAAATCATTTAATTATAAAGATATAGATTGTGTTTTCGATGCAATCAGAAATGAAAAATGAATTGATTCAGAATATCGAGCTGAAAGATAAATCGAATCAACATTTTTTATGATGTGGTGGAAATGTGTATCAAACTTGCAACTAATTTACTTCTAACATAATTTACTTTATATCTTTGTGTTACATTAATAAGGTAATGTAAAAGACGTTATTAGTGGGTTAAAATTAAAGTGACGTTTCGTTGATCAGAGTTACCGTGGGAGCAAGCGAGCGAAGACGACGCGCGCTACGCAGAGTGGAGCGCGTGGACGAGCGGTGACGGCGCGGGCGAGGCGCCGCGCGGACCGTGGCGCAAGCTGCCCCGCGCCGCGCTGCAGCTGCTGCGACACGCGCTCGCGCCGCAGCCTCAGCGCCGCGCCGCGCTCGCCGACCTGCTGCAGCACGCCTGGCTGCGCGCGCCGCCTGGTCAGTAGCGCACCTCTACCTAACTATCCGACATACTAAGTGCTCGATGACGAGCTCTTGTCTCAGTCTTGTCGTTTTAATAGCTCGTACTTATAGTGGTAAGTATCTTCGGTAACCGCTGTGGCCGAATGATGGATGGCGTGAATGCAAGAAGGTCGCGCGGCCGTGTCAGGTACTAGGTGACTCTGAGTGTCGCTGTCTCGGAGCCGCCTCGTGCCTCAGCACGGCCGCGCCGCCCGCGCGCCGTGACGTCACCGAGCGAGCCCGCTGCGGCGCTTTGGCGATTTAGCTCCGTGACGTTATCACTGCTCATAAAGCTAGATTACCAAAGCACCGCGGCGTTGCCTTATCTACGAGACTACGTCTTCGTCTTCATGTGTTATTCTTATTTTATTTTCCTTTTTTTTATCTTACTATTCCTATTTGTTTTTTAGAAATTCAATGTTTACGCTGAGAATGTACTATTTTTATATTTACTTATTTATTTGCAGTGTTAGCTTGGTATAATTATTTCTGCTTTAATTTTTTCGTGGAAAAAGTTGTAAATAATTATCTGATGTTTAAAGGGTAGTTTTAATATAATTGTAATAAGAGAGATTAAAATATTGTGTAGAAAATAAATGATTTCTTTTTAATTGTTAAAATGAACTGAAAAAGGCAAATTGGTTAGTTGATTAAATTTTACGTTACATTTGATCGTTTTTAAATAACGGAACATACTTTTGTAGAAATAGTTATACCTAGTAAAATTGTCTGTGTTTGTATTATTGTAAATTTTGAACAAAGCAATTATTTTCTTTATTATTCTGTTAAATCGGTAGTTAAAAAAATACATAAGTAAAGTTATCGCCGAGCCGGTCGGAGAGTAAACATAGTGATGCGTTACAGATAACTCGGCGCGCCTGTGGGTGTCGCAGCCGTGCGGCCTGCCCGCGCCGCTGTCGGCCGGCGACATGGACGCGCTGCTCACGCACTCACAACCGCTCGCGGCAGACGCGCCGCCCGCACCTGGCGCGCGAGCTGCGGCGCTGTGGCTGCGCGGGGACGAGGCGGAGGCGCTGGCGGCGGCGGCGGCGGCGCTGCGGGCGCGCGGCTACACGCTGCGCCGCCTGCACGCGCGCCTGCTCGCCGCCGACTGTGCGCGCCGCGACGTGCGCCTGCGCGTGTGGGCGCTGCCGGGCGGCGCTGTGCCCGCGTGCGCGGGGCTGGCGCTGCGTCGCTGGCGCGGCTGCGGCCTGCAGTACCGGCGCGCCGTGGCCGAGCTCAAGCAGGCGCTCGCACACCTAGAAGCGCCGGCGCCCGCACACGCTACACCCGCCTCCGACGTAGACATGCTGCACGCTACGCAGTGAACCTACACTGTACTGCTACTTTTTAACTTGATTCTTCTTTACCTTGGACGGAGCAGAGCCGTTTATTTCCCACCCGTGATATAGGTAACTGACGACGGAGTCACCCTAAGTTAACTGAGGCCTTGTATTTTACTTCCTGCTCCATATTGCCTGGCCTACGATTATATCTTTGTGCCTTGTAAAGGGAAAATAGTACTGATTAGTTAAAGCTGTCGAGTAAAAAGGGACCAAAGATGAGATTGTTGTGTTCCTGTTATACAGGAAGCGATGATCTCGTCTTAGATTTTAGCTTGTTTGTAAGTTTAAGTTTGTTGTTACTGTATATATCTACTTGTAAGACTGTTATATTGAATTGTATTTTTGGCATGATCGGTTTTATAAATAAAAAAGGATTTTAATCAATTTTATTTGTTTCACTACCTATCATTGCTTGTATCTGTTTGTGAAGATAGTAATTTAGACATAATTTTATGGTATTAACCTTTTCTTCTGGAGGTTACTTCACCAATCATCTAAGACAAAAGACACCCACTGATGGACGTAGGCCTGCGCTCATGTGCCCGCTATCTTTACCCGATGGTCGGTTCACCTTGTGACAGATCTGCCCACTGCCACTAAAAGAGAGGCAATGCTGAATGCCACATCTGAGTTCTCCTGCGTATTTTCTCATTTCTGACACTGGAAAACTCTCAAGTTAACTCTCTATTGCCATGTGTTTTGAGCACTTGTTCGCCATTCAATAACCTTTTATTCCTCAACTAGCAGTGCCCGCAACTTCGTTCACGAAAACAAAATTGAGTAGTACAAACGTTCGTTTTTTCTGCGGAACCCTATAAAAAATAAAAAGTATAACGTGGTTTAACGACTGGCTGTGTTACTACATCGACAGCCGGGACCAACGTAGTACTTGACCTCCGAAGCACGGAGAAGCTATAATAATGAAATACCACTGAGTGGTCATCCATCTATAGATTAACCTCGCTGATATTGCTTTACCACCGTTATTGTTTCTGAATCATTGTTCGCAACTCGGCTTGGCTGCCAGTGAAAATGAATTAAAAATAACAGAAAAAAAAAGTTTTTCCTGTGGAACCCTAACAAAATTAGCCTTAATTCTTTGTTATAACATCGGCTATCTGCCTAAAAATCCCTGTGAATAAACTTATAATGTTCAATTTTCTTGGTGTTTGTAATTTCTTCCGTTTTACCAGCATTTTCCTTCACTGCTCCGCTCCTATTAATCGTAGCGTGATGAAAAGTATACAATAACCTGATCAGGAGTATGGAGAACAAGTTGGATAAGTCGTCACAGAGTACATTTTGTAAAGAGACTTTCGTGTCTCTGGCACTGCGTCAATGCGAATGAAAAGATACTTTGTTGCTTCCCTAACGCAGCTCAACAAAGTTAGATACGAGACGGGTGACCTCTTCCTCGCAGTTGGACTCTACCCAGTTGGTCTGATTGTCCCAGGTACAAATACTATTCGACAACTTTGAGTACCTACCTAATACTCTCACTTAATAATACTTACTTGCTCTTTTCCATGTTCATTCTTAAGACCGACTTCTTGTGTTGGGAGGCACTACTGAACTGATATGTCCGTCAGGCCCGCCCAAACCTCCGGAGAAGTACTCCCCCAAACAATTAAGTACCTACTTACTGTACGTACGTACCTTCCTTTTTTGTACCTCTTGTAATATAGTTACAGGCACTGTTTGGGGACTGCCCCTTTATTATATTTCGAGACCAACAAAAACATACACGACCATTGCGCATTCTATTAAGGTCCTCCACTGGGACCACGAGATATTATTAGCAAATCGAAGGTGCTTAATATACCTACTCTGTATTCATGTTGATGCCAAGTCAATTTCAGTCCAAAAGCCTAAAATTATCTCCCGGTGCATTTTAATCAGTTTGGAGATATAACATCCTACTACTTGCTGCACCTGGATAGGGCCTGATGATGGTTCAAATCGAAGGCTTTTTATAGGTACCTACTCCAGAAATGCAAAGCATAGGGCCTGTTATAAACAGTGGACTTGAGTTTTACAAGCCGTATGTATGTGGTCTCCAAAGCCTTTTCAGAAGGAGGCTTGTTCGGGAAGTTGAAAGTCGTCCAGTCTGCGTTCAATACTAATCATGATGACTCCCGACAACAATTTGTAGACGTGGCTCAGAAGAAGAGCTCAGTGCCTTGTCTATGGCATTTTTCCCTCGAGTATAAAAGCTGAATTAAAAAGCCTTGAGAATGGGTTCCCCGCTGGCCTACAGTATTTTACAGTAGCTTGTTTGGATTTAGTGATTTGTGATTCCGTCATACCCAGGTACTATTGTTATTAAGTTGCCGGAAAGCATCATGCTTTTTTTTTTTTTTTTTAAAAAGACTACTCCCGCACTAGGGATCATGCCCTGTGTCGCAGGGACCTTTTACAAACATCAATTAACGGACACAAAGAACACCCAGACCAGGAAAATAATTTGTGGATCTCACAAATTATTGTACTGCGTGGGGATCGAACCCACAACCTCTTGCACGGCAGCCGCTTGCGCTACCGTCGCGCCACCAAGGTCGTCGAAATGCGAACACTTTCGATCCTTTAATTTACTCTATGGCCTCAGATACTTGTGTTATGTTATAGAGCCGAAGGTCGCGAGTCAGAGAGATCTGTTTGTTGAGTCGACGGTGCTGGCCATCGGACTCGCCGGTCACGAGCCGTGCGGACACTCACCGCAGCGAACGCCCTAAACATAGTACAAATATATACCCTAAAGCTACTAATAACATGGGCATCTTTTGTAGCCTGTGACTCTTGAAGGTAGAAAGTATGCTTCGAAGGAGAGGCCTATCCAGCAGTGGAATAGGCTACCTAGTTGATTGATGTAGGTACCAATTTGCTGTAGTGACTGAGTAAGAATACATAATGTTGCCTACCCTACATATTGGACTAGGGGCCCCAACCCCGACTAAGTGAAAGTTCGTAAACATGATCTTTACGAAAACAAAAGAAGAAAAATTTGACATAGAAACATACCAATCCGTCTGGCAAGTGTGGCTTAAGTAAGCCGGGGAAACTACATCTATTACAGGGGGAAAGTCCCCAAGGCTGATAATAATCACTAATAGCACATTTTTCTATCAAGAACGATAAGATGCATATACAATTCCTATAATTTTGTATTTTTTTGTGGCTTGGTCAATAATTTTTTTCTATTCTATTCTTTATTCTTTAAGTTTTCTTCAAATATTTACTTTTATTTAATTACCAGTTCGGTTTGCCCACAGGTTCTGCCCTTGTAAGGTACCTACTAATAAATGTGTCCAGTTCGACCGCGCGGCCATAGCGTTTTTTTAAAAAAAAAACCATGTCAATTTTTTGTAAAAATTTGTAGAAGTTGATTCCCAAAACCATAAATTTGTCAAAGATACGGTTAAAAAGTTATAAGGGTTTAAACATGGCCGCGCCATTGAAACGCGGCGAACCGCGCGGCCACTGAGATCTTTAAAACTAAGCCTTGTAGAGACCTGAAATTTACGCAAATGCAAGATTTAATTTGTAAAAAATTTGTAAAAATATTAAAAAAATACTCAGGTTTATAGTTTAAGAGCTATAACACTAAAACCGAATGGCCGCGCCATTGAAACGGTGGAGAAAACGCTATCGCCTGTATCTCGCTGAAAAAAAATCGCAGAGGTGTGTAGTTTATTGTAATTACCCAGATTTGAATTTGTCGAAACTAGGAAAAATACAACAAAAATTCCTAGGTTTATATTTCAGGAGCTATAAGACTAAAACGATATGGCCACGCCATCGAAACGGTGAATAAAACGTTATTTCGCCTGTATCTCGCTGAAAAAGCATCGCAGAGGTCTGGAGTTTTTTGTAATACCTAGATTTTAATTTGTCAAAACTAGTAAAAATACAATAAAAATTCTTAAGGTTATATTTCAGAAGCTGTAGAACATTATCAGTATGTGGTGCGATAGGGTGACCATGTCTTATTGTTTACAAAATACTTTCTACTTATTGTTACAGAAATTATTTTATTTATTTTAATGGTGTATTTTTAAATTGTAATACAACAAACAATAATAATATTGTACTTCTGGTTTTGTAAAAAATAATGAGTGAGAGGAAAAGGAAGAGAGATTTTACCAGTGGAGTTACAAAAAAAAACTGGGGAAGTACGAGTCGGACTCGCCCATGAAGTGTTCCGTAGTAACAAGCAAAGTTTTGCTCTTAACTTTGTTTTTCATAGTGTTTGTATGAATTACAAAGTAACGTGTGCGGTTTTTGAAATTGTGCTATATCTCAAAAACTTATGATTGTATCTTGTTCAAACCAGTTTTCATTGAAAGTTTTTATTGACATTTACATCAATTTTTTTTTCCAACTTAATTATTTCAAAAGTTAGAGGCGGGGGGGGGGGGTCTCATTTTACGACTTTGGAAGTGTATATCTTTCAAATGATTGACTTTAGTTTTTTTAGTAATTTTTCCATTCATATAATATTACGCTTAAAGTAAAAACATATATCTACATCCCTGCTAGTTATGATTGTACTTATTTAAAAATGTGGAATCAAAATGATTTACAATCATTTCAAATGTTCTAAGTTAAGTTCTAATTACCTATATGATTTAATAAAACATTAAATAATAATAATCCAGCCTATTATTGTCCCACTGCAGGGCAAACATTATATATTATTATTATTTTTGTTAGTTATTAGATAGTTTTTAGTATTTCATATAAGTTCATATACATAAGATTGTAAATATTTCATAGTAAAATATCTTAACTACACGGTCATCCATACAAATAAAGAGAGAGCTCTAACATAATCATAAAATATTTAAATGCAACATACCTTAATCACTTCTGCTGAATTGTTTACATAATTTACCGAACTGACGTTACACCACAGTACAACACTTAATCGTAATTACACACGAACTGAACATTTTAATAATCAGTAGATCACTTTTTTATCGTGTTAACATCACAACGACACACTGATAACGAAACTCTTACGCTTACGTCGCTGTACCACAGAATAATAAGTACTAACGGCTGTACGCGTCGCACTGACCTGCGGAGGCGCGCGGGGGTGGCGCGTGTGAGATGCAATAGTGTGCATTACTAATCACATAGCTTAGGGGCGGAGTTGCGTCATTTAAACCAATCTTAGGGCTAGTTTTTCGTAAGTCCACGCGGACTGTAACTGTATTATTGACTTTTCAAGCAATAAACATAATTGTTTTTATATTTATGGTTTCATTTTAATTTTATTTAGAATCCTTGAATTATAATTTCTGTAACAATAAGTAGAAAGTATTCTGTAAACAATAAGACATGGTCACCCTATCGCACCACATACTGATAATGTTCTACAGCTTCTGAAATATAACCTTAAGAATTTTTATTGTATTTTTACTAGTTTTGACAAATTAAAATCTAGGTATTACAAAAAACTCCAGACCTCTGCGATGCTTTTTCAGCGAGATACAGGCGAAATAACGTTTTATTCACCGTTTCGATGGCGTGGCCATATCGTTTTAGTCTTATAGCTCCTGAAATATAAACCTAGGAATTTTTGTTGTATTTTTCCTAGTTTCGACAAATTCAAATCTGGGTAATTACAATAAACTACACACCTCTGCGATTTTTTTTCAGCGAGATACAGGCGATAGCGTTTTCTCCACCGTTTCAATGGCGCGGCCATTCGGTTTTAGTGTTATAGCTCTTAAACTATAAACCTGAGTATTTTTTTAATATTTTTACAAATTTTTTACAAATTAAATCTTGCATTTGCGTAAATTTCAGGTCTCTACAAGGCTTAGTTTTAAAGATCTCAGTGGCCGCGCGGTTCGCCGCGTTTCAATGGCGCGGCCATGTTTAAACCCTTATAACTTTTTAACCGTATCTTTGACAAATTTATGGTTTTGGGAATCAACTTCTACAAATTTTTACAAAAAATTGACATGGTTTTTTTTTTAAAAAAAACGCTATGGCCGCGCGGTCGAACTGGACACTAATAAATCTTACTTAAAGGGACCTGCAATGCAATAGCATGGTTAGCTTGCTATATTGCAGATTCCTTACATTCCAGTGGCCGTTTTCGCTTCTATGTTGTGACTTCTGGCTTGTGATCGTTTCTGCCATAGGGATATCAAACGCCAGAGACGATTAATAAAATCTGACTGATGGTTAAAAGCTAAATACTCAATTCTTTATTGTGGTCGAGCTCTACCGCTTAACTTACCTTACTGAAGCAAGCAATTAGGTACCTACGTTCTTTTGTTGTAGTCTTTCGAAGGTGCTATGGTAGGAAGTCCTAAGTATGTTTTTAATACCATGTAGTGAGTAAAGTTAAACACAAGTATTTAGTAAAATTATTTATTACAAAGTGCTTCGATCTCTCGACCACAAATATCGAAACTATACAGTTCCGAGGCAAAACAATTATAAAGGTTTACGGCTCAGTTAGCTCACAGTGCCGCCACTCATACAATAAACATGACATCCACACTATTCCACCGATCTATAACGTATTTTAGGCCTCAATACTTTATACCTCAATCTACTATTCGCTTAAAAGTAATAAGAATACAGTAAGAATACTATGTTCCCACGTAAACCGAGCGATCGTAAACTGTTACTGGGTCTTTACATCTAGATGGGTTTCAGAGGTAGGTACAATTGTTGGTTTACAGGTTTCAAATAATTATACATATAAAAGTACTATAATAAGAGACACATAGTACTAACCACAAAGTAGTAAAAAAGAAAACATGTAGGTATCATACAATTTTGCAATAACATCGAAATAAATGCTTTTTCTATCGATAAACTTGGCGCTTTTCGTCATAATGACTACATTGTGGTTACAAATAGGTACGTATCTAACATCAGCCGTACAAAAAGTATTATCTCCGGGGCATCTTTTAAGTGAGTTCTGCGACCACTTTTCCATAGTAAAATCTATACCTAACCTATTGCAAAAATGAGAAAGTACCTTTAGACTGAAAACAAATGAGAGACTGTTAACAATAACGAAAATTTAAAGTAAAAATCATACAAACGGTAGGCAAAATATGTGTCTGTGTAAAAAAATGTTTTTACAATAATTGTGCTGTTATATGAAAATAAATAATAATTGCACTGGGCAGTTATTTTTTGCAATATAGGTTTATAATATGTTTCTTAAACCTTATTATTTATGTAACAATGATCTGCTTTAAAACGAACAAACAAATAAGGCAATATAGGCATTATTTACGTATCGTCGAATGTACGTCATTTAAAAAACAAAAAAAATGTTCTTAAGATTAATCACTGGACATTATGATAGTGTTAAATGCTAACTGATGAGACTACTTGCCGTAGTGTGGAGTGGCGAGCACGGAAGCTCAGCGTCGGAGGTATACCTACTCGTAACCGTCAAGTACACCTACATTATGTACACATTACATAAAGCGACTGCTCCTTACTCATTGTCTAGTTTAAGCTATAAAGTTCCACTCGAAATACTCTTATAAATAACTAGCTAGTTCGTTACTGCTCAGCGTCTGATTACTCAGTCACGTCACTTGTAAACACGTACGAAGATAATGTATATATTATAAGTAAGCTAACTTTACATTAACATCTAAAGTAATATCCTTACAAATCACTTGCAGCATATTAATGCACAATAACGTATTCTACGAGCATTAGTTTCTAGTAATGACACACCGGCTACAATACGGACGAGTACTGAAGCGCGCTGCAGGAGGTTCCGTCGTCGCTTCACAGAACCACAGTGTGTGATGATGGTGTCGGATATCACTGTATACTGATGCAGGGAGCTTCCTTCACCGAACAGATGTTAGTTGTAGATGCGAGTGCGACATCTCTGCTGCATGATATGTGTAGTTACTGTACTCAGTGGGGCTCAGCGGTACAGTGCGTCTGGTTAATACTGAGGCGTCGCGTCTCGGACGCCGGTCACCACTCACAACACATAACTACGAGCTAAGGACATAATGATTATTATAATTATAACTAACGGGAGCGATACTCTGTCGAACACGACGTAGGTACTCTCCTCGTCTTCATTCCGTGAGATTTGGTTCCGTAACCTACAAAGTTTTCGCTTTCTCTAACAAATCGTTTATGAATTTCTGAAACAAATTATAAAAACAAAGATTAGGTTTAAGTGTTATATAATTGACAGTATCATAAGAAGACAGGCATATAATGTGGAAGAAGCAGGAGATCTATCGACCTTTTATTACAACTCGGTAACCTCATTGATACTTATTTTGCTTCATCAACATCATAAATCATCAGTCCAATGATCTCTACGTGATCACAAATTATATAAATGTTCCGTGGCGTGGGTTCAAAATATCCGTATTGCGGATTCATGACTGATATAATAAGAAGATTTTTTTTACTTTCTCATTAAATTCAGTAAGTTATTTTCGTAAGTATGAGCACTGCTCTTTATTATCATTTAAGAACTTTACATGAGCTAAGTACATAAAATTGGAGTGCTTATATTACTACTCATTTTGTTATTGCCGAGAACATTATGCTTTGTTATTAAAGAGATCACTGAGAACAAGTATTGACTTACGTCTAACAATGACTTTTATGTAACAACGTTTGTTTTACATCTGTTAAGTTCATGTTATGAAACCGTAGAGCGCTTGAAGGAGTTAGAATAAACATAATGAATATTAAATACGGTAAATGATGTATTTTAAATATTAATAAACATGCAAAGCGATAGTTTTAAGTGAGACTGTTTTTAGAAAAGTCCAAAGGGTATATTTAATTAAGGTTCTCTGAGATCTGACTTGAAGGATAGTCACGTCATAGGACCGTGTAAACCTCGGTAAAGGAGTTATAGATTGTCATACTTTGAACTAAGTAAATACACAAGCCTTGCACAAGTTACAGATTTAGTAATTATCTTATATAGTAAGTAGGTAAGAAGTCACACTCACATGTACATCCTTTTGTGGCTTTTTGGCATCCGCTAATAAAGTCTGAAAAATAAAACGAAAATTTATTAGGTTACTCTACGAAACCAAACAAGGGTAAAACATCTGAAAAATTGTTAGGCGAAATGTACAAATAATACAACTATTATGTTCTGCAACAAGTAAGATGTATCCTCCTCTAGATAAAAGGGAAACATTTGGTTCAGGTTTCAGTGTCAAGTTTTCCTCAACTTGTAGAGATAAGGTCTGTTAATCGTAGTTCCTTTAGTCGAGTTCTATTGGTTTAGAACGCTTCTAATGCTATGACTGTTTGGTATTTAGTTTTGGTCATTAATATTACCAATAATGCCCTGTCAGTTACAATCACAGATTAATATAAGCGATATCGCTGGTCAAGCAACGTCGAGAAGGTCAATTGATAGATGGTTGACAGCTCAGTAGTGCACCTGCATCTAACCGTGCGTCTTCATGTCTCGAAGGATACGTAAATAGTCGGTGCCAGCTGTCGTGGTAATCACAAAGTCTTTATGCCACGTCAGATGCATATGGCGGCTTGGTCTTTCTACACCAGGTTGTCCACTATACAAGAAAGAAAGCCAGGCGGAACATGTTGTGCAATGAACGTACCGTGAGGTGTCTGCGGCGGTGCTCGTCACTGTCCATGTCGAGCAGCTCATCGATGTCCACCTCCACTTCCTGAGATGTGCCCCCGCTGTCTTTCTGTAATATTTTACACATACAATAAGTTATACTTAGATATATTTACGTCAACTTTAATTAATCACTAAATTATATGCTATTTCAAGTCACCGCAATAATAATCTAATCATAACAGCCAGCCTAACCTCAACTACGGTTTCATCTTAATATTTTCAAAACTCAAACTCAAATTGTTTATTGCATTCCATAGGTAGGCACATGTGTTGTGTTGTGTTTTCACATTGTACCTATGCTTTTTAGATTCCCTTTTTCATCGGTTGCCAGCGTTTTTACTACGTTCACCTTGAGTAAGATGCCAAAACTGTGTTTAATGAAACACGGTACGGTAAAATCGTATGAACATAAACTACGAGTAGAATGCCTTACCGGCTAATTAATTATGGTTTGTTTACAATAGAGTTAAAAATATTCCTATTGTTTGTATGAGGAAAATACAAATTGAAGTAGCTTGTGCCTGAATCGGTAGCAGGTCGGTAGGAGGTGGTGAGATGAGCAGGATAGGGCAAATAAACTGGCTTCCATTGGTCATAGACTGAAACATTGGAAGTCAGCGGGAGAGGCCTTTGCCCAGCCGTGGGAGGATAAATTTTGATGCTAATTAACTTGTTTGTCTGTCTCTTTCTTTAGATAAACACAAAATTTAATATATCTACTCGTATTACTAAGTGAGTAGGTACTTACCGGCGTTTCGTATAACTTCTGTAATTCGTCGTAGAGCCACATCTCGACGGCGAGTCGTTTGCGGATGAGTGCCATTTGATGGCTGCCATATTTAGCTGTTAAGAACTTTTCGCGTCGCTCCTTCACCTGGTAAATAAAATAAAGCTATTAAGTTGGTGGAAATATGCTATTTTATATCAGGCTATGGAGCTAGTTGCAGACTCCAGCTAAGGCAAGATAATCCTTATCCAACTAAGGAAACTTTGACTGTTTTAGTTCTCCATCTGAGAATTTCCCGCCTAGTCATAAGTTCCTTAGGCTGACTTCAAAGTCTGTAAACAGATTTGTGGTTCACATTACTGGAGCAATGCCAATCTAATCAGCTGGAGAATTTTAAACTTCAGCGGTCCGGAGAATGTGTAGTATCGGTTCCCAAACTATGGAACATTTATTAACACGGGTCGTGTGACTTTCGCCTTACTGGTCTTGACGTAAGCATTCAAGTGGCGGAATTCAGAGATAGAATTTTTGAGACATCTATATAGCGTCTCATTGTAGAGTCAGCCTTATCTAATGATTTCCTTTATATATTTTGTTTTTTTATGACTACCTCGCTAAAGTGTTGTGGATTCTGTCACTACTGGGTCGATAATTATTTAACATTATTTAGTGCTAAAGTTTTTTCTGGAAAGAAGGAGTAAACATGGATTATTGTGTAGAGATCTGAAATGTAGAGTATGAATGTATAGAGTATGAATGGCATACCTCTCCTTTATCGCTGAAGTTAACATGTAGGCCTGTCTTGGCGGGGGAGCGCTCGGTGGGCGAGAGCGCCGGGTGCGCGTGTGGCGCGGGGGCGGAGTACCCGCTCGCCGCCACGCCGCACTCCATGCCGCACGCCGCTGCGCCTGCACTGCCGCGGCTCTGTAACAATAACACAACATATTACACACTCTGTCATACAAACACAGATGATGTTCCACACCAGGAACGACCCTGCATGGTCCACCAATATGAAGTTAGGTAGACCAAACGGTGTTGATAGGTTACTACTTAATTTCCATATTTTGCTTTTGCCCAAACTTTTCTTTAGAAGGTATGATGGTATTAACATTCCTCGGGGTGTGGTAAACATTGAGAGAAGAACAGAGATTATGTAGACATATTTTACAGATTATAAAAAGACATAACCTAAGTAGGTATAGCTATATTTTATTGTCTGTATAATTCTGGGAATGATATAGTGCAAAGGCAAGCTTAGGCAGTTATTTTTATATATTACAATAAAAATGTTGTAATTGATTTTGTTGTTGAAATCCCGGAAAATAAAGTAACCTACACTTGTTACTTGTTTATCTTAATGCTAAATTAGGCAAATAGAGAAAGACAAATTTTCACGATAATAATTTAGTATTTACAGTAATTTTTCAACAAAGCAACGAGCTCAGTAAAGTGACAAACGTGTGTGTAACACAATATTAGCTCAAGCATAACATTTGCTCGTAGGTAGCAAACATTAATCAGAACATACCTTATATTTCACCGAATACGTTTTACGTCACCACGTTTTCATTATAACGAACCAGGAATGATGTACTACACCTACCTACGGTAATATTAGAAGCCAGATATTATTAGTTTATGAGCTATGTAGGTAGATTTATTTGACAAAACAAATGTCATAGTTTTCTTAAAATCTAAGTAAAAACTAATAAACGATGCAGTATTAGATAGGTACAAGAGGCAGGATTTGAACCCGCCTCTTCTGTGAATACGGCTGAGACGGCATTGAACACTAGGAACCCGAATCTTTTATCGTTAACAAATTAGTCCATTGCTCAACACAAGAGCTATTAATCCTCGTAATTTACAATGAACTGTAACAGCGCCATCTAGGCTGGCCAGTAGTAAACTTTCAGAACTCAAGAAAATGGAGAAAGAATCACACCTTACTGTGTGTTTCTTTCTCAGTTTCGAAGTTTTCTAGTTATACCTAAACTTAATTAATTTAATAATACTAAGTATTAGTTCATAAATATAAGGAAATATTTCCATCTTTTAGATTATCTCTAAATCCGTCATTTCATCAGGTGACATCACATCACTTTTACTATTAGCTGTTCATTTGCTCATGAGAGATGCTAGCTGCGTGCGGAAACTATTGCAATAATATTGAAGACAACGTCATAGTTATGCACTTAATATCATACAATCACAGCACACGCGTTACGGGTTTATAAGTAAGTATAATTATATACGTTCATATCAAACGCGCATAGCGACGCACGCCATCCAACTATGTACGTTTTAGGAGCGTAATGTTTACTATTTGCTTTGAGATCACCGAGAATATGTCTCGAGTCTCGACAATGATGTTTGTATGTTAATTGAAATATTGTGTAAGTAGATTCAGTGGTTCCTAGTTTACATACGTTTAAGTATAACTTGGTATCTTCGTTTTGGATTTTGGCAGACTTTGTAAAGGTCTGCCTATTTGATAATAAACATGGTTAAATTAATATTATAAAAATATATGAATGAATTCTAACAATGTTAATAAATAACGTTATTGATTCATTTAGACATTTTCTTAAGTTGTCGTTTGGTTTCGAAGAAACAAAGTTGGATGCCCGATTTGAATCGATCTTTTTCAGTATGATGTCCCATTTCTGCCAAAGCCAATGCTATCCCAATCAAAATCAATGAGTTGGTAATGTATAAGAAAAACAATTTAAAGGTAGAGTCGAGTTTAATACGGGTGATAAATGATTAGTTATAGTTTATGACTCGTCATGTTTTGTTTTAACAGAAATGAATGAGTTTGATTCGGATTGCGACTCAGTTTAGTGGATTATGACCTCAAAGATACATTCAAATTAAAAATTAGCTAACTCTATAAGATACACAAACCGCACAAGAGGTCAGAGAGAAGAACCGGGACAATGTTATTGCACTAAATAGATAAACTTACAAAATTTTCCAGTAGCAACGTATACTTCTATAAATATGTGATATTTCTGAATAACGAGAATTCGAATTGCGTCATCGTAGTGTTGTGTAGTTTTGTAAATAGAGTCACACTACTTCATCTACTCCAAAACTAAGCAGAGTTTAACTAGACAAGTGATAAACATATTTAAGTATATACCTACTTTTGTAAGTATATAAGAAACATTCGACAAAACCAAACAGGCAGCTTTATGAACACAAAATAAGTTTGTGCAGGAATGACGCCTTAACATTCCAGAAATTCTACCTAAACTGGAAAATAGGCGATTAAAATGTTATAGTAAAGTTAAAATCTCGCTGCAGAGTCGGTCATAAATCATTCGAGTGTTTCGTTCTCTTTCCCACTCACGGGCCTTATGGGCAGGCCACGCCCACACGTAGTCCTGTGCATTACTGCAGTCGATGAGTGATATCGATAGTTTTATATATTTATACATGGGTGATAGAAATAAATACACATTTTTTTTATTTTACTATCAAATTTACTACAAAGCATTTTAAATATATAAACAAAAGAACGAAAATAAAAATAGAAAATTAAAATTCTTCGTCTGAGTCATCGTCATCATCATCCACATGAATGATGAACTCTTCGCATAAATGTGCTTTTCTTAAATCTTCATCTTGCAGCAATTCTGCATGTAATTAAGTTTTTATATAATTACCTTCTGTTTATAGAATTGCATACTTAATGAATGCAGTATGTTTACGTGATAAACTTAATGATTCTATTATCGATAATGGCCTTGCGCGCGCGCAACTAGCGCACATCCCTACTCCGATTATGATTTATGACCAAGTCTGCAGCGACATTTTAACTTTACTATAAGCCCGATTTACACATCGACAAGTACAGTAGCGAGTTAAGTAGTAAGTTGTTGATTAAGTTGATTTAAATAGATCTCCATACTATTTTTTGACGAATTAAGTTGACGAGACGCAAGTGAGGGGGCTACTTCGTACTTAACTCGCCAAAAAATAGGATGGAGATCTATTTAAATCAACTTAATCTTAAAATACTACTTAACTCGCTACTGTACTTGTCGATGTGTAAATCGGGCATTAGTGATTGTTCGACCTTAGTATTGCGACCTACTCTAGATTGGATTCCATTTTTATTATAAGTACAAGAAGGGGTGAGTTAATCGCGTGACTCTTTTCCTTAAGCACGAGTGTATTGTATAATATTAAATGTTATGACGTCCGCGAGTACAACACCGACATTACTTTTACACTTTAACTATATACCTATGTGTACCTACTTGTTGCCTAGTTATGTACTCAATATTAACCTTTTCTCTGTTCCGTGTCTCATATATGATACATTCACATTGTTTTTGTGTATACTGGTGCGCTATAGTCTGTATAACGGTAGGCAACGGTTTTCTGAATTACTAGAGTGTTTTTGCAGATGACGAACTGGTTCTAATCTCAAATAAATCGAAGAATCTAATGTTAAGTATGTCGTATAAGTCCAATTAGTATTCCTATTATAACACCCTGCGTTTGCACAATGATGGTTTTATAAAAGGAAGGATCTAGTTACGTTCACGGGTGGAACGCAAGAACTCTATTTTGACTGCTTATTACAGCTCACAAAAATCTCATAGAGTAAGAAGTCTCAAAAGTTAAAATATTAAAATAAGTATAAAGGTCAAGTAGTGTGGAGTCAGGAGCGATAACCGGGCGGTAAGCTGTAGACGTCTGGAGGCATCTCCCGTCTCAGATCGATCCACAACGTCCCGCGGCGCTCGTCTGACGTTATCTGTCGTCTGCCACGTCTGCCTTCGGTAAACATCTTCGACTAGAGCTAGGCACTCAGCTGTCTGCCTCATTGTGTGGAAACTGTTTAACTTGACGGTTCTAGAATGATCGATTTTTATTACTTGTGCTTTATTTCTTTTCATAAACTGTCATGAAAGGAAACTTGGCATATAGAACATTGATTAGACAGGTCGGTGTTTACAAAACCATTGTTAATAAAACCCCATTCTTACTAAGAAACTTACTATATGAGAACGTACGAAGACAGTTTCCGCAAACAATAAGAATTAATCATTATTTCAAATATTAATCAAACTTTACACAAAGTTAAAGTTTATTAAGTTTAGTAGATATTAATCTTGAACGTTCTCCTTTCATGAAAACATCGTGACGTTTAAAAGCTATTATGTCGTTCACAATGTCTACACCGGGAGTAACATTTCATTATAATATACTCATTTATACAACTAACGATCATTTGCTGACTCATTAGCGTTAATGACATTTTGGTTACTTAAAACTGTCGTCATTACGTTTATAAAGGTTGTAGTGTTCTCTCCACTCAAACTAGGGCTCGCTCGAGGCTGCAGTGCTGACTGACACTTAAACTTGTGCTAGCTAGATTGTAAATACATGCCATGATATATTTTCATAGCCGATCTTTCAGACTTTAAACAGATATTGTTTTGCTATTTGTTATCATCATGTGATATTTGTATGCAAAGCAGTGTGTAATCTGCACAGGTGGTATATTACCCACTAAAGCTTTAATTATAGTAAATAATGAATGTAATTAGTGACACATTACATAGTCTACGCACGGAGTCGTAGCACTTCTACGAGCGTCGTGTGCCTTCTGTGAAAGTCTACGTCTTATGTAGTCATATACTACATATACTTACAATAGCCATTGTTCTCGACTAATGAAAAATATTATAAGAAAATTTTACCAAGGAAAATCATAATAGTTTTCTGATTCTATTCTATTTCCAGCGTGTGATATATGAAACCGAAATAAACAGCGCTCGGGACGTAAAGTCGCGGATAATATTGTAGAGAATGACAAGTTCTCCAGAATATGTTGTATCTAACTAGGCAAGTTTTCTTTGTGTATTAGTTTTATTTATTAATCTGACTCACAAACAACTGTAGAGCAATATTTTTTCTTTAGACGTCGTCAAATAGAGAGCAAAGCCAAGTCGCTGTCTACCTTAGATGTAACATGATTCTGAATCATAATAACATCATCTACAGTCAAGAATCCGAAAAAAAAACACATTTTTATAAAATTTTCTCATCTCTCTATAACGGTGCCAAATATTTCTTCTGAATCATTTTTCATTCGTGTTGCATATGGATCTAGTATAGTGGTATGTAATAGCGGGGAAGGTAGTGGTGAAGGTGCACAATGGAGGGCCGAGACGCTCTTGTAACATGCATGCAGTGTACACTTGTACCAGTGAACTGTGAAAGGCTTTTATGAACAAAACCTCTCTCGAGGCGCGGCGCCTGCCTCCCCGCCCCGTGGCGCAGCCCTATCTAGCGTCTGACACTCAGATATACACAGGGTGTGAAAGTTGGCACGGTAGCTTTTCTAAAAATGTGAAAACTCTACCTTTAAATGAAGACTTTTTTACAAAAAACGTAGCTGTTTCGGTGTGAAATATTATTCTGTTTTTTAAAAACGGGTTAAATGTATATTGCATTGTTTTTTAGATAATTAGGATTAAGATAAAAATGCTCCTTTTTGTGCCTATTTACAACGTATCTTTCAAAAGTGCTACATTATTATAATTAGTCTATCTAAAAGATAAAAAAACTATGTCAAGATAGAGGCAGTGAGGTGTCTACTTATCATAATGTTAAATTTCTAATTAGGTAGAATGATTGTTTCTATACCTATTAATTACTTCTTGAATAATATGAAGGTTCCTACTATTGTTCTACTCTCATTTTCTACAATAAAGTAATCAGTAGGAGTAACAGTTTATTGTTATTAGTTGTGTAAATATGTGCAGGATTATTCACACAAGAGGTCTTAAAAGTTAACTTTTAAGCTTGAATTAATAACTTTTATGATGACCTACAATAAACGAATAAGGGACGATTATTGTGCAAACTACCTACTCGTTTTAAATAACATGGCGAAACTGTTACGTTGTTTTGTAATTTATCGTACTTATTGTAAAAATCTTTATCGATTGTAAGAATATACTATATTATTCACTAATAAGGTCACGGATGTAAATTAATTCTAGTTTATATCTTTGTTTCAGAGCTTTATATTTTAAAAAAAATCCGACGTTCTATCTACCGTGCGGAAACCAGTTGTAACGTTTAACATTTAATTTCCGCACTTATCCAAAAGAGTTTGCAAAACGTTTTTATTTCGGATATCCGATGCCCTGAGGTTATGATTGCGTAGCTTCATAACACCGCTAACATACGTCGAACTGAGTATACTTAGTCAGTACTGCTGACCTACCACATTACACAATAGCTTGTCGACTATCACTTAAATTGAATACTATTACTAGTTTAACGTTAACTTGCAACACTAACACAGCCATTCTACCAACATTAATGGCTGTTACTTTATATTCTATAGACATAGGTACATACTCGTATAATATAGTTAGAGAAACAAGATCCGCAACGGTACTGTTAAATCCCAAATGTCATCAATAACAAGTGCCGGTGTCGGAGGCTTTACGTGTAATGATCACAGGTTAATGACCTTTGCCTCGGAGACGAAGCTACTAAAATAAAAATGTTAATGAGTGTGCGGGGAGCGGTACACGCTGGGTACAGGGGGTGACGGGGGAGGGGGGGAGACGTTAACTTAAGCGTGACTCGTGGGAGGTCGCGGATCTCTTCTCTAACACTAACAGATATACACAATGTATCGGTTCATACTAGCACTGAAATAGAGCAAGCATCGGCAATGTGGACGCTCGGCCTTATTACAGAATACGGTCTAACTATAAACCATGATTTATTACGTCACAAAACCACTGTTTTTGAAATTTGTTATTGCAAAATCAGTCTTAACGTAAAGTGTTAAAACTGATTTTTTTTTTTTTTTTTTTAAATCTCATTTATTTAAAAATAGCCATACATCGTATAGATTAAGTCGGCTTAAAACTGATTTTGTATTAACATATTTATGATTTTGTATTTGTTAATACAAAATCAGTTTTAACTCTATAGCGTTAACCATCTACCAAAATAGTTTGACACTTGCTCTCCTGACTTTAGGGAATGTCGCTCTATATCTCTCAGCGTATTATAATCATCAATGACGAATGTTCGAAGAGTAAAATGTAATGTTTAACTTGAATCAGCTGTTTAATGAGTTAAGCAAGTAGTAGTAGAACATAATGATCTACACGAACACATAGTACCTACGTGGACAAACAAATTTTAAAGACGTAAAATTTTAATGGCCTGTAAGAGTTTGTATGACACCAATATAAAACTTATTACTTTTTTATGTTTTGAGTATTATATTTTAGAGTTGGGCTTAAAACGGCATTTGGCAACAAAGCTCTATATTGGACCACTTTATAGTTAGGAGGTATAGTGTGGTCGGTGCGGTCGTAATCTCGGTGATGAATTTTGTGCAGGTCGCCCGGTGTGCCGCGCCGCTAATAAAATATTCACGCTATAGGCCGTATGTTTGTAACTGTCGTGTTCTAACCTGAGATACAGGTATGTTAGATACAGTACATAACAATAAATTGTAAGAGGAATGTATGACCTTAATACTCTGAAGAAATTTCGCGAAAATGAGCGACTCTACCTCAGACTCTACCTAGCAAGACGACAGGCAACTTCTCACGCGGTCTGATAGAGAGGGCTGAGAGACTAATTTAGAAGGTGTCAACTTTAACATTGGCAATTTTCTATAGTTTACCTAAATCATCCGTCAACTGTTTCTAGATCATTTAGCTACCTACTTACATATTTGTGAGAAGAACATAACAGTAAATTAAATCGAAAAGGTATAAGTTACACTATAAACTTGTCTAATTTATTTACATCTCAATCGAAAATGTCAGAATAAATATCCAAATCAAAAATAAGTGTCAGATACTATGATGTCTTATTAATAAACAGCAAAAGCTTTTACGCTATCAAGTTACTTTTATACCAAAATAAAAAATACAAAAGAAGGTAAACAAAATGCCAAGGCCGAGCATTTTCCATTAAGAGTTTGCTAAATGATTATTTTATTGTTGATCGGTGGAACATAGAGTCGTTGTGGGGCTGCGGTCACACGGGACCGCCGACATGCTCACCACAACCCCAGTCCTGAGGACCTGACGGTGCATGACGCCGGCCCCATACCACTTGCTAAGTACTAAGTATCATCTAATTAACATGGAAATGTAAACGCAAATAATGTAGCTCCCAGACACATCGTACAATGACCTAGAGGGCACATACAAAGGCTACACTTTATAATATATGCACCGAGAGGAATAAATTGATATTAGAACAAATGTAAACTTTGTATATTAAGAAACCTACTAGATATTAGGATTTTATTATTTCCATAGTATTATGTTATAATACTTACGTTCTTGCTCTTAACTTTCTGTGCCACCACCTTGTTTAGATTATTTCTAAATTCTGTAGTTCTAATAATGTGCATAGATTATACAGATGTCATCTGTATAATCTATGCCCATACCACGCTACATGGGTTAGTGAAAAGTGGATCTCTTTAGTAAGTTGACTTCTGGTCATATAGTCTGTAAAATTTTAGGAAAATTTTAGTTTGGCAGAAATACCTCCCTATAGACAGAACCTTTTAAACGGACTCGAGAATTTAGAAATAATCTAAACAAGGTGGTGGCACAGAAAGTTAAGAGCAACGAGTAAGTATTATAACATAATAATATGGAAATAATAAAATCCTGATATCTAGTAGGCTGCAACAAGTTAATTGATTCATTGAAATTCTAGGTTAGTTATTATGTGGCGAAAAATATTTACTTTTACATAATATGGTCTGATTAATTCACTACACACGGAATCACGCACATAATTGTACTGTTGACGCAAACGATATCGTCAGCCCTTTCAGCTGCCTTCGCCTTGCATACTAGAATTGTTCTACACCTTTTGTTGTATGTTTATCCGGTCATATGGATGGTGTGATTTGTCTATCATGGTAACATTTGCCGTGTTTTCTTTAGTTATAAAGAATGCTAGATAACAAGTAAAAAGGTTTCAATGCAATTATATAAATTAAAACTGACGTTTTTGTTTCAAATCGGACTATTGTTAACCTTACAGAACCATACATAAAGACAACACATGCTGATATAGTAACACACATTACACTATGGGCTAAGTGACTTAACGAGCGACGGCTGCTATCGATGTTCGATACTCTACCAGCTACCACGTAAATTTCGCGCGGGTAACGATTTTGAGTTTTCAAATAGATATTAAGTAAGTATATGCGAACTACTATTCCTTAGTCTGTTTTTACGACACCTACGAGAGAATAGTGATAACATAATTATATAATTTTACTGCGTATACGTAGAATCTGAATAAATTAAGAATTTGAATCAGAAACTCTACGTAGCTACGTTGTAGTCTATGACGCAGTCGATGGAAATGATATTTCCAACCGTATGGCATCCGTTGCTTTGTCAGTCTTGTGATTATCATAACATAACAGCCCATTCATGTCCCACAACAGGGACGGGCCTCCTCCAGTGACGGAGGGATACTTGGCCTACTAATACCACGCTGGCCAAACGGATTGGTATAGGATTTAATTTCAAGTTTTCCTTCTTTTTATTACGTAAAGATAATATTCACGGATAGTCCCTCAGTCGGTTTTTACGAGACCCATGGGATGAGATGGGGTGGTGATATATTGTATTCTTACTCCGTCACCACACGGAAAGATTATATTCACAGTCTTGTGATTATATTAACATGTTTTTCAGTATTTATAAACGAATCTAAAATGAGGATATTCTCCTAAGAACCAATTTGAACACAATAACGCTGTTATTTACTCGTATAAAGTGACAATGGACTGTACACAAAGCGCGCAGAATCAAGCAGAAAAGTTCTAGAATGGCTACCGCTTATCGGAAAACATATTTACGGAAGGATTATTTCGTTCGAAGTTCGAATCCGAAAGTATAGACATCTGTAGACGAAAATTTCTTTCAGATTTTGTTCTTTACAAAACTAAATCTAATTTTTATCAAAATTGGAAACGCACTGACATTATTTAAAGATGTTTAATTGCGTTGGGAATACCCAGTGATCCGATACAGTTGTTCTTAATACGGTTTTTCCAGACAGCTCCTGGTCTAGGGATGAAAGGAATGTAAAGGGAGGGTATTAATAAACAACGGACATGCGGTGTTTATGATGGCACAAACAAATACCCTGTGTGGGATTACGAAGCGACGACCTCGCGGACAGCAGGCGCATCCGGCGGCCGCTAGGTCAACGCATTATTACACATTGCACTCAAGTCTAAACGCACTTAAACGTTTGTGGACATCCGTGTACCTACTATGTATACCGCGAGTGTCTTACAGAACAGTCAATCTTTATCATTTGTTTATATACGTGATGACTGTATTGAACTTGATGGATGGAGCAAATACAACTTGACTCTAGATCCTTGCCCGTCTCTTACGACTAACACCCGTGGTTATGAAATGGGAGATTTGTATTCTAAAAGTCTGTGTGATGCCTATTACTGTACCTAGTTAATTTTACTATTTGTTTCTTCCTTATGTGTCGTAAGCCGAAGCAAAGTTAAATACCTACATACTATACTTTTTAAATTACTCAGTTATCTTTGTAAGATAAAATGATAAGGGTTAATCATTAACAATTAACTAAAATCAATTACCGATACAGGACAGGAAGAACAATATATAATAAATAGCAGAAGGTCGATACTATAAAACACTGTCACACAGAGAGATCAAGTGGCTAAGATAAGCATGCAGCTGTGCGGGGACGCATCTTAATTGATCATGTAATTATTACCATTACTCCTACATAATACTTATGTAGAGACTGGTATAGACACGTAATTATAATTGATAACATCAGTGTCGCATTCTCACTGTTTGATTAAATATTATTACAATTGAATGTATTTAACAGAGTGCATAAGTAAAGAGAGTGTAAGACAATGGCAGAATAATTTCCTAGTGATAATAACAACAGCATTCTTCTTTCGTAATGTGCTACTGTAGAGACTGAGCTCTTCGAGTGAATTACGGATGAAAACTTGGACAACGAATATAGAGTGTTCCTTCATTTTTTTTGGAAAGATAATAAGTAGGTATTTATGTATCAGCAAACTTTCTCCTGGTCACGTTGCATAGGTGGTGACATTGAGTCCGTGACCACTCTACATGTAATATTGATTATATTCGTCACGTCATAAACACGGAACATGCCAGAACATGATACCTTCTCTACAATCGATCTGCCATATTATGTACAATTGTTTTTTTATATTTATACTTGCATTTTGTAGTACTTAATTAACTTTACTACTATAAAATATCTTAATACTTTTGTGTTTAGGTGGAAGGGTACAATAGCCATTGACAATATAGGACTCCAGACTTAACAGTTTATGTTCCATGTGATATGGATGATAAGCGCAGTGCAGATGCACTTTGCATAGAAAACAGGAACACTTATTGATGATAGTTATACAGGGTGGAAAGTTTCAATGGGGCAGCCAAGGGAAGTACCTTAATCGTTGCAGCTACAAGAAATTGTAACGTAATTGTTCCAAATGAAACATAATTTATTGACTGATGTAAGAAAAAAGATTTTTTTGGATTGGTGACTTTTCTAGTGCTCCAACCTCAGTTGCTCCCATACTACTTTTTGATCAGCATACGAATCAGGATCGATAAACATCATACAATTTTTTGATCAAAAATGGTTACTTTCTTGAACCGTACATTATTTTGAAAATCTGTGAATGGTAATAAATTGTATTTGAAAAATTATGAATAGTCTCATAAAACTAATTTCTTGTAGCTGCAACGATTATGGTACTTCCCTTGGCTGCCGCATTGAAACTTTCTACCCTGTATAATAAATAGAAAGAGGGATGAGTCGAGATTACGTAAAGTTACATAGAGTTTTAATTACTTTCAGTGGGAAATTGGTTTCTATTAAACAATTACATTTAACAGTAAAAACTATAGATAGTGCTGTTGTATTTCTTCCTAATTGTTACTTTAGCTGAGACCATAAATAACATTAGCTCTAGCACTCAATTTTAAAATGTTTTCTGTTAGAGTTCTACGAATTGGTTTTCATAATGTACTAGAGTTATTTTGTTTAGTAGAATATTAAATGTCACACACCATTATTTTACCAGTTTCTACTGAAAGCTAAACTAATTAATTCCATATAAATATAACCTGAAACAGCTTAGCTATAAACGCACTCGCGGAATTCATTACGTTTATTATTTTATCAAAATTTAGTCAAATAGAGTATATTTTCTATAGTCCAATTTATAGTAAGTATAATTAAAAATTATCGTAAATAGCTCACCTAAAAACATGAACATTAATTAACGTAAGATATTAATGTAAAGTGCTAATAGTTATAAGTTAGATAAGTAGTATTTAAATATTTAATCAAACATATTTACCACCTATATAATTACATTTTTATCAAGATATTTTTAATATTTTATCATGGCGATGTTAGTGACGTGGGCACACACCTCATATCTATTAATTGATACAACATTTTGTGTCTGTTTTTCACGTGTTTTGATTACGTTGCTACACAACCAATGATAAAATAAACATGGCTGTTTTACTGCGACGAATAACTTTGTTTCCGCTAATTATAGTATTATAGTAAAGTAAACGAAATGACATTGATGTGTCTTAAATAAATACTAGACTTATATTTATTTATTAATGTACTACATTTTGTTTTTGTGACTTGATTCTGAGATTTCAAAAGGATAGTGGTTATTAATAGGAAAATTTATTTTCCGGTTAATGATGTCATGTTATTCTTAGGCTCTACAATACAAATAGTACAGTTTAATTAGTTACATTGGTTTAAGATCGCGTGGTATATTTTTACAAGACCGTGCTGATAAGGTACAACAGGCACATATTACCTACCTTTGAGTAGAATAGTTTGCTTGTTGTTACCTTATTAGAATACAATATAACATTGTAGAGTTCCCCAGCCCGGACGCGTGTGCCCGATATTTCACTAACAGAAGGGTTTTCCTGGTTTCTCCGGTGTAAAGGGACGATTGTCTATATTGTCCATAATTACTGACATACAATATTGTCATACCTGACTCAAGGAAGTTAAATAATAGACATACTGTAATTTAAATTGAGATACGGTATTCTAATTACATAAAATACTCGTAAAGATCTATGAGTTCATAGCTAATTTGGCAGGAAACCGATAGATAAGGGAACAGGACCACGGAAAATATGTAGTTGGAGAAGACCTATGTCCAGCAGATGGATGTCAATTGACTGATGATGATAAGGAGTTGTATATCATTTAATGTCATACCCAGTCAAGCTGCACCTCGTAATAATTAAATAGACAAACAATACTGTGTAAGTGTCGTGTGATAAGTAAACACAGTACGTTATTATAATCAGTTTTATTAACCCTGCTTGCTTGCATCGTTACGTTATTGAAACGCACAAAAACTGTATTGTGCTTTTTTTTCTAAAACTATTAAGGTTTTTGTTTTTTTTTTAATTATAAAATTGAAAACCAAAACCAGTATGAACTGGACACCTTTTTGTTCAACTTTCTTCGGAAATATTTCCGAATTTTTCCTAATAATTACAGCCTTTACCAGGATTTATGCAATTGGTGAAGTTATTTTTAATGCTAGCTTAAAATAAGCTTTTTGTGTTTAATTCAAGTTTAAGAGAATCTACTAAGTTAACTATTAAGTTAAGGTTCGTTCAACGAGACTATCATTCGTCTCTACATTTTATGATAATTCACAAATAAAACAATAATACTTAGTGTAGAGTAGTTGGTCGATGTTGTTTAATTAGATTACTAGTAGAGTACACACTTTAATTGGTTTACTCGATGCGCGTCTTACACAACGTGTTGTTGAAAGACTTAAGTATTGCTGTTTCTCATTGAGAAGTAAATTATTTAGACAGCAACAGAATGAGGAATAACGGGCCCGTGTTTATGATGAATCACTGTGTTAATGACCTGCGGTAACCAAAGCTTTATAATAAATAAGCACTACAGCTATCCACTTATAAATATAACGTTACCTACTACTTGCTTAGATTTCTTCGCTTTGGTTTATTTTTGTAACGCGAGTACACGTACCTACGTTATGATTTCCCTAAACAATGGATAGTAAAGTGTAGATTATGCAAAGCTTAGTACATAATATATAGTTGTTGATTAAAACCAAACGATCGTCACGGATGTGATCACGAGGCCGTAATTATGTATGTACCTGAGGCTAAAGCAAAACTGTTACTGTACTTCTCCTACGCACCTACCGAAATAGTTTCGTTAACTTTCCTAGAATTATACATTTTCCTGTGAGGCGCTAGATTGTAAGCGATACGAGCGAGGGAGCATGTATCTGGTATACTTATTTGTAGGACGGGACGCAGTTCTAAGACGTTACTTTGTATTACGAGTGTAAGAAGAGGGAAGCAGTACGTTACGCGCGAGTGTGTCACGCTCGCTATCATCTGTGAGTCCATACCGAGATCGCGGCTGCGGTCACTGCCCCCTGGAGGGCGCGCTCCGACACTGGCTGCACGCGGACACGTCGAGCTCACTCGCACTGCCCACTGGTGACCTGAGCACGAGCACTCCTCACACACTACAGCCACGACACGACACTAGTACACAGGCAGGGTACACGCGGCGAGGACGCGAGCGCGCTAGGATACACGCGGACTGCGACTGCTGAGTGCTGACCGAGACGAGCATAGATCGCGGCTCGCGGGCCCGCGGGGACCACCGCGGGGGTGTGGCGGAGGGAGGTGGTGTTACCGCGGCGTTCAGCTGATAGCGCGCCAGGAGCTGTGCCCGGCTAAGTGTTACCATTACATTTGACAACTTTGTCTATATCAGCTCTGATAATAACTCATATAAAGCGCACACAAACACACGTGTGCACCAGATATGATAGCCACATTACGTTCAGTTACCAAATAGGTCCATAAGATAATGTTATTGAGTGAACACAATACTGTTATATATGTATAAGTAATTTTGTTTATTTTCTTAATTTTCTGTTTAAGTATATTTTAGTGTCAGCGGTTTGACGCTAACACGTAGAGTCACGTATAAAAGTATTCCTATCAGAATCTGTCAAATATGTATCGTATTCTATACTTATGTAACTATGAACAGTGCACTAACAATTGTATTCTTACAGCTTTGACTTATTTTATTTTAACAACAATCTTGGAAATATTGAGTTTACCTGTATCTGTTACCAACTATCGATCTCTACTTTAGTCACATGGGCCCGTGTGTAACCTTTCTAAATAGGACTGTAAATAACAAATATTCTTAGGTTTAGGTACAAGGGCTTATTGAGGAAGTATGTGGGTAAGTAAACTTTTGATAAACTCACTTTTTCTCAAAGATTTTATCAATCGTAAGATCATACTGAGAATTGTCAACAGGAAATTAAAATATGTATTTTCGTGTTCTCGATGCGTTTGTGATCTGATTTCTGACTGTAATCTTTGTAAAAAAAAATTGTTAAGACAATTCTAGGCGTAATGCGTTCTTTGATATAGCGGCACCGGACTAAAAGTACGCAAGAAAGCACCCTGAACAAAACTTTCATTAGCCTAAGGGAGTATTTTCTCAAAGACTTTTCGTCTTTTTGGAAACCGTTTATCTACTTCCAGGAAAGATTTTTTAAAGACCGCTATTGAAATAATATTTACCCCCAAACAGGAGACATTTTACACAAACACTCCTACAACATAGAGTCAACATAAAAAAATATAGTTTTGTAGCATTATGACTAGGTGAAGGAATGTAGTGCTAAAGGACAAGAGGGAATGCGACGTAACTGACGAAGATGTTGAGGATAGAGCGAAGTGGAGGTGAAATGTGAGGAAAGCTGACCCCACCACCATGTTGGATACATAGCTGGGAAGAGAGAGAGAGAGGCATACATAGATGTTATTCACTACAAGAACTCCAGAAGTGGTGGGAATGTTGAAAAGCATTGTCATAAGTTTTCTGTAACAATATAGGTACACTAAGTATCTTTTTTTCACGTAAAATTTGCCGCGTATGCAGCACTCAATAATTAGGTAGGTAAGGGTTCAAAGAAAATTAAATGTAGAGCATTGCAATAGAGAACATTTCCTCCAACAAAAAAACTTCGTAAATTGTCTTGAAGTCACGTAGATGTAAGTTAGAACTACTAAATTCAAACCAAATAGTACAGTATAGGAACAAACTTTAAGGAGAGAAGGCACTGAGTGTAGATATTGACACAAAGTAGGGTAAACTGCACCCTGCGGAGATGTTTGGGACGACCAACATTTACCTACATCAGACATTTTGATGTTGTAGCAAAAGCTGGCACAGGTTCTGTAAATACCTGTGTATATTTAGTTTTATTTATAACTTTAACGTAACGTAACGCCATAGGACGATAAAAATAATAAATAATATGTGAACGTACAATATTTTATGAGCTTGACTGCGCTCACACAAGCGTTAAACATCGTAAAGAGCGCTAATGTTTTATGAAACTGTTTTCTGTTTCCAAGAAGATAGAGAATGATTTAATATGATATTTTTAATACTCGTATACGTATGCATGCGTTAGTAGTTAATTTATGTTTTTATTTATTATTTACGGTTTTTCCGTGCGGTGACGGTGACGGGTACGAAAACTCTTCAACTCGTCCATGATTCCGTAGATGTTATGTCTACCAAAAACAAAAGAGATTTTTGAGAAATTTCAATCATTGTTCTGAAGTTTTTCTTTGTTTTCTTTTAATGTATGACTGTAAAAGGCCTCACGAAACAACACACTCTCTTACAGGATCCCCATATTAAATGGATTGTTTTTCCAAAATTATTAAATGAGCTTAGTAGAGTCTTTTGGCACATTAAATCACAATAAAAACTTAAAATTAGGATCAAAAGTAAAGCTGTCAATAAAGATGGGCTTTACTTAATATTGTTCATATCATGTCACGTAATCATGTGTTTAGGAGCAATAACAAAGATTAATTTTATAATGAATGTTTGTTGTCAAATAGTAGTAGATATTCTATTTTTGTGTTGTTTAACATGTTTGTACGATATTACTAATGTATAATTATATGTACTTATCTTTTTAATTTAAGTGAGGGGCCAACGATTTTATCATTCAAGAAGATGTAGACATCCTAGCAGTGGACGTGCAAGCTGTTCGCCTGATGATAGGTCTAAGTAAGATTCTTATGAAAAAACACGAAACATCTGAAACTATTGTCATAACAGATTGGGAAAAACTCAAACATTTAGCATAAATGTAGTATTTTTTTTTGTTGTTGTTAACTCATTTTATTTATAATTTAAATTACAATTTTGCATGACTTATGATTAGTATCTTTAAAATTCAATTCGATTAAATGTTATTATCAAAATACTCGAGGGCTTCGAACCAATATTGTAAATGTACGTCAAAATATTCTCAGTAGCGATTACGATGTCTATGTCTTCACTGAAACTTGGTTGTCTAATGACGTGTTTGACTCTGAATTATTTGGTGGCAACTACGTTGTATATAGAAGGGATCGTGAAACGGCTAATGCATGTAGACATAAAAAATCTGGGGGGGGAGTTTTGATAGCTGTATCCAGAGACTTTCACTCCCGTCGTATGTCGGAGTGGGAGACTAATTTTGAAGATCTCTGGGTTACTATAGACTTAAATCAGAGTAAATGCAAACAAGACGTATTGAAGATATGTGCTGTTTACCTGCCTCCACCGGTGCGGCGGGATGCACTGGAGCAGTTAATAGAAAACTACAATTCAGTACTAAGTACACATTCCACTGCCGCGACGGTCATTGCGGGGGATTTTAATCTAGGTTGCATTGAATGGACACTTCATGGTGACAATGAACCATGTACTATATCTTCTAATGGCGGCTCGAGCGGTCTTAGAGACATACTGGCTGACTTTATGGCAGTAAACGATCTCCATCAATACAACTCTATTCCAAATTTTCAAAATAAGATGCTTGACTTGATACTGTCTGACTTACAACATGTCACTGTAAGGAATTGCTCGAGTCCAGTGAGAGGTATTGACAAGCATCATCCAGCACTGGAATTCTCCTCTGTAGTTACTGTTCTATCAAGAATTAGACCCGTTCAAGTAAAAAGATATAACTACTACAAAGCAGATTACGAAGAAATTATGCTCTTGCTTGATCGGATTGATTGGCAAAAGGAATTAGGGTTTTGCAGCGACGTTAACATGATGGTATGTAAGTTTTACAGTTTTATAAGAGAACTAATTAAAGAGCACGTGCCTATAAAAAAACCATATTCAGGAAAATATCCGCCATGGTATTCCGATCATCTTAAAAGATTACTGAAGCGAAAACTGAACTTACACCGCAAGGTAAAAAAATATAATAATCCTTTGGACGTCATAGAATTCGGTTATTTGAGGAGGGAGTGTGCTCATCTTACTAAATATTGTTACAAGCAGTATATATTTAACATGGAAAATGCAATAAACACTAACCCTAAAAATTTCTGGACGCATATAAAAAATTTGCGCAAATCACATTCTATTTTCCCCTCTGTCATGACCCTTCATGACCGAAGGGCGAACTCTTCTCTCGATATTACTAACTTATTTGCTGAACAGTTTTCGTCTGTGTTCGCACCTTCTGATCCAAGCAACTTTAATCCTGGCTCCGTGATTATTAATCAGTGCGAACTTCATAATATCACTGTTTCACAAAAACTTGTACAAATTAAATTGTCTAGACTGGACGTGTCAAAGGGGGCAGGTCCTGATGAAATTCCACCATATTTTTGGGCCCGTTGTTCTCGATCCATATGTGAACCTTTGACAATTATTTTCAATGCCTCCCTCAGCACGGGTGTGTTCCCAAGTCAATGGAAAACTGCAAGAATTGTACCAATACACAAAAGTGGCAAACGCGATGATGTCTCAAACTACCGGCCAGTGTCAATTCTATCAACATTGTCTAAGGTGTTCGAATCATTAGTGTACACAATTCTCTACGAACATGTGAGACATTACCTTTCTGACAACCAACATGGTTTCATTGCTAAAAAGTCAACGAGCACTAATCTCATGGACTACGTAACTGACCTCACAGAAGCGGTGGATAGGGGGTTACAGGTGGATGCTATCTACACGGATTTTTCGAAGGCCTTCGACAGAGTAAATCACAATATTCTGCTCGGAAAGCTGTATTCATTCGGCGTGACTGGAGTTGCTCTAAGCTGGTGCAAGTCATACCTGTCGGTTCGATGTTCTTCCGTCGTAGTTGATGGTGTCCGGTCTGAACTGTTTGTCGCCACATCAGGGGTGCCTCAGGGCTCTAATTTAGGTCCTTTATTTTTTAATATTTTTATCAACGACATTTCTAATATATTTAATTACTCTACTCCATATTTATTTGCTGATGACCTCAAATTAATTCGCATAATCCGGGACAGCTCTGACTCACTTCTCCTACAGGCTGATGTTGATCGATTGTGTCAATGGTGTGAGGAGAATAGAATGACTCTTAACAGTTCTAAATGTAGCCATATCAAATTTACACGAAAATGTAACATTTATAAATCTACATACAAAGTTACGGGAAGTGTTTTAACAGAGGTTACCTGTATACGTGATCTAGGTGTGTATTTAGACAGCAGACTCGGTTTTGTGGAGCATATTGATAAAACCGTCGTTTCAGCTAATCGTGTACTTGGTTTTATCCTTAGATCTTCTAAGGAATTTACAAAGCCTTCAACAGCTATTCTTTTGTACAACAGTCTGGTGAGGAGTAAACTGGAGTACTGCAGTATAGTCTGGAATCCATGTTACCATGTACACACTAAAAGAATAGAGGGGATACAGAAAAGACTGATGTGTCATCTTGCCTACCGATCTGGTGTACATAAAACTTTGACTGCTTACGAGGATCGGTTGGCAAATTTTAAGATGACTTCTCTAGAAAGTCGTCGTACTTTAGCTGACATGACATTCCTGTATAAGCTACTCAATAATCATGTCAATTGTTCCAGTCTGTTAGCAAAGATAACCATAAATGTTCCCTATAGAGTACCGCGGCATCCTTGTTCTTTGTTGAGACCACCGAGATGTAGGACTAATCTTGGCAAACATTCATATATTGTCAGAATTAGTTATGTACACAACGAATTATCAAATGGTGTGGATGACATGGACATCTTTCGCAACTCGTTACCAGTATTTAGGAAAAATATTTTAAATAAACTGCAGGAAAGTTCGTAGTTCTCAATGTTTATTTCAATGTTTATTTTATTTTATTTTATTTATTGACTTAATTAATTTATGGTTTTAAGTTTTTTAATTTTAATTTCATTTCATTTTAACTTTTTTTTTTCTTTCCATGTAAATTTTTTGTTTTTTTTTTCTCTTTTTATGTGATTTTTTTTTTATTCAATGATTTATTTTATGTTAATTTTAAATAATTTATTCAATTTTAAACAATCTTGGTACTTTTTATTTTTTTTTTGTATTCAATAATTATTATTTATTTGAATTTGACATGTTAATTTGTATAAATATTTTATTATTCATTTAAATTTAGGCTTTGTACCTACTAAAGCATGCTGTGGTCTCTCTAGTCAAAAAAATATATGACTAAAGATGAAAATGTACCTACATAATATTAATAAAGAAATGTATTTTTTTGTTTGAGATCCAATAAACAAATAAATAAATGAATAAGTGTTTCTATGTATAATATGTATGTATTTACAAAAAAAAGTATTTAAGTATGTTTATCCGTAGTCTAGTACCCATAGTACAAGCTCTGCTTAGTTTGGGAATAGATGACGTTGTGTGAATGTGTGAGGATTATTTATTTATTTATTTATAAGTGGTAACCGACGCTTGTGGACTTCAGCAAAGCCAAAGCACTAAGCCGCATTCTGGCTGTTATCTCTCTAGCTACAGGAACCTTTTACCTAAACATTAACAATTTCACACAGCTCGGGTGGGGTACCGACCTGGTAGAATGATAATAATTTCATGAACAGTGTTACTTTCATGTACTTAGTAGAGCTTTTGATGTGTACTCGTAGAGTTGTCAACTATTCAAACAATTGTTTGGTTAATAACCAAAATAACGACGTGATCTTTATTAAGTCTGTATTCTCCAATATTTTAATAATGTCAGAGTTTATTAGATTCATTTAATAAATAAAAAATGGAAAACCCCAATTTGTAAAAGATTAAAATAAATCTGGTGTACGCCGATATTTAAATTAAAATTCAGAAAACTGAACTCAAAAAGTTGAAAGGTGAAAGCCTCTTGTGCCTGAGGCTTTGTCAAAGGCACGTGGATCACACAATGGACACGTGTTCTAAAGACATATTTTTATAAATTAAGACTAACATCTGAAGTACTAGGTAAATAAACCTGTATAAAAACACGAAATCGTTTTTAAATAAATAGGTAAGTAATTATTTTTCAATGATTCACCTTTCTTTTCAATCTGATGTATAGGACAAATTTTATTTAAATGTGTGTGATATTCCATTCATTTGAGTATATTAATGTTTATTTAAATACAAAGGTCAACGTAACGCAGATCAGACGCGAGACACAGACGTTCAATCAACTCTCGCAGATAACCTGACGACAAAGAGGCTGCACTCATTGAGATCTCACTCTTTTTGTTCTCGGATCATATACACTAAAATAAGTCTTAAAAATCTACTAATTTATGACATTATTGTCTACATCAATAATAAAGAAAAATGTAAAAAGTTTGATTCTGCAATATTTTGCAGATGAAAATTTAATAATAGACCTTTCTTTGTTTGGTGACCAACGTATTGTAGACTTTTTTTAAATGAGTAAGCGTTTTATATTTAAAAAGTAACTAGGTATATCGCTACAAGACAAGCTTAGCGTTAATTATATTATTTAAAGTCTTTTGTCATTCATCATCACAACCAAAAAGAACAGCTCTACATTTCCAAAATAAAATTAATAGGTAAGTAACTTCTTTTGTTTTTGAACCAATAAATAATTACGTAAGTTACATTGTAGAAATATTGTGTATAGGGCTTGTATTAATAGTATTTGTATGTTGTATTATTGTGGTAAGGTATGAGATGTGTGCACAGTGCAGCACAGATCAGCGCGTGTAGCCGACCTACCTGCGCGACACCGCCCAGCCACCAGGCCTCACCCGTGCTCCGCCACACATACCTACTCCTCATTTACACATATCAGCCAGCCACTTGTTTACATTAATTATACCTATGCTTCTTTATTGTATGATAACATCGAAATTTTTGGAGATGTGGATAATTAATCTATTAAGTAGGTTTGTTTTAACACGAAATACATCGTCAACAGTGCGTTAAATTTCATTGGTAATTATCAAAATGAAATTAAAAACAGCGTTGGGTACCCTCTCAACAGGAATGTTGTCAGCTTGTAACAATAATTTAACAGAGAAGTCAATAAGTAAGATTGTTGATACTCACTCCACTCCTGAATTTGAAGAAGAGCGACATAATGACGCGTGTCGTTTGTCGTTTGTCGCGTGTCGCGTGCGGGGCGGCGGAGATGCGGCGGGCGACGCGCCGACACTGCCGCGCACACCTCCGAGACAGGCCCGTGTCGCCGGGACCTGCACCGCGCATGCGCACGACACACACAACACCTTCACAACCTGACTGTATCAGATGTTACCATTGTGTCTCAGAACTCAAGTATTCACTGAGACATGGTAACGTTTTATACCAGCTTTAAGCTGTATTCTTTCCTTCCTATGCCGAGGCATAACGTTGTGGAACAACTATTGCAATTCTTAGTGCAATCCAGAAACTTTTATCATGAGTTTAGATGTTCTTTGTGTTCGTTGAAGGTTTTTGTAATGTCCTTGAGACACAGGGCACAATCCCTGTTGCGGTTATAGTTTTCTTTTAACAAGTAAATAATTTAAAAACAGCCGACTCATGTATTTTCTCCTTCATATGGTATGGGTCCTTTAAACTATTGAACAAGCATTTGTACAGAACGGCAAGGTGATGACGACGGAGTGTACTTAGATGTTTTTTAACCATCATTTGCTGCCTCCAGTACCGAATTGTACTGGCACTTTCCATCAGGTTCGATACGTTCATATAGCCGTTTCTTTATAAGAAAAAAATAGTAAAATAAGTAAAGGTAGGTATACTTATTATTGCAGAGTAGTTAAAGTGACCGGTATCGAGAAGAGAATTTATAATTACATTAAATTCTTCGCTAAGATAAATTAATTGAGCTTCCATTAAAATTAATTGGTAGTCCATTACGTAAACCTGAGATAATTGCCTCGAGATTAATTTTAAATTAAGGAACAGTTTTTGGTAAAATATTTTTAGAGAGAATAAAAGGTCAGAACGTGTGTTAGTACCGATGTACGATGTAGGAGTTTCTTTTACTGCTGTGTTTCGCCCAGTGAGTGTAAAACACCGGAGGCCCAACTACACCCTTCCTGTATTTTTTTCTCTTGGGGAAGATAGAGAGAATGTGAAGTTTCTGGTGGGGGGCGGGTGTAAGTTCGCAAGGTAGGTAGCGACCTGCCTGTGCAGAGTTCCTCTTGCTCGTCTGCCGCCTTAATGCCTCCTTCATTTATCTATATCTGAACCATGGTCTATTAACCATTTACTTAATCTATTAGAATACAGGTTGGTATGAATAGTATATACCTACTCCAGTAAAATAAGCATTCAACCTCGGAATGGAAGCGAATAAGCTGTAAATTTGCATAAACCTTTGTTTTGGTGTACTAATGACTGGTAGAAAAGTCTCATATGATCACGTGTCTGCGTCATAAGTTATTCAAGGTCAAAGGTCACGAAAATCAGTTTTTTCCCATTATCTCGTTTTCTATGGGAAATACGCATTTAACGTCATTATAAATATTGTAGATCATAAAATTGTCTACAAAAAATATCTGAACACTTTTCTCCTAAAAAGCATCGCTTTCGAGATATCGTGACTTTAGAGCGCAGGAAAGTCGTATTTTCGACTATATGCACACACTAGCTTTTTCCCGTTATTTCGCTCGCCTTTATAAATATTATGAAAAATAAGGCTTATTTCAATATATAGTAGCATATGCATGCTTGGTCTCAGCCTAATCGGTTTGAAATTGACAAAGTTACATACAAACTTCCATCCCCTATCTTATCCCAAACCACTGGACAGATCTGGCTGAATTTTGGCATGCAGGTAGATGATATAACGTAGGCACCCGCTAAGAAAGGATTTTGATAAATTCTACCCCTAAAGGGATAAGATAGGGGATGGAAGTTTGTATGTAACTTTGTCAATTTCAAACCGATTAGGCTGAGACCAAGCATGCATATGCTACTATATATTGAAATAAGCCTTATTTTTCATAATATTTATAAAGGCGAGCGAAATAACGGGAAAAAGCTAGTGTGTGCATATAGTCGAAAATACGACTTTCCTGCGCTCTAAAGTCACGATATCTCGAAAGCGATGCTTTTTAGGAGAAAAGTGTTCAGATATTTTTTGTAGACAATTTTATGATCTACAATATTTATAACTAGCTGCTGTGCCCGCGACTTCGTTCGCGTGGCGGATGTTACTTACTTCGCAATTCGATTTATTACTGAAAAATCGTTTTTTAAACCTTTTAACAAACAGATATACCTACACACGAATTGTAAAATTAACGAACGAACCAAAACCTTTTCAAAAACAGATCTTTACAAAGACAGATCTATGAAGACTGTGTCTAAACTTATACTGAAAGACATGAGCGAACGTCATTCTTTCAAGTAAAATCTTAATACCGCGATACTGAAAATGACGTCACAGGGACAATGCCATTTGTTGTCAAATTTGTAAGTTAAAATAAATGACATCGCTTTTTTCATCATCACAGCCCATTAATGTCCCACTGCAAGGACGCGCCTCCTCCCGTGACGGAGGGATACTTGGCCTACTAATACCACGTTGGCCAGTCGGATTGGTATAGGGTTTAATTTCAAGTTTTCTTTCATTTTTATTTCGTAAAGATAATATTCACCGATAGTCCCTTAGTCGGTTTTACGCCATCCATGGGATGAGATGGGGAGGTGACATATTGTATTCTTGCTCCGTCACCACACGGATAATCGCTAATTAATTATGAATGAATACATTTGCACGCCACGTTATGGTGCGGCAGAATTACCTGCCTCGGTGGCGCGGCGGTCGCATTACATGGCTGGCGTGCATGAGGTCGCGGGTTCGATTCCCATGGAGGACAATTGTGATACACAAACTATTGTCCTTAGTCTGGATGTTCTTTGTGTCCGTTAAATTGATATTTTTAAAGGCTAGTGTGAAGACTTATAATTGATATTACACATACGATTCATGGTTAATTTTATTAACATTTAAAAGGAATAACTTATTAATAGCACTTAATAATAAAATAGTTATATATTATTTAAAAACTCATTTATTTTATGATAACTACTGGTAACGCCATCTCGTGAACAAAAGAAACGAAATTTAAATTCATTCAACATTGAACCAAATCCATTTTTCATGACCCCTGATTTGTATTGGACTGTTCTAATAAAGAGATCTAGCGATATCTCGAGTATTACTACTTATCCGATTCCGATTGTTATAGTATAGATAGATACCTACTTTAAACTTAATACCTAAAAACTACGTATCTATGTATTTTAATATCTAAAGCGCGCTTATTCCGAGAAGAGTCAATAAGAACCACGTCCGTTCGCATTAAGAGTCAATGGGAATGAAATTATATAGATGCACCAGTTGGCCGTTTCGGACGTTAAACAAAAATCAACCGTACAGCCGTACTCATACTGGCGCGGCGACATTTGGAAATTTTCTTTCATCTAAATCTTGTGTGTTTATAAACCGATTTCTATAAAAAAAAATTTATGAATAAGGTATTAAAGTGTACTTTTGAAATATGGGAGTTTGAAAAAGATATGTCTATGCAAATTACAATATATTTATGTATTTAATACACTTTGAAGAAAACCCTAACGATTAAACAGGTTATTGTGGCTAATATATAAAAGATAGATATATACTATTCAGGACTTTTTTGTTCATCTTTTGAAGACCATTATTTTTGTAATACATATTTTTGGCGTATGATCAACGTATGCGATGATAAGAGCTCGAACGCGCTTTTTTTCAACCGACTTGCTTCAAATTTTTCGTCACTGCTCAGCTCCTATGTGTCTTAGCGTTATGTTATACAGCCTATAACCTGCCCGGGAGTATGGACTACAATTGTACCAAGTTTGGTTAAAATGCCTTCAGTAGTTTTTGACCCATGCGTGCACATACAGACAGACAGACAGACAGACAGACAGACAGACAAAAAATTTATTGATTGCATTTTTGGCATTAGTATCGATCACCATTCATCCTCCAATATTAATTTTTAACATATATTCAATGTACAGAATTGATCTCTCTACAGTTTTATTATAAGTATATAGATGACGTTAAATGCGTATTTCCCATAGAAAACGAGATAATGGGAAAAAACTGATTTTCGTGACCTTTGACCTTGAATAACTTATGACGCAGACACGTGATCATATGAGACTTTTCTACCAGTCATTAGTACACCAAAACAAAGGTTTATGCAAATTTACAGCTTATTCGCTTCCGTTCCGAGGTTTGCCCCTAATTAAGCCTTATTTGACTGTACTAATATATATATGTATATGTCGCAGGGAAATGAGGAAACCAGGGATTTCACGAAATCCCTAGGGATATCACGAAATCCCGGTAAATGTCGAATACTCTTGATTATTACGTCTTCTTACTGAAAATGTTTAGTGATATGTCATTTCACTAAACAGAATCTAGTGAAATAAAGAATACTATATTATATTACTACTATAAATGAATAAAGTCCCCAATAAAACAAAGTTACAAATCAACAAGTGTACTTTTATTTAGACAGTGAAGTTTCAATCAACGAAACTTAGCATCTGACTATGATATTATGAATTTATGATATTATATTTACCTACCTATTACCTACCTACGTTAATTCGTTCATTATGTTAGTTCAGATCCGAAAAAACAAATAAAAGTAATTAAAAATAAAATCGGTCAAGTGCGAGTCTGACTCGCGCACCGAGGGTTCCGTACAAACATATTTATTTTCCCGCCAAAATGTCTTTGTCTCAGCTGTCAAAAATCTATGACATCACAAATCATCTATTAAAATTCTATGACATCACGACGTAGCTGTCAAAAAATAAGTCTCGTCAAAATTCTATGACGTCACGTCTCATCTGTCAAAAATTCTATGACGTCACGAATCATCTGACAAAATTCTATGATGACTTGAATCATCTGTCAAAATTCTGTGACGTCACGACTCAGCTGTCAGGAATTATTTTCCCGCCAATATTCTATGACGTCACGAATCATCTGTCAAAATTCAATGCCGTCACGACTTATCTGTCAAAATTCGATGACGTCACGACTCAATTGTCCAAAAAAAATTCCCACCATAATTCTATGACGTCACAACTCATCTGTCAAATTTTCTATGATGTCACAACTTATACCAAAATTTCTATGACGTCACGACTTATCTGTCAAAATTCTATGACGTCATGACTCATCTGTCAAAATTGAATTGACTAATATCAAAATTGACAGCTGTCAAAAAAAAAATATTTCCGCCAAAATTGTATGACAAAATAATAAAAATGTAATTGGAAGTAAAAATGTAAGGTTTTTGGAATTTTCCCTTTACATGTAGGTACTATAATACCTTGCTTCATGCCAAATATCAAGTTTGTAGGTAGACTGAAAGTACCCTGTAGGTTTTTGCCCTTACTCGTCAAAAATTTGGGACAAAAACGGCTATATCTCTTGATTGCGTTAGATAACCAGTTTGATTTTTTTAAGAGAGTCGAGCATCGAGCTGTCTTTGATCCGTAATTTAGCAAGATGAACGTTGGTAAAGCACATTTCACTAGATTTTGTTTAGTGAAATGACATATCACTGACGTTATATTAGTATTTTGTCATATCACTAAACATTTTCAGTAAGAAGACGTAATAATCAAGAATATTCGACATTTACCGGGATTTCGTGATATCCCTAGGGATTTCGTGAAATCCCTGGTTTCCTCATTTCCCTGCGACATATATATATCTATATTCTATACTATTATATAAAGCTGAAGAGTTTGTTTGTTTGTTTGAACGCGCTAATCTTAGGAACTACTTCTTCGAATTCAATTTAGTTTACAGTTTTGGATAGACCATTGATCGAGGAAGGCTGTAGGCTATATAACATCAAGCTAGGACAAAAAAAAAATCAAAATTAGGGGGCGTAAGTACCTACTCAGAAGGCTCATGGTCACTCAGAGGGCAATGGAGAGACCTGTGTTGTAGCCTGACCTATGGACCTACTCAGAAGGCTCATGGTGTCTCAGAGGGCAATGGAGAGAGCTATGTTGTAGCTTTACCTATGGGCCTACTCAGAAGGCTTATGGTCTTTCAGATGGCAATGGAGAGAGCTATGTTGTAGCCTGATCTATGGACCTACTCAGAAGGTTCATGGTCACTCAGAAGGCAATGGAGAGAGCTATGTTGTAGACTGACCTGTGGGCCTACTCAGAATAATCATGATCACTCAGAGGGCAATGGAGAGAGCTATGTTGTAGCCTGCCTGACCTATGGGCCTACTCAGAAGGCTCATGGTCTCTCAGAGGGCAATGGAGAGAGCTATGTTGTAGCCTGACCTATGGGCCTACTCAGAAGGGTCATGGTCTCTCAGAAGGCAATGAAGAGAGCTATGTTGTAGCCTGCCTGACCTATGGGCCTACTCAGAGGGCTCATGGTCTCTCAGAGGGCAATGGAGCGAGCTATGTTGTAGCCTGACCTATGGGCCTACTCAGAAGAATCATGGTCACTCAGAGGGCATTGGAGAGAGCTATGTTGTAGCCTGACCTATATGGGCCTACTCAGAAGGCTCATGGTCACTCAGAGGGCAATGGAGAGAGCTATGTTGTAGCCTGACCTATGGACCTACTCAAAAGGCTCATGGTTACTCCAGAGGGCAATGGAGAGAGCTATGTTGTAGCCTGACCTATACCGAAAAGCGCTGGTGTGGACGGCTGGAAGCCGATGGATGAGGGAGGCACAGGACCGCACAAGGTGGCAATACTTGGAGAAGGCGTATGTACAGCAGTTGACGTCGATTGGCTGATATGATGATGATGAATAAACTTTGTATGAATTATACAAGTTTTTTTTTATTCGATTTCAAATTTAATCGCGGACAAAGTCGCGTTTTACAGCTATATTTTCCTAACCACTCTACCACTATTGGTGTAGGTATACGAGTACAATACTATTATTCTATTCTCTGTACCTTTCCACTGTGGCACTTTAGTCAGTAGTAGCGTCACCAGTTCGTCCATTACTTTGCTATAATGAAACACCACTTCTGAAGTACTATTTTTAATAATCGCTACGCCATTATTGCGCTACGACAAAAGTACCGTACGGATTGCATCTATTTATTGCTACGCCACAATTAAATAGTTTTCTTCAGTGCTACGCCTGCTACTATCACTATTAAAGTAATTTAATTATTGAAACCATGAGCTTAGGATTGCCTGCCAATTTTATTATTACAATGGTACCTAAGTACAGATAGCGCGCGAGTTGAATGCAGAGCTTAGGAATGCGGTAGTGCTGTGACCTAATTATAATTATTGATTGACATTCATGTCGATAAATTTGCAATTATCCTCCACTGTGATGTTGATGCCACTAAAACGTTGATGGTATAAGGAGATAAATGCAAAGACAACTCAAGTATAACAATGTAGCTATATTCTGTATAAAATGAATCTATATAATAATACTTGTTTCTTAATTTAGAATTAATATGAATGAGAATTAAGCAAGCCGGCTATGGTAATCTGAAGGATTATAAGATTCGAGAGCACGAGGTTCGTAGGCTGCCCTTCAGAAAAGCAGACACTTATCTTCCACAATCCGGGACCGGAACAAGAGGGCTGGCCCGTTTTTTTTTTTTTTGTGAGGACGAGTAGTCCGTCTCAGACGACCATTACTACTTTACGCGGGCTGTGGTGGGGCGGATGGCCCTCAACCAAAGACATTTAAGTGACGTGCCACAGGGGCACCCCCTTTGGGGTACGAACCTCGGCCTGGACCGTCACTGACTAACAGGACGTGCGGAAGGCACGCCCTCTAGGAGCGAACGCGGCGCGTATTCCTGCCTCGACGGCGAGAACGGAACCGCGGACGTTTTGTTGTGGCTTCGCGAGCCGTGTAAGCTCTACGTTGAGCGATCGTGATCCTATCGTCCGGCTCTTCGAGAGCATGCCTAGGTCTACGTATCTTACTAATCTTGGAGGGGATGTACCCGGACGCCCCGACCACTAGTTGGTTGGAGTGAGTGGCAGCCGAATCAAAGTAGCGGCGGGAACAGAGTTTCATGTGTTGCTGGATAGTAGGCAACTCGAGGTCTATGTGAAGATCCTCGTTACGCATGAACCACGGTGCTCCCGTCGCTTTGCGCATGAACCTATTCTGAACTGTTTGTAACCTATGGATCCCGTGTGGCCTAAGGTGGGCAAAAACTACGCACGCATACGTCATTATTGGTCTGATACAATTAGTGTATAACCTAACTTTGTTTCGGATCGACATCTTAGACTCCTTCCGGAGGAGCATGTGCAGCCGTCCCAACACAAACGCGGCCCGCTTGCGAACCATGTTTATGTGGGGATGGAAAGAGAGCTTATCGTCGAGCAAAACTCCAAGATATTTGGCTTCCTTAGCCCAAGGGATCGGGGAGCCAAACATCTTGACTTTTTGTGTCGCTGTCGAGAGAGGCGAGTGGTTCCGTTTCTTGTGAAACATCACCACTTGACTCTTTTCGGGGGGGCTGGCCCGTCCCCCGCGTCTTCTTTATATAGCGGCCGCTGGGTAGCCCCCACCACGGCGCGCTCGCGCCGCTGCCGTGGAGAGGTGAGAAGCATGACGTCAACGTGAGAAGTTTAATTTTATTTAGTACTCTAGGTTAACATGGTGAAAAAAAAACAATATCATAATTATTACATGTTTTAATAATCATTTCATAAAACGAAATAAAAAAAAATAACACGGGAACTTCAGTATTACTATTAACACAATAACACGGCAAACGTACGATAGTTGACAAGGATGGCACAGCACTACACTGCAGGCGCGTGAGGTGGGGCGTGCGGATAGCGGGGGGAGATGCTCCCGCCCTTCACCCCAGACCCCGACTGCATTCAACTCGCGCGCTATCTGTACCTATATGTACTAACCATAAGCACAATCTACCTTTGATTTGGAAGATGTCTAGTAACTGTCTTCTGTGCTAATAAGTCTTAATATATCTACAATATTAAGACTTATATATTAGGCAGGCGGTGATTCACAAACTCGTTGAGTGTGTCACAAGAACAAGAAATGAATACATTTAAAGTAGGACAACATCTTATCATCTCAGTGGCTATAAAACTACAGGAAGTGTGCGTGGGCTTAATTCCTGGGAACAATTAAATTTTATGGCAACTTGGAACAAAGCTACTACGACTTTGTTGAGACTTCATTCTTAAATGACCAACAAATGTATTCCGGAATGTTAGGGCTAAAATATTCTCAGGACATTTAAGTTTATGGTGTGGCCATCCAACAGTTAGACACGAGCTCCCAAATATAATTAAATTAGTTACAGTGTATGATGTAGTTCATTTCTAATAGCGTGAAGACCTAGAACAAGTGACTTTCGTATTTAAAATTATATTAAGTATGTAATTTAATACAAAACTTAAAACAATTGCGCAAATTGTAAGTTTACGGCTGTCGCGCCTAGATGGCGTTGTACAGTTGAGTTTTAAGTTGTTGCTCTGGCGCCGTATAAAGCAATGTTTAAATTTGGTAGTGAAACGGATCTTCGAGTGGCCTAGTGGTCATGGCGCTGTACACGGGTTGGAGTCTCACCTCGAGTACCAATTTTTTCCATTGTCTTTCTTCTTTTCGGATTTTTCTAGTTACATTTATAGGTAAAAATTATATGTAATTTAAAATTATAATGATCTAATAACCATATTTAATTTAACTCACTTGGAAAGGAAAAATTTAACAATTTTGTATAAAAACGGACTTTTGCATAATAATATACGGATGCAGAGCACGGGGTGGCGGGTTCGAATCTCACGCAAAATTACTATTTAAGTGATCTCTATAAATTATTGTCTTAAGTCTGGATGTCTTTGCGTAGGCTATATTATGTATTAAGTATTATTGTGTTTAACTGATTCTCTATCTTTAACCTGTTTTACTGATAGACATCAGTATCCAAGAACGCCACACTTACAATATATCTACGTTTGTATGAGGAACAAGTCGTTATGAGTAGAAGGTCAAAGTATTAACATTTTATTACAATTACCCAGTTAAACAGTTAAGTGGGTAAGTTTGTGACCCACTCTTACTTACATAATACCCACGCGACTAATGGAAATATAATTGCTTTCTTAAGTGTTAACTCTTGACCTAATAAATATGAAACTAAAACGGGAAATAACCTGTCATGATATTAAAGGTTATCACATTAAATTAATAACAATGAAATTAGTCTACCTAGGTACTGGTTAATTACTGGTTTTCTACGAATTGAATACTTTTGCAGTGATAGGTAACCTTGCCCTAGTATTAAGTCGCTGGTTACATGATTGGTTGATTTCGGTTCTTCATCTCTTTCTCTTACTATTGGACCATGGAAACAAATATAGCGCTTTTAAGACCCTTATATTTTATAGGTAAGTGTCATTTTTTATAAAGGTATTTCTATAGTACTTGCATTAAATTCTCCACCAGGCATTGCACCACGTAGGTTTCGTTTGTTGAAATATTTATTAAAATTTTGATAAAATAATTTATTTGACCAAAATGATTTACCTAACACTTATTTATTTGGTATCCGATGTAGCTCGTAGTTTAGGTGCCTACTTCTGTAGGTAATTACATCTCTTGATCTATAGTCATAACTAATAATAACAATAAATTCTTTAATTCAGACCAGAGATCCATAAAAGTGTTAGTAATTTCTTAACCATAACCAAACCAAAAACTAAACCATTTATGTATATACCTACTTAGTTACATAGGTACATATTATGAAAGAATCTAAATCATTATAGGTACAACTAATTCTACAAAACATAATACATACATGCAACCTGCAAAGAACTATTCTTTTGCGTACAAAGTTCTAATCTCTATTAAGACTTTTTCAATTTTCTTTATGAATGTAAACTTGAGTTCGTAATACAACGATTTGTTTCTCAAATACATACTACCTAATCTTTAGTCAAAAACGTTAACTTATTTACGTCTGGCAACTGTGTCATATTGGAGTAGGCAAGCTCAGTGTTTTTATGTAACAAAAAGCTATTTATTTTTTTACTGACTCCTTGATTCTTTAATTATTATTTTAGTGAATTTAACGCAAATGTTAGAATTATTTAAATATGTAAGGAATAGGTTTATCTTTACAATAAAACTTTAGTTATATAATATGTTTTAGTTGTAATTCCTTGCAGTGCCACATCTGCTTAATTCTACATTGAAGTTAGTAAGTAGTGCAGAGTGCGCATGTGCAATATCATCGAGCGCGCCCGGACACTGCACGACTCAACTAACGTGAGCCTCACGTTCTACAAAACTTTAGTCAATTCCTGTCTCCGCCGCGGCGTACTGCACGGAAGTGTTACAAGACACATACATGGACGAGGCAACCCCATACAGTGGCATACAGCTATACGACTACACAAACATTAGGGGCCACACGTAGAGAGTACTGCAGTAGAGAGATGACAGGTCGCGCGTGGGCCTGGTGGGTGGCGCTGCTGGTGGGCGTGGCGGGCGCGCGCGAGCTGGACCCGGCCGCCTGCGCCGCCAGGTTCGACGTGCAGCGCGACAAGATCATCCGCACCGAGGAGTCGCGGGACATGGGCGCGCGCTACCTCTCCGAGCTGGACGTGGGGGCGCGCCACGAGTGTCTGCGGCTCTGCTGCGAGACTGACTCCTGCGATGTCTTCGTTTATGAAGAGAAGGTAACGTGTTTGTCTACTTAGAGCTGCTTGAGAGAAAGGGGGAGGGTCCTGGAGGTGTGACACTTGTTGATTTAGCGTGGGATAAGTTTGTTTTAGAAATATTTGTTCGCTATATTAGACATGTCAACAACAATGGTGTAGGTACATGTATGTATGTGTATATAGGTCATCCAGGTATACGATACATATTTATGTATGCCACGTAGGAAGCTTGCACTCGATGCTAGTTGATAAGATAAGCAAGGATGCACGCACATGCGCTCTACATCGATGTCGCACACGTTTTATCTAACTGGGGCCCAATTCCGCTAATAATATTTAAACTACATAACGTTGACAATCAATTTTGATTCTGTTACGATTGGAACAAATTTTGTATTCTGCAAAAACTTGTTTGTGGTCGAATGTGAATCGTAATCGAGTCGAAGATCAAAGTTAAATCTGTGTTGCCTTGTATAATCTACCAACTTATTAGAGTTGCCCTTTAAAACCTACTAATAACCTGAATAAGAAAATCATGGCTGTATTAGGTAATTGCCTATGCAAACTCAACTAAAAAAATCTCTCATTCATATTATGAATGACAGATTAGTTAATAGGTAGTTACTACAATATGAATTATTATAAATAATGTATTAGGAAGAAGAATTTATTAGTGTTTTGGTTTTTATCACTTCACATTAAGTCAATAGCACTTCGGACTCTGGCAGAATTGTCGACATCGGCATAGTTTGCCATATAACAGAAAGAAGAAGAAGAAATAATGTAATATTATTGTTACTTTTGGAGCTTACATTGCATTGAGAGTTAACATTGCTTCAGAAGAGATTGCTGAAGGGTACTATTATAATTAAAGTACTATTGGTGTGCATACTCAAATACTTTGGTACACCGGGTGCTACATTGAAGTACCTTTACCATTCAGACACAGCGGGAAAGTTCATTATTGCATGTTGCTCTTCAATATTTGAAATTGTGCAGGCTTTACCTCTCCAACATTGGGTGAAGATAAGAATAGTCTTTGTTGGAATAGGGTGTAAGGCTTAACAGTGAAATAAGTAGATGTACTTACTAAGATTATTAAGTTTAAGTTAACAAAATGTTCAATATTTTAAAATTAATTTGATAATGGGTGAATTTTATGTTAGATACTTACTTAATTTAATGTAAATAGCTGATATTGTTAAATTACTTACATGATTTTGATAAAATTATTAGGTACATTTATTAAAAAATTAAACAAGGCATTTGAAAAGGTAGCGGATACTTTATTTTTATTTTGTACACTTATTTGCTATATTTTGTTATAAGATACTTAATTAGAAATATAGAATAAACAATAAACCTATTGAATTTTCACTATAATTATATAAATCAATATCCTATACCCCTGACATTAATGAATTCTGTGAGGGTATATAATAAGTTACCGGACGATTTTAAGAATTTGCCTTTAACAATATTTAAAATAAAGTTAACAAAATGGTTAAAGGCAAAATGCTTTTATAGTGTTGATGAATAAATGTCAGATTGCGGAGAATGAGATTGTAGGTTATGGATCATTTTGGTAATGGTGATGTCAAAAATCATTATATTTTAATAAGTAATTGATTTATGTATTAATTTTACTACTGTAACCTTTAAATTATAAGACTTACTAATGTACTTATTCTTGTTTATTACTATTATATTATATTGTGGACTTATTTGTATTCTTGATCTGACATTAATTTAATTTTACTCAATTTTATCTGTTTAACTGACATAAACTTAGACATAATCATGCATGAATATCTTATTTGTTGCTGTTGTTTACTCTTTTTATCACTCAAATAATAAGTAGCATTGTGCATGTTAAAATGTAATATTTGCACACCATATGTAAAGGCACCATTATACTGTAAGATCATACTCTGTAAACCTACATTCTGGCAAATAAATGATTATTGATTGATTAACTATAACACAATATCACTATTTCAAAAACTAAAAATGATTAATACATATAATAAAAACCTTATAAAACAGATATTATTTTTTATTGCCTCTGCCAGGGCAGTTCTTCACCAAAAGCCAAGCTAGCTTGTACACCCTGACTATTTCATTACTGCCATGATGGGATTTGGTAATTGTGGCTCTTCATAAACTTTTCATTAATGCTTGCAAATTGATAGCATCTGCGGTATTAATATGGATTCTTTTCATCATCGTCTGGCAGCTATAAATAATTTAATGAAAATATTTCACTAGGATAAGCATTATATCCTTCTGCAACCACTCAAGGATGTCTTATGTGCTGAAAGAAATAAATACAAGTTGATTTACTAAATGACTAAAATGAAAGCATGATAATACTTAAATATGTTACTTTACAAAAAATGTTTTTTTTATTTATTTATTTGATGATGATCACCCATACATGGAATGTTTAGTGGATGACAACAACTTTAACTATAAAAACCTTGCCTCTACCTTACCTTGTTTCATTTATTTGCAAATTACAAAGCAGTTTCCCCGATGCTGTTTAATTTAAATTTTTCATTCTTTATCGGCTTTATCCTTAGCACTGGGTATTCTCAGATAGTCTTACGCTGGGCTGGATGTTCTGAAGGATGAAGAACACATTCAATGGGGCTGAAATAATTACATCAATTAGTATAATTCTATTAGGTACAACTCTTAAAAAAATACTCTAATATTATAAACTATTGATATTATTATGTTATATTATACTAATATACTTACTCCACATTAAATAAAAGTATATAAAGTAAAAGTAGTGTCGTTTTAATTAATGTCACTAGATTGTAAAGCCGTAACATTAGATAAATAGCTGTTGTTGTTCAATCGAAGGTCAAACGAACGTCAATGCAAAATCCACAATTGAAACAAACGTCAAACAAACGTCAAATAAGAGTAGAATACCGAATAAGTTCACAAACGACTTGCAATTGCAATCGATTATAAAGCAGAATAGGAAATTATCCAAATACGATTCAATCGAAGCGTAATCGTTCTTGTAATAATTGCAGAATAGCAACTATGTCAAAAACTGACAATGAGACGCAATTTCGATTCTATTGAGTCATTTGTAAATAGCAGAATTGGGCCCCTGATCGATAAATTAGTACTTGCGCAAAATTTCCAGCCTAGATCGACGACAAAAGAAAATGTTAATGTTTCTAGATAGTTTACAGTTTTAAAATGCTTCACCGCATAATATATTGATATCAATCAGGACTAGAACTGTACAACTGTGGCAACATAATATATTCATATCAATCAGGACTAGAACTGTACAACTGTGGCAACATAATGCCAGCGTAACTATGACGTCAATGACCTGCAGTAAACATGGTTTAGATCTTGACCCAATACAACACACCCCTTGAATGTAACCACATACAATCATGTTTTATACATTTGGTAGTTGAACTCTCAGTTAGATACGAGTATATGATATTGTTATGTGCAGTGTAGATATAATTTTCAGATGTTAGGTTTATTTTATTTGCAGTACTTAGAACTCTCACAATTTATTACATTCCCGTGGTTTGAAAAACATTTCCATGTCTTCATGTACTATTAACTTTTTTAATTCAACATATTTATTTAAGACTTCCTAAGATCAAACAAATTGGTCTGTTTTATCATTTGTTTATCTCCTAGAATTTCAGAGGCTTAGATGTCGTGTTGACATTCTAAGTAGGCTCGTTACGTCTTCGTAAAGATAATTCATGAGCCACCCTGCACTTAATCGGCTTTTACAAGACCAAAAATAGACCAGAAATAGGTATGTACCATGTTCTTACGCTGTCACTACAATATGTCAAAAAAAAAATTACATACCTAAATAAGCATAATATATTATTCTACAACAACTGCATGTTCCCAGGGTCCCGGGAGCTGTTACTTATTCAACTGCGGTCCCCCCGAGGACTTCCGCTGCAAGTTCACAGCGCACAGCAACTTCAGCAGCGGCGTGCTGGCGCTCAGCCGCAGCCTCGCCGAGCTGCAGGACCAGGAGCGGCTCGCTCACCACGAACAAGAGTTAGCTAACCTAAGGTTAGTTTATTATACGCAAAGTGTATTCTGCCGCCGTGCCAGAGGCAAGATAATAATTTATTACAAGATACAAATTATTGTATGCTCTTTGTTTGTTACAAACACGCTGTAAATGTCCCGCGACACAGCGGTTAATCCCAACGGAGTTGTTTAAAAAAAACAGATACTTTCTTACACAACGAAGTTTCGATTCTGCAATGTAACTAAAGATGTAAATTAATTAAGGTCAGGGGCACTTTCTAACAAAGCATTATAGATTACTGGCAATAAGTTGGACAAGGTCCATGTGCCCTTTTGTAATGTGGGCTTAAATAATATTTGTAGTCTCCGCGATATAATCCCCCTTGTGCAACAGTAGTCTTTTAAAACAAAAGTGGTATTTTGTAAGATCTGTTGTAAGGTTAAGCGGATGGTAATGTAGTATGTATATTTGTGTATAGAAGCGTGACGAGCACCACGGTGAGCACGACGACTGCCACCACGCCAGCTCCCGCGCCTCCCCCGCGACCCACGCCGCCGCTACAAGTAGCGAGGCCACCAGGTAACTAACCATGTGACACTATCTAACCTTATACTGTAGCAACTAAGAGAAACCTTTGTACCTGCGCGTACAATAAACTATGTTGTTTCACGGCGCATTGGCGCCTCGGCTCTGTCATGCCGTGAAATTGAATTTAAATCTATATACTTATAATAAAACTGTAGAGAGATCAATTCTGTACATTGAATATATGTTAAAAATTAATATTGGAGGATGAATGGTGATCGATACTAATGCCAAAAATGCAATCAATAAATTTTTTGTCTGTCTGTCTGTCTGTCTGTCTGTCTGTCTGTCTGTCTGTCTGTATGTGCACGCATGGGTCAAAAACTACTGAAGGCATTTTAACCAAACTTGGTACAATTGTAGTCCATACTCCCGGGCAGGTTATAGGCTGTATAACATAACGCTAAGACACATAGGAGCTGAGCAGTGACGAAAAATTTGAAGCAAGTCGGTTGAAAAAAAGCGCGTTCGAGCTCTTATCATCGCATACGTTGATCATACGCCAAAAATATGTATTACAAAAATAATGGTCTTCAAAAGATGAACAAAAAAGTCCTGAATAGTATATATCTATCTTTTATATATTAGCCACAATAACCTGTTTAATCGTTAGGGTTTTCTTCAAAGTGTATTAAATACATAAATATATTGTAATTTGCATAGACATATCTTTTTCAAACTCCCATATTTCAAAAGTACACTTTAATACCTTATTCATAAATTTTTTTTTATAGAAATCGGTTTATAAACACACAAGATTTAGATGAAAGAAAATTTCCAAATGTCGCCGCGCCAGTATGAGTACGGCTGTACGGTTGATTTTTGTTTAACGTCCGAAACGGCCAACTGGTGCATCTATATAATTTCATTCCCATTGACTCTTAATGCGAACGGACGTGGTTCTTATTGACTCTTCTCGGAATAAGCGCGCTTTAGATATTAAAATACATAGATACGTAGTTTTTAGGTATTAAGTTTAAAGTAGGTATCTATCTATACTATAACAATCGGAATCGGATAAGTAGTAATACTCGAGATATCGCTAGATCTCTTTATTAGAACAGTCCAATACAAATCAGGGGTCATGAAAAATGGATTTGGTTCAATGTTGAATGAATTTAAATTTCGTTTCTTTTGTTCACGAGATGGCGTTACCAGTAGTTATCATAAAATAAATGAGTTTTTAAATAATATATAACTATTTTATTATTAAGTGCTATTAATAAGTTATTCCTTTTAAATGTTAATAAAATTAACCATGAATCGTATGTGTAATATCAATTATAAGTCTTCACACTAGCCTTTAAAAATATCAATTTAACGGACACAAAGAACATCCAGACTAAGGACAATAGTTTGTGTATCACAATTGTCCTCCATGGGAATCGAACCCGCGACCTCATGCACGCCAGCCATGTAATGCGACCGCCGCGCCACCGAGGCAGGTAATTCTGCCGCACCATAACGTGGCGTGCAAATGTATTCATTCATAATTAATTAGCGATTATCCGTGTGGTGACGGAGCAAGAATACAATATGTCACCTCCCCATCTCATCCCATGGATGGCGTAAAACCGACTAAGGGACTATCGGTGAATATTATCTTTACGAAATAAAAATGAAAGAAAACTTGAAATTAAACCCTATACCAATCCGACTGGCCAACGTGGTATTAGTAGGCCAAGTATCCCTCCGTCACGGGAGGAGGCGCGTCCTTGCAGTGGGACATTAATGGGCTGTGATGATGAAAAAAGCGATGTCATTTATTTTAACTTACAAATTTGACAACAAATGGCATTGTCCCTGTGACGTCATTTTCAGTATCGCGGTATTAAGATTTTACTTGAAAGAATGACGTTCGCTCATGTCTTTCAGTATAAGTTTAGACACAGTCTTCATAGATCTGTCTTTGTAAAGATCTGTTTTTGAAAAGGTTTTGGTTCGTTCGTTAATTTTACAATTCGTGTGTAGGTATATCTGTTTGTTAAAAGGTTTAAAAAACGATTTTTCAGTAATAAATCGAATTGCGAAGTAAGTAACATCCGCCACGCGAACGAAGTCGCGGGCACAGCAGCTAGTAATAAATAAATAGGTAATGTCCTAAAGAACGATACTAAGCAAAACTATGAAAAATATTTCAAAATATTTCCATGTTACGCACTAGGCATTTACTTTTTTCATAGAAGCTCCTACGCTTATTACTTTTCTCTACAATAAATATAATTTATATATCAGTATTTTACCATAATATGATAGAGAGAAGGTAACGATCGTCGACGATCGGCATATGAGTGGTAGAAGACCTAATAAGGAAGGAACTCCTTATTACATCTGAAATTAAGTCATCATCATCATATCAGTGAACGGACGTCTACTGCTGGACATAGGCCTCCTCCAAATAATACAGCCCTGCGCGGTCTAGTGCCTTCCTCATCCACTAGGTATTAGGTTTGTTGATAAATATCGTGTATGTTTCCAGTAGGTGGTGGTAGGTGCAGTAGATACCAGTTCGAGTGTCGGCGTGGCGGGGAGTGCATCGCGGTGTATAACGCGTGCGACGGCATCGCGCAGTGCGCGGACGGCAGCGACGAGGCGCCGGAGCTGGGCTGCCCCCCCGCGCCGCCGCCGCCCCCGCCTAGAGTACAGCCTCCCCCGCGGTCCGAGCCTCCTCCAACAACGCTCCTCAAGCCTTTACAGGTTGGTGCAAGAGAAGTCATTCGAATTCTAGCAATATTTTCAATTGAATTGTGTATTTTAGTAATGGTACAACCATTTTTAATCAGAACCTTTACAAAACTGAATTTAATAATTCCCACCAAAGATTAGAACAAGAAGATCAAAAGTGCTGCATAAAAGTAGGTATCCTTTACTAATGATCCCGTTTAATCATTTCAATCTCGACCTACGTTGTAGGTATTCATATAGTCCTCTGCAGACAGAAGTCCAAGGTAATTTTCAAGACAAACCTGGTTATTACAGCAAGTTGATTGTTTAGCAGGAGAACGTAGATGTGAGCGGAGGTGACTCGTTAGTAGCAGCACCAGAGAGCGCGCCCGTCGCTGACCGCTGGCCACACCGGCTGACCCAGGCGCAGCCGCAACACAGATACAATGGTACGACTATCAACAACATGATCACTAAGTTATCACATCTTTCCACTTTCAACTAGGGTTTGAATCAGTTCTCTTATATCAAATCAAATTGTATTTGAGATTAATATGGCTCTCTCCCTCATCACTCTTTGTGTTAAGACCAAGTTGCTCTAAACACTAGATTTCAAAAAAACGATGCAACGCCGATTGCGTTTAATAAAAGCTTTCTTTAAGACAACTCCCTCAATGATCAAGTTTTTTGCAAATAGCCGCTTACGCAACTGCAATAGACTGCAAATATATTTGGAGAGGTATCCCAAACGTGCAAAACTAACGTAAGGTTGCTCGTTCTCAGAGGGTTCCAGTTCGCACATCTTCAGCCACAAGGGTGGACTGCTGCAGGAGCCGGAGGGCGGGGCGCAGTTCCCGGCGTTCGAGGCGCCGTGGAGCCGGCGCGCGTGGCCCGCGCAGCAGCCGCCGCCCGGTAACGTACGCCGCACCACACAGGACTCTCTATACTCTCTGCTGAGCGTTGTCTGACATTGCGCGAGCGTTGCGACCTTACCTCAGTGTGTAGTCTCTCAGCGCAGACTGTGACATGACGCGTGCTTGCAGGCATGGAGGGGCTGTCCGGGGAGCGCGGCTGGGCTGCCGGGCCGTACTCGCGAGTGGATTGGCCTGAACCCGACCCGCGCCGAGCCTGGCCGGTGCCGCCGCCAAGGACTGAACAGGTATCAATTTAACATAATATGTTATCTAACTACGTAATATAAATGACGTTCTTACATAAAGCGAGATGCAAAAACTTCAAAGCAGGTCTTCTCTTCGTATTCACGTCATGAGCATATTATTAGGTAAATTTGACCATAATATGGTCATATTAGTTACAGACATATTATGTCTCTTGCACGTTTCACTGACTGACAATTACAATGATAATCGCACTTTAGAATCAATTAAGTACCAAAGTCAAAGTCAAAGTCAAAATAGCTTTATTCACTTAGGTTACAAAGTAACACATGCAAATCGTTATACATGTAGTAGAATAGTATAGAGAAAAATGTCTGCCAAACTACTACCACTTTCGCAGACGACTATAGTAGAGCTCTGAGAAGAATGTGGCCAAGAAACTCAGGCCACTCTTTTCAAAATAATAATTTGACTTTGTTACAATTACCAACAGCAGCGTGAAGAATGATGTGTGCAAGCAAATCTTACATGCATAGCAATTTAAAGTTTAATTGATAAAAAAAATTTCATTGTTAATAAATTGATTTAAAAAAGCTTTAATTGCATGGCACGTTCATCAGTCATCTCGTCACTGCGATATCCGACAGAAATTAACACACAAGCATTTGTGTCGTCAAGTTGATTTTGTTAATCTTTAAGTAGTTGAGAATGGAATAGAATACCATTTAGATAATATAATTAAATACATTTACAAATGCAAGTGAAGTATTTCTATCGTTACAATAACAAATAAAACTGTAAAAGAAAGTAATAAGGTAGTAACATAACATCCGCACAACTACCTAGGTTAAGCCACAATCTACACCATGGAACAAGCAACATAAAATCACGATAATTGAAATCTAAGCCCATGAGTTTTTGTCATTAATATAATCGTTTATTGTATAATAGCCTTTCGATAATAGCTGATTTTTTACAAATGCTTTAAAGTTTAGTAAAGGTAGATCCATTACATGCTTAGGCAGTTTATTGAATAAACGTATACCGAGTCCCGCAAAAGTGTTATGTACCTTATGTAGGCGATGTTGTGGACCTATCAACTTATGCCTATTCCTCGTACCAATGCTATGAATGTCGCCATTTCTATCATACTGTTCAATATTTTGCTTAATATATATTATATTAGCATATCGACACCAGAAGTATCAATTAACGTAAGGGACAAAACACGACTTTTCAGGAGAGCCAAAAAACCATTCGATTTTACAAATTCTTCTGTAACTTTTTATTAGTTGCCTTGATCTTAAAAGTGTCTAGGACAAAGTTTCTTATAATTTTGTCTTCTTTATAACTATAAATAAAATATTTACGTAAACTTACGCGTTTAGAAAATAGCATGTCCCTTACATTAAAAAAAGTTGCCTAGTTCCTGCTAGTTGTCCTTTAAGGCACTCAAGCTTTCAATGTAAACTATCCCATATTAAAGTAAGCACCAAGTTTAATAGGAAACTATAACACAAATCTACTGTAAAGGACATTAACTAATATGAACTGGATGAAATATGATGTATGATAAACTATTAAGAGCAATTATCATGTAATTTTTGACCTAATATCTTTATTATTAAGTCCATTAGTAAAAATATACTTAAACTTACAATATCTTTAGATTAATTTTGGAAATTTTGGAGAAAATTCGGACTGGAACAGTAAATACGACTGTGGTAAATGCAGTTAGGCAGTTCCTAGAGACAGGATCTTATGAACGGAGACCAGGTCACAGTCTTAAGCTGTGTAATTTGACTTGGCATAACCGTTTTATCGTCAGAAATGTGCTCAGGGACTGGTTCATTACAGCAATTCAAGCACGTAACCAACTCCAAGAAGTTAAAAATGTGTGTGGGGGTATACGTACGGTCAGAAGAAGGTTAAGCTTTTAAAACTGCTAGGGGACCTCAGTTTCTAATTTCTATTACTATTTCTATTATTAAGTCCATTAGTAAAATATACTTAAACTTACAATATCTTTAGATTAATTTTGGAAATTTTGGAGAAAATTCGGACTGGAACAGTAAATAAGACTGTGGTAAATGCAGTTAGGCAGTTCCTAGAGACAGGATCTTATGAACGGAGACCAGGTCACAGTCGTAAGCTGTGTAATTTGACTTGGCATAACCGTTTTATCGTCAGAAATGTGCTCAGGGACTGGTTCATTACAGCAATTCAAGCACGTAACCAACTCCGAGAAGTTAAAAATGTGTGTGGGGGTATACGTACGGTCAGAAGAAGGTTAAGCTTTTAAAACTGCTAGGGGACCTCAGTTTCTAATTTCTCTCGTGAGTACAGGCAATGGACAATATATATAAGGCCTTTGCGTCTATTGCAGACGATTTATGAGGTATGTGATACATCGCTTTTGATGACTGTACAGACCGATACCACAGGCTTGACAAAAGAAGTAACTGGACATTAGTGTCGAACGATGTTTATGTCGTTTCTGTCTCTTGTCAGCAAGCACTCCAAACCAGGCTTCATTACAAAATTTGCGACCCTTTCCGACACGTTTGCGCCACTCAGGACGTTTTTCCGCGAGCTTCTCCCAGTCACGGTGGTCGATTTGAAATGCTGCCATGTCTCGCTTGGTGCAGTCTTTGAAACAAAGCAGCGGCCTCCCAACATCTCTTTTTCCATTCGCTACTGCACCAACGAGAACACGTCGTTGTAATGGAGAGGGTTCCATCCTGTGCACATGCCCTAGCCAACGCAGACGTCTCTATTTAAGAAGCACTGTCAGACAAGGCAGCTGTGCGATTTCTAGAATCTTCTCGTTTGTCATCTTGTCCTGCCATGCTAAACCCAAGATCTTTCGTAAGCAACGCATGTAACAGAAGTTAAGACGACGGCGACGTTCTTGTTTTGCATACGATGTCCAGGTTTCAGCTCCGTACAAGAGTATGCTTAAAATGGAAGCCTGAAAGACAACCATCTTGGTCTTAGTAGTAAGGTGCTTATCGTACCATACCGTTGTACCTAGCTTCCCGAACATGGTTGTCGCCTTACCAACACGGATGTCGATCCGTCGATATCATTATCGGATATCATTAAATTACCGTGAAGGTCGTCAGAGTTCTTAACAAAAATAAAAGGTTTGCCCCATGTGCCCCTTGAAACTGTGGTGTGCCATGGTGGTTCAATAATGTTTTGGGTGGCATCATTTACGGGGCTCGTACCTGGACTTGGTTATTTTTTAAAGTGGTGGTGTAAACGCAGAAAAATATGTTACAGAGGCTTAAGAATCTCATGTGATGTCAATTGAACCATTTATTGGGGAATAATTTCTGTTAATCCATGATAGTGCCCGGCGATACATCCCTAAAAATGACAACTGAATACCTGAATAAGGGTGTGATTCGAAAATTACTATGGCCTCCTTGAAGTCCAGACTTAAATCTTATGGAACATGTCTAGGACAATTAACTAAATATTACAGTTTTTATGGCTGTTTCTCATTTTGTTGATTTTTTAAGAAATTTTGTTCATTAAATGTTTTTTAATTCATACTTGTAATTAAGTAAAATATTTGATAATACCGAAAAATACTGTGTAATGTACATTTTTTCGAAATTTTAGACATAATTAAAGGTGGGCCCCTTAATGTATATTAAGGTAAGCGACAAATTAAAGTAAAATTATGTATTGTGTTTTAACGTAAAGGTCATATTGTGAGATTGTACAAAACTTTTGTTTAATGTAAGGGACTGAATTGCATTTCAGAACTATTTACATTATTTTTTCTAATACGTAAAAATATTTACGTCCGTTAAATTAATTTTTTAGTATAAAAATCAGTCTAGACCTTCGAAAATGTGTACTGTAAGGGACATTTTTTTAACGATAGAGAAATTTTAAATATACCAAACGATAGAGCGTGAAATTCCGAATCCAACGGTATATATAACTCATTTTGGCCAAAATGTCCCTTACGTTAATTGATACTTCTGGTGTCGATATATATATTGTGAAGCAACTGTTAAAATACCTATTTCCTTAAAACGATCTCTCAATGAAACATTCGATTCAAGATTGTAAATAGCTCGAACTGCACGCTTCTGAAGAATAAAAATAGATTCGATGTCTGCAGCCCTACCCCACAAAAGAACACCATAGGACATTAAGCTGTGAAAGTAACTAAAGTATACCAATCTTGCTGTCTCTATATTCGTTAGCTGCCTCACTTTTTTAACTGCATAAGCAGCTGAACTTAGTTTTCCTGCTAGAGCTAATATATGAGCACCCCATTGCAGCTTACTATCCAACGTTATTCCTAAAAATACAGTAGTGTCTACAAAACGAAGGACCTCACCGTTTAAAATCAGATTATTACTAAGGCTTTTAACATTGGGCATAGAGAATTTTAAGCATTTTGTTTTGGCAGCATTTAAAAGCAAATTGTTAGCAGTAAACCAGTTCAGGACTTGTGCGAGAGATTCGTTAACTTCATCTAAATTAGTTTGCTTACGGTTTACTTTGAAAACGAGTGAAGTATCATCTGCAAATAAAACAATGTCGCACAAACCCTGAGCAAGAAACGGCAAGTCATTGACATAAACTAAAAATAGAAACGGACCTAGAATGGATCCTTGAGGCACGCCCATACTTGGCGGAAGACCAGAGGACCTACTACCATTTACTTCGACATACTGAACCCTATTGCTTAAATACGAAGATAATAAATCAAGAGAAGCATCCCTAATTCCATAATGTCTAAGCTTGCACAGAAGTGTCCCATGATCAACGCAGTCAAAAGCTTTAGAAAGATCACAGAAGACGCCTATTGCATCCATAGAATTTTCCCAAGCATCATAGATATATTTCAGAAGAGAAACACCCGCATCAATCGTTGAGCTACCCTTCCTAAAACCGTATTGCTGCCTATGAAAAATATTATTTAAATGAAAGTGACTCTCCAATTGGCATAAGATAATTTTCTCATAGATTTTACTAATCACAGGTAGTATTGAAATTGGTCTAAAGTTACCAGGGTCGCTTTTTGATCCATTCTTGAACAAAGGAATAATCTTACTGTGTTTCATTAGATAAGGAAATACACCTATGGCAATACACTTATTAAATATAATAGATAAATGTGGAGATATATTAAATATAATACCCTGAAGAAGCTTGACAGACATACCCCATAAATCAGCTGATTTCTTGGAATTGAGACTTTTGAAAGCTTTTATGATATCATTATGGTTAATAGACCTAAAACTGAAGCGGTTCTTACATTCAATTACTTTATCTTTTAGTAAAAATTCTGCTTGGTTTGGAGAGGAATTTAAGGAGGTTGTTGTATGAATAGGAACATTGATAAAGAAATTATTAAAAGCATGTGCAATGTCAGCATTATTGGTGAGAACCTTATCTTGAGTTTTTAGTACATAATTAGTATCACGAATTTTCATCCGGCCGGTCTCTGCATTAATAATGTCCCATGTACTTTTAATTTTGTTGTTTGATTCCTTTATCTTATTACTCAAATAAGAAGACTTTGCTATGGCACAAGCCCTCTTAAAAGTTTTCGAGTAGTTCCTGACATATTGAATGAAATCTGGTTGAGTATTATATTGTTTCATACCATACAATTCATACAAGCGAGCTCTACTTTTGTATATACCTGTTGTTGCCCAATCACAGAATTTAGTTTTAGAGTTACTAACAAAAGTCTTAGTTTTAAAAATATTATCATATTCAAGCTTGATAATGTCTAATAAATCTTTATAAATATCATCTGGGCTATACTGATTAAGATTAATTCTAGTCACTTTGATTGCAACATTATCACTAAATTGATTCAGGCGGTTTATGGTAATTGGCCTGCATGTGATTTTGTTCTCTGTGGGAGTAGTAATAGATGGAAATACTACCCTTTGCCCACAGTGGTCAGATGTTAAATCACTTAAGATATCCTTATTAACATATTCACAGTTGCAAAATACATTATCTAAGCATGTAGCAGAATGAGATGTAATCCTAGTGGCTTCTTTAAATAAAAACTGTAAATTATAAGACTGAAACAAACAAATGAATCTAGCACTAGTTGAAGATTTTTCAAGTAGATTTACATTAAAGTCCCCGCATACTATAATAAATTTATTTCCTGAGCATAGTCTTTCTAACAATTTCTCCATAACACCCTCGAATAGACTATAATCACTCTGCGGTGGTCGGTACACACAAGCTACGACATGTTGCTCAAGCTCCACACAAGAGATTTCGACTGTGCGCTCGATAGAAAGATTTGCTATGTCTTTTCTTTCTTTAAATTCAACTTTATTACTTATAAATATTAGAGAGCCACCGCGTATAGCCTTCTTTCTTACAAACGCACTTGCCAATGTAAAGTGTGCATTATTAAATAATAATTCATGTGACTGTAACCAATGCTCGGTAACACAAAAGATTTGTACATTATGTTTGTTTAAAAACAGTTCTATTTCTAGTTCTTTGCCAGATAGACCTTGTATGTTTTGATGAACTAAACAAAGATTAAGGCTACCCTTTGTCTTATCTAATAGTTTAAACTATTAGATGGTTTAATAAATGTATTAGTAGTGGACCTACTATCTCCTACCAAACTAATGAGTACTCTATTAGTACTTGTACCTATACCTATATTAAATGCTAATAAACTAGCAAGTTGTTTTCTATAATAAAAAGAAAGATACATGGTATCTTTTGTTAAGTAAAAACTGTTCCTAATAAAAATATTAGAGTCAAAAAATAAAATGTCACAGTAGTGACGTGTACTATTATATAATAGTAAATTTAATTTACCTATATGCCTATTTTGTTCTTGAGTAAGTGTATAAGAATATGGGAATGCACACATAATAAATTTGCAACCTACTGATGCCTGAATTTGTAATACCAGTTCTACTAATATAATTACATCCTTCTTGGTAATAGAAAGGCCATTTCCAAGTAATATGACAACTGTAGACTCTTCGTTAAGTTGTAACTTTTTCAGATTATTCATTATAATACTTAAACTAGCTCCAGGTGAACAAACATTAACAACAGGGCAATCTATGTAAGTCTTAATTAAACTACCCAAACCAACACCCAGTTTGTCCGAGACAATAAATGTATTTTTACTTTTACATAATTTTGAAGACTTTGTTAACATTTTAGTAGTTTTAGAACACCCTGTTTGTATATTAGGTGAGTGTTCAGAACCACCATTGCTGGTACATTGCATACTGTGATTATTACTAATAAGAGAATTGACTTTCTCTAAATTTTCTTTGCCAATTCTTGCTATTTCATCATATTTGGAAATATAATCATTAGTTATTTGTTGATTTTCTAATGTAATCCTATGTAGCTCTGCTTGTGAACTGTTTAGTTTTGTGTTTAGTTCACTAACCTGTAAATCATATTGAATCTGGTTACTTATTAATTTGCTATGGCACTTTTCTAAGTCCAGCATTGATATATTAATTTGCCTACTAAGGTCAACATTAGTAGCCTGCAGTTCCTTTACCTAAGTATTATTAAACAGAACTTTAATATTAAAGTAACATACCTATATTTTAGGAGATGCCAGTTTACATCCCACCGAAGACGATGCCGGAGATCCCCGTGGTATACTCAAGTCAGCTACAAACGTTGCGCGATAGTCCTAAGAAGGGTTTCGAACTATTGAAGAAGGTGGAGAGTACAGAATCACCGCAGCACACAGACAACGAGATCGACCAGCGGGAGGAGGTCAAACCACCGCCCGTCGAAAGTACTACTAAGAAGAAAATTGTAAAAGATAAAGTCAGTATCTACTTTCGTTGTTTATTATTAGTTTTCTTAAAAGTAAAAACTGAAGTGGGTTGTCTATTTGTGCAGGTGATGCAAACAAGTAAGTCGGCTGAGGAGGTGCCGGAGAAGAAGGTGGTCTCCCTAGCCACGGCGCACCAGCACTACGCGACGATGGACGACCACGAGGGGCTGAGCGAGCACCCGCCGGCCGCCGTGCTGCTCCTAGTAGTAGGTCTCGCGCTCACGTCCCTCATGGCGGCCATGTTGGCGTGCCGCGCCCGCGCTGCTCGCCGTCGACTGCGCCGAGGGAAGTCGCCCTTCGCACACGACGCCGACTACCTCGTCAATGGAATGTACTTGTGAAAATGTCCCCGTCACTACAACCCCGCGAGAAAACGACGTAAGAGACATCACTCGAGAGATCACTTAAGTCATCGCACGAGAGATCACTCGAGTCAGCGCACGAGAGATCACTCAAATCAGCGATCGAGAGAACACTCGAGACATCGCGCGAGAGATCACTCGAGTCAGCGATCGAGAGAACACTCGAGACATCGCCCGAGAGATCACTCGGGACACCGCACTAGAGATCACACGAGAGATCACTCGGGACACCGCACTAGACATCACACGAGAGATCACTCGGGACATCGCACCAACTGCACCGCAGTGTAACATTTGTGCTGGAATAGGAACTGCGACCAAACAGCTCCTCTCGACAGAAAGTTCTAGTATGAGCTTGATACAAACGTCTTATGAATGGTGTTGTTAGGGGCCCTCGTACACTGAGCGGACGAAGCAAAGTTGAGCATTTTGTAGTGACGTCACAAGTTATTGCTTAAGTTTGTTTCGTTTATATTAACATGGAACGACGACCCTAAAAGTATCAATCCAATTATAAACATAATCAAGTCGATCGATGAGTGTACTTAAAATATTTTTTGATGAAATAAACAATTTTATAAATTAAATGTTTACCTATACAAGTACTAATTTGTGGACATTTGGTAATGAATGGAACAAGTAACATGTAAGTGAAGATAAAAGAGTCCACTAAGTTGTTGGTCATAGTGTAATAATATTTGTGTAATAGAATAAAACAATATTTATGTTTGAACTCACAGTCAGTATCTCAATAAACGTTATACTGTCCAATACTATATAATAAGTGTATCATTACCTGCGACTCTGCTTAAAATTCCTTTAGATTCCTTGTTCATGCCACCCTATTGCCATAAATATGGAAAAAAAAACATAAGTAAATCCATGGTGTCGGATACAGTCCATTATACATTTTAGCCAAATTGACCCAGGTCGTTACGGTTGTGACAAAGTAACCGACAAACACAAACTTCTGGCTGTATATTAATTTTAGTGGAATACACTTACAACCACCAAACGATTGTACTTTAGTACTTGGATTATCTTGTTCGAGGCTCAGCGATCATCCAGCGCACACCAGCGCGGTGAGAGTGAGACGGACAAGCGTCGCTACTGAGTGAAGTTACTGCAATGAGAACCATGCGTTCCTTTCGTGTATTCTTATCACGTCTGAAACTAAAATATTGCCGAGATAATTCTGAGATATCTTTTTTTTTTTTTTTAATAAGACAACTCCCGCACTAGGGTCATGCCCTGTGTCGCGGGGACTTTTACAAACATCAATTAACGGACACATAGAACACCCAGACTCAGGAGAATAATTTGTGGATCTCACAAATTATTGTCCTGCGTGGGGATCGAACCCACAACCTCATGCGCGGCAGCCGCTGGCTCTACCGGCGCGCCACCGAGGTCGCCCTATATATCTCTACTAATAAAAGAAAACACTAGACGTACAACCCTTTAATCCTTCTGAGCAATATGATGAAACTGTTACCCAGTTCATCACTATTTCCGTTTATGACCATATGCGAGTAATTCCCACAATTGGCATTCTGCGAATCTGTCTTTATGCGTTTCTAATATACGCCTAAACAAATTTTTCCTAGAATTCATTTCACAATAAAACAACGTATAATGATCAACACTTTAATAATAATCACATGAATATAATATAAATAGTAAATAAGCTGTAGGTTACTGAGATGTTCGCGCACAACCAGATACATACGAGTACGCTGTACGAGTATAATGGTGACCGGAGATGATGACTCAATTTAACGTTCTGCATTTTACATTATTTCAATTTTTTTTACTAAAATTTTATCTTTCAGCTTTAATTTTACAAGATATGTACTTTTTAACAGCTTTGTATCTTTTGACAAATAAAAAGGTAAGAACGAAATTTTATTTCCAACTAAAGAAAACCTTGAACACATTCAGTAGCTTAGGTATATAATGTTACTTTAATAATCATACTACAAATCACAATATTATCTCCAACCTACAAAACTATAAAAATATTTGGAGAAGACCTGTGTCGTCAATTGGCTAATATGATGTATGACTAAGGGCCAGATTCAGAGACCGCACTTTGTCTTTACTTCAGCAAAGTCTAGTTATTATCTCTGAATTTGAAAAACATTAAAGTAATTTTTCGCATGAAAAAGTTTACTTTCATTATTTATTACTACAAAGTAAACTTTTCATGCGAAAAATTACTTTAATGTTTTTCAAATTCAGTAAATGAATTTCTATACTTGTACTTTTCCTATGTAGAGCTGTGTATAATAGTGCGCGTACACTCTATAATATATCGTTGCTTCAACACATTGATTACGTAAATAAAATATAAAATAATGAACAACATTGCATTGACGTCGACACTGTAAGTATGGCTGAAAGTGACACACCGACTATAACTAACTGTGTTCGCGCAATCTTACTTGGCCGGCCTGAGGTTAGCTTGCATACAAGTTTGCGCATGTCCAGGAAATAAGAAAACACATCTGCGCAACCATTTGCAACAACTTCAAGCCTGTCAACTTAGATTGCGCAGATATTAATGGCGAAGAGCGGGTGTTTTTTTGTTCCTGTAGGAAAATGCGCGTTTCCTCCGATAGTTAACTTCAGGCCGATGGAGTTAGTTGTTGTGTACTGCAAGTAGGTATTATATAACTACGACTCGATTTACGAACATACACATGGTGCAAGGTGCGACAGATCACATTTGAGGACACTCATTATAGTTTTATGTTAGAGAATATAGTTTTTACTGTCACTGTTCTTACGAAGGTTCTATTCTGTTCCTTGTAGATAATTTTCTGTTTAACTATTGTATAATGTAGTTTTAATTACAATTGAATATCAATAGAATCTCGTAGAACTAAGCACAGTAAAACTTTACTTCAGCATTATTGAGAAACACATTTCACACATTGACGATACTAAGGGAGCTTAAAAATAGTGACAGTCGACATAGAGCCCTTGCCACCAAAATATATAGGTTTCATGCTACGACAGCCAATTTAATATTTCTTTAGCATGTCTTAGTTAAAAGTAAACATTTGTGTAGTTCCAGTGAGTAGTATTCTCAGTCGACTGTCACTCGTATTTAAACATAATACTTGCGAGTACAGTTCTCATATAAATATAATCTAGACAGCATCGTGTGGGATCACATTGTAGTTAGGCACTGTTTTAGTTAATGTTTTGCATACAGTAATAGTTATAATTACATCAACCTAGACCACAGCGAATCACGAATGAATTGTCGGTTTGCATTCTCTGAATTTAGTGTCCCGGATGCCTAAGGCATTTAGTCAAACCAGCTCAATTACCAAATTTGCATATTGCTTTACACTTTGATATGATTCCTCAAACAATAATCTGGCAATCTCTCCAGAAGTGCTTCCACTTAGTTTCAGTTTCAGTTTCATTCATTTATTCAAAGTAGTACATACAATAATATTGTATCTTTTTGACGTCATCTAACATTACTTAATCTAAATTTAAAAACATTTCAAAGTTTAATCCAGAGAATCCAGGTTATTCCACATAATTTTTGTTTAGATTCGCTTATAAAACATCTTTGCTTAATACTAACGCCTGTGAACTTTAGGTGAGTACTACGAGTACCTACATGTCATCACCTCCCTGTATTACGTATACTTACCAAGACTAACATTTCGCACGCAATTCGCTTTAAATAAGGCCCTTCCACATCTTAGAATCAATATTGTTTCAATAATGTAATGTCTTAACATAACTTTCAAGCTTTAACATTTTTATAAAAAATAAACTTATTCTGTGCTATTACACAGTATGTTGCAATCTGCACAGTTATAACGTCGTGGTAGAACGTAAAAGTAATTTATATCAAAATAACACTTCTTTAAGAGGCGGTAGGGCCTTACGTAGTCTATACCAAGATACATTGATACTTAAGATATGGAATGAAATACAACACAACCTTGCTTATACAATAATAATATAGATATTCATTTTAAATTTAAAATATAACATAATATATTTATAATGTAGAAGTCGTGTACACAGACTTGTCACCACAAAATGTTTGTCTACATTATTTGTTACATGAGACCACGTTAAGGTAGCTAAAAGTAAGTTTGTATATACGTGGATTATCCTAATTTAATAATAACACGAGCGTCTTTATCATAGGTTATACAAAACTAATCGTAAAGTTATAAGTCTTCTTCGGATTAAAGGCTTCACCACACAGGTCGTGTATTAGCATTCTAAAATAAGAACAGGGTCAATGTCTAGGTATTTTAATATATTATAGCCATGACAATAGTACATGCTATATTCCTTTTTTACGTAGCAAATAATGTATACCTATATAGCTTAGTAATTAGATGCTAACACTTGGGACGGCTAAGTAATAGGTAAGTTTTATTGTGTTGAGCAGTCCACTGAGCAACACGGTGGTTTCATATTGATGGTCACATTCGAAATACATCCTTAATAATGCATGTTTGTATTCCAATAATGTAAACATTTGTAAAGTGTAGACTAAATAATTTGAAATCAATCCTATCTACTGCAAAAGCCGACTAAATAAAAAAATATAACAATTCCGTTGCATTTCAGTCGTGTGCGTACGCCCAGCGGAATGTTGTTGAATTTAAAGATTTTAAGTATGCAGATATTTAGTGTGATACGTAGCGTAATTGTGTATGGTAAAAAAAAAATTGTGTGCGCAGCCATTGTGGAGAAATTTCGTCAAAACCTGATTCCGCTGGGCGAACGTTGTAAACGTTGTCCTGGCGGCACTTTTTTTGAATCCATGGACTTAGAAGAAAAGAAATGTGTCTAAAAATTAGTTTGAATTTGTGTACGATTGTGTATGTATGAATAAAATTAGTGTATGCATAAACTTCGGAGATATTCAAGTTTCCGCTGCGCGAACGTTTAGCCATTTGCTAGTTTTCATATAAAGCGCTTATATAGAGAGCTGTAGATTTTTAGATACGTTGTTTTGAATTTGTTTACATAAGCGCATAAAACAGATTTAGAAAAAAGCGTAGGCTTTAAAAGATAAAAATATAAACGTAAAATACGCTTATTAGGTCCTAGTTCGTATAGTATGCACTTTAGGGTTAAGATTTTCACGTTTATACAAACCTTGTAAGTGTCTGCAACATGTTGCCAAGTATCAGTGATTTTCCGTTAGTAATTAAAAAGTTAAAGGACTATTCAGCATAAACAGAGCACTGTTTACAAAGCAGTCAAATAGCACGATGTTCTGAAAGTTCTGTAAGGAGTTGCATAGTAAGATGTATTCCAATTATCAGTGTAATAATTCAACTACGCACATGCAAAATTTCATCTCATTCAATTCAGTAATTAAAAAGAAATAATTAATATACTGACAGAGCTTTGAAAACCTACATAACCCGACCACGTTCGGATGGTTATAAAAAAGCGGCCGTGCCATACATTTAGGTACCATTTTAACATTTACAGTATAATACCGGTTTTGAATTGGTACAGGTGATAACACAATTAATTGTTGTTTCGATATAATCTAGGTAGGTATATTATTTATGACAAATAAAAATAATACAGCTAATATTTACTGAATATTCCACGGATTAGGATTCTAATTATAGACCTTAGGTAAATTAAATAACTACCACGTGTAAGTACTACTGTTTAGGTAAATAGTTTTTATTAATGGAGTCGGTACAACTCGGAAACAATAAATAGTTGTGTGTTCTAAAATAATGCCTGCTTGTCGTGCTGTAAATAGCTGTTAGAAACGGTCTCCAAACTGTAATTTGCAAAACGCCGGCATGACATTTCATGTAAGTGTTTTTATTTCTATTTTATTACATTTTTATCAAAAAATCTGTTAAATTCATATTATTTCTCAGTATCAATTAAGATTTATAGCATCCGTACATGATATTACCGTTGTCCTGTTAGTGTCGTATGTATGTGAGCGTGTTCCCCTGAACCACACCAAAATACCTATGCAGAATTATTATGTTCGGTTAAGGTTAAAATTAACTACAAGTTATGAATTGCATAAAAAATATTCAGAATACAGAAAATAGGCAGACTCAAATCTGAACAACTGAATAGTCTAGTAATGTGATCTGTGATTTTAATTTAAATGAAGTTAGAAATATTATACTTACCTACCTTCATAATCATAATCGTTTATTAACCTTTGTATTTTAGTTAAAACTCATTTTAGGTTTGTTGCAATATCTAGCCAATGACAGTATGATTAGCCATTTCGCCAATTTTTTTGTCTAAATATACATAAATATTATGTGTGATTAAAAATATTTTTGTTTGATTAGAGAATTACTTGTTAATTAAAGATTTTTTAATCGTAGTTAGTGTCGTTTTTATTAAAAAATATATATTTATTAAAGAAATAAAATTGTTTTATTTTTTTCTAATGCTTGTGTACCCAACTGTACCATATCAATAAATACTATACTGGAAGCTTAGGAACGTTACTTAGATGTATGGCACGGCCGCTTTTTTATAACCATCGGAACGTGGTCGGGTTACGTAGGTTTTCAAAGCTCTGTCATTATTTTAATTATTTCTCTTTAATTACTGAATTTAATGAGATGAAATTTTGCATGTGCGTAGTTGAATTATTACACTGATAATTGGAATACATCTTACTATGCAATTCCTTAGAGAACTTTCAGAACATCGTGCTATTTGGCTGCTTTGTAAACAGTGCTCTGTTTATGCTGAATAGTCCTTTAACTTTTTAATTACTAACGGAAAATCACTGATACTTGGCAACATGTTGCAGACACTTACAAGGTTTGTATAAACGTGAAAATCTTAACCCTAAAGTGCATACTATACGAACTAGGACCTAATAAGCGTATTTTACGTTTATATTTTTATCTTTTAAAGCCTACGCTTTTTTCTAAATCTGTTTTATGCGCTTATGTAAACAAATTCAAAACAACGTATCTAAAAATCTACAGCTCTCTATATAAGCGCTTTATATGAAAACTAGCAAATGGCCAAACGTTCGCGCAGCGGAAACTTGAATATCTCCGAAGTTTATGCATACACTAATTTTATTCATACATACACAATCGTACACAAATTCAAACTAATTTTTAGACACATTTCTTTTCTTCTAAGTCCATGGATTCAAAAAAAGTTCCGCCAGGACAACGTTTACAACGTTCGCCCAGCGGAATCAGGTTTTAACGAAATTTCTCCAGAATGGCTGCGCACACAATTTTTTTTTTACCATACACAATTACGCTACGTATCACACTAAATATCTGCATACTTAAAATCTTTAAATTCAACAACATTCCGCTGGGCGTACGCACACATTTCAGTCATAAGCTTAGGTTTAAAATTATCAAGGCTTTGTAAGTTCGTAGAAAGTTTATAATTTAAATTCCCTATTGAGCAGTTACATTTATAGACCATTACGTGGACTCATGTAACCTGTTCATATTTATAATGAACATAATAGCTCTATTACCTATGAAATTGCCGTTTTATTTCTGCGCAGTCTTTAGACTCTATATACTTTTAAAAGATATATTGTTTAAATTGATATAACCAACATCTAAAAAAAGATAATAAGTAAAAATAATTATTATTTGTATTAATAATAAGCCTGTGAACATGGGTCCCATTTAAAACAGCGGATTTTCACATTTGTTTAATTGTAACTTCTTCCCTGATACTTTTTTTTTCTTTATTTTAAACGAAATTGTGAGCTTAAATGTGCGCCATTACTTATACCAAATTTCTATTATGTTTAATAATTATTAAAAATGTAAGAAAACGTTAGTATGAAAAATGTAACTTATAAAATCTTCATACAAAACAGCAGTTTCATAGGTAAAGACCTATTATTAATGACAACTAAAAACAATGATATTATACACAATACATTGCACATGTATATAAAATATATTATTAACCTACGAGTAGGTATATCGTTTTATTGGTAAGACATTGTAGTAAATCTGGATTTAGCTATGATTTCTAAGCTGGCTTCTTAATGACGGTAAAACACACTTGGTGTTCATTTTATTATGCATCTATATAAGCAGCTGCAGAAGTATAATTATAAGCTACCTACTTGTTAAGAGATGCAAGTGTCATATGGCAGAACTCAAAAATATTACCTTATGTATAACATCAAGACTGATTAGTGTAAGATATGGGTACAAGAAAATGCGACGAAACAACGAAAGCGCGTATCTTACCCTACAAGAGATTCATGTTATCATGAAAGAACGAATCATACATTAAAACAATATGAAATTGAACTTGAAACTAAGGCCATAATAGGACAATAAGGAAACGTGAAATGAAATAAAAGACCCTGTTTCACTGATCTGACAATACTCTATATAATAAGATTAGGCCGTAGAAATGTAAATCGTGATAGTAAAGAGAGCAGCAACAATTCTGTGATTATTTATCTCTACATATTTTTTCTGGAATATTATTACTTTATTCTGTTAAATCAATATTTATTTATTATTTGTGTATAATATAATTGAGTAAATATAATTTATAACAAATATATATGCTGCATAAGTATAATAATTGAGTTTTATTTAGTTTTGTTCACTAGCCAATAACCACGTACACGCTCAGTACGCGTGCACGTGTACGCACACAACACATTCTGAGGACGTATAAACAAGTATGACATGATAACAACAATATATTCTTATAATGACGTTGACACATTCAAATAAATGCTAAATATGAGATTAATAAGTAAATATAACTAATATGATTATTATAATGTAAAAATCACACCAAAAATCATCCACATCAAAATTTTGACTGTTCCTAATAAATTTTCGAATAAGCAAAAAAGTTTATTTAAAAATCTTTTACTTTCTCGAAAATATCTATCTGTGCGAGTGTTCACAAAAACTTTTACTACACAAAAATATGTAAACATTATTTTTGCATAATACACACAAGCTACACAATAATATTTTAATATAATTTTAAATTTTCCTAATAATAATTACAGACAATAGGAATCAACAATATGTATGTAACAATAATTACTTATTTTAGAGATCTAAGTCTGGCTGGACAATTAAACATCTTGTTACTTAAATGCTGTAATAAAATGAAATAAATTCTCCCATTACAATTAAATGTCCGACATGAATTATTTTTTTATTGTAGGTAATATGACAAGAATACTTAATCAAAGACAAGATAATTGTCTACAAAACCTAATCGTCATGGGATGGTCCTGCACACTTAACTATTAAATCAACCTAAATTTCATGTCTCTACCAATAGCTTCGTTAGTTCAAATAATACTAAAACACTATACATTCGTTATTTCTGCATTTTGTGTAGCGGTTGAGACTAGCGCATATGTGATAACGGTTATATCAGCAGCGCCTATTTTGCTAAATCTTTTCAATTTGATGTTATAAAATCTTTGTGTTCCATAAAAAAAAAATATGGCCCCATTTATTTTAGGCATATAGCGTATATAGCTCTAGCACAGTCAGCTTAAGTAGCACTTTATACATCTGTAAGAATAACTATAGTCGTTCGGCGCAGTTACTGTTACTTGTTAAAAATTAAATAATAGTCTCGGTAAATCAGTATTTCCCCCATACTCATATTTATTAAACACAGTTATGTAATGATTGTATTAACTCTACAGAAAATTATTATTGAATAGCTATCTAGTTTAAATTCATTGTCTTGTGGTCTTTAGTGACTGATCATCAAATAGATTTTACAGTAACACTAAGTCGATATTAAATATGATAATAAAGAACAAATTAAATAATAGTATTAATGAATCACTAGCTGCACTACTTGGGTAAAATAGCTAGCTAGTATTTATTTATGATCTACCTATTTATTATACAGAAAGTCTATATAAAATATGAAACTTAACAATATTTTTATTAAGTTTATTTTAACAGCATGACCATGTAGCTAACTATGATTCAGAGCTGTTGAGTTTATATTTGTTTTGGGAAGACCTGATGAGAGATACAAGATTAGAAGGTAAGTAGGTAGAGTAGAGAAGTACTAAAAAGTAATAATTACCATTAAAATAATTTAATATAGAAGAAGAATATATTTTTTGACATTTTTTATATTCAAATGCCACAAGGGAAACACTCTGGGGGCTACGATAGAGAAGTATATAAGTAGGACCAACAAGAAGATGGTAAGAAAGATTTCTTTACACAATATAGGGGAGAAGCTCAGGGGCATACATGCTAAAGAGTAGCAAAGGTCAACCACACAAAAAACAAGGTTTTCTAAAAACCTTAAGACTTAAACAAAATGAATTACCAGCAATACAATATAATAAGTAATTATCAAATGCTAATTCTCATGTACTTTTTATAATTTTAAATAATTCATAGTCTTTACAAAATATAGGTGTTTTTCATTTCAAATATAACATTTAGGAATTTAAGTATTTTCACAATGTATCTACTTACTTACATTAAATGTTCTAGTCTCTGTATATACTGACTAGAACAAGTCTGGTTTGGGATTTATATTTAATTAAAATTATACACTAATCACTGGGAGAAGGCACGGTTTAATTATAATGTTCCTTCTTAATTATTTTCTTATAATTGTATGATATTTTCACAATTATTGTATAAAACTTTTAGTCTTAGGCAGTGTCCAATAAGTTGTAAATTTTAAGTTGTCAAAGTATGGTTTGTACATACAAGTAACTTTTATATGAAGCTAATGGGAACAGGAGTATCAAATTGATCTTTAGGCCTATAAAAATAAATGCAATTAAAAGATATTTTGATTTGAGTATCAACCCTACACATTACATTATTAGATATTTAGAATGATTCCTAACAACATTGATGAAAAAATTACATCAAGTTGTCAGTCTTCATACTCCTGTACTCAATTGCTACATGCATTATTGAAACTGACATAAATTATTACAAAATATTGGTGCACAACTATCACGCATGTGAGCTACCTCACTTCATCACCGTCCACATTCAGTCATTTTTGTCATCAGCAGTATTATGCTCTACACACAATTACCTGATCAGGAATGACTACAAAATATAATTATAACATTTAAAGGCACTTACACTTTGTCGCTCAAAGTTTGTAAGGAATCATGTTCAGTAGTGTATGAGTGCACGGTCACAGAGGTCGGCGGTGCGCCAGCTGACAGTTCTCGACGTAGAGGTCCTTGACGAGCAGGTCGGCGGCGGCCAGGCGCGCGTGCAGGCGCCGCACCGCCGCCTCCGCGCGCGCGCAGCGGGACCGCAGCTCCCGCACCTCCGCCACCCCCGCACCGCCCGCGCCGCCCATGCTCGCGCGCTGCAACGTACACGTACAATATTTAAACATTTGAAACCTCTAATCTTAATTAATTATGCCACTTAAAAGAAGCTCCTACTTAACAATTTCTTGTTACTAAAAATATACAGTGATCTAGTAGTATTAAAATAAAAAAAAGAGTCGTAGTAGAGTTATGGGACTATTGCATTTTGCTTTAGAAAAAAAGAAATGCTAAGGTACATTATACAACATTCTTATAAGAAAAGCATTGAATTAATGAAAAATCGAGTGAGTAGGTAGGAGTTTTACAAGAAAATAAAACTAATGTTATACAGACCGTAGCATCAGTGTCTCGGTTACGGCGACGTGGAGCAGGCGAGGTGGTGCCGGTGCTGGCCGCCAGGCGTCGCTCCAGCGCCACGAGCTGGTCAGTGAGACGCGCGGTCTCCGAGGTCGCGGCCTGCAGCTCCGCTTCCTTGTCGCGCCGGTACTGCGTGAACTCTTCCTCTAGATCCGTGAACTGCAACTCTAGACTGTGCCGTTCGTCGATAGTGGGAAGTGCGGTCGCAGCGTTTGCGAATTGTCGCTCGTAGTCGCCGATCTTAGCTATTAACTCCGCCAGACGCTCGTCTCCGAGACGCTGTTCTTCATTGTATGCCTCACGTTCCTCGTCCAGTTTACCACTCCAATAGTCTTCACATTTATCATATTCGGCCTTCATCTGTTCTAGGCTCGCTTCGAGATCCCTGAAAAAATTATGTAATTGATATTTATAACATGAAAGCAATTTTAATTAATAATACAAGATGAGTTACTGACTTAACAAGAGTATTGAGTTTCTGCTTCTCTTCGTTGTGTTTTTGCTCCATGTCGAAAATCTTAAGGTTGTAAGTGTGTTCATCAGAGCCGGCGGTGTCCGCTTGCACGGCAACATGACAGCGTGGCGAGCCATTCGTGCCAAGCTCACTCACACACTCTTTCAACTGGTGCAGCAAGCCATTCAGTGACACACATGAACTACAAATGTTCTCACTGACAAATGGAACTGAATTTACTGTCTCCAAAAGTTCGTGTAGTGTGGTTACTGCCTCCACCTGAATTAAAGGTCCTTGTTCTATGCTAGCAGGTGATGAATCACATTCCTGTAAGCAAAATATTAAAGTTGTAGTATAAAATAAGCAAGAGGTCGAGGGATAAACAGAGTAGTTCTTAAGTCTCACCTGCGTCATTAATGAATTCAGTTCAGCAGACAGGTCACCACCGCGTGTTGTGTCATTTGGTGGTGGCGGTGAACGGCGCGTAGTTTGTTCAAGGGCAGCACAGAGTTCGTCGTTCCTGTCACGTAACTGCTTGTTTTCGTCTTGTAGCAGCGCAAGGCGTGTGGCTAGCTCTGCTGACTGTCCTCCCTGCATGGCTGCCGCGGCACTTCGTTCTAGCGCCACCCGCAGTTCACCAGTCAGCCGGGCACGTTCTCGCTCTCCCTCGTGAGCGCGTTCTTCAGCTGCGCTAGCTCGCATCTCCAGTTCGTCGGAGCGTTCTCGTAATGCACCCACTTCAGCTCGAAGTCGCACTTCTAGGTCAGCTCGCCGAGCTATATCCGCCTCAAATTTTGCGCGGATTGCGGCGTTACGTTCTCGCTCAGCAGCACTCTCCGCAGCGTACTGCCGCGCTGTCTCGGCCTGACGTGCCTCAGCTCGGCGCACATTTGCTTTCAGTTCAGCTTCGATACGCGCGTGGCTTTCGTCCACCTCTTGTGCAAGAAGTCTAGCGCGTCTATTAGCCTCTGTTACGTCTCCTCGTAGTTTGTCTCGTTCTGCAGTAGTAAGATCAGTGCGGCGACGCGCTAACTCGAGCCGTAGGCGACTAAGAGCGAGTGCAGCCGCTAGCAGTAGAGAGCGTGCGTCTCGTCGATCAGATGGAGACTCAGGAAGCGCCCGCAATTCATCGTCGAGCGCACGTTCGAGCTCCGGTGGACGTAACGCTGCAGCTCCAAAACCCAACTCTGCCAGTAACCTACGAGGCTGTTGCACGCCGGCGCGTTCCCACGCCTCCAGTACGATGTCGCTGGGCACACCGGCGTCTGTTTCTACATCTCCAGTTTCACAAGTTAGATCAGCCCCAGTAGCCGAAGTACTTGTCTCTTCTATAGTTGTAGAGAGGGAAGCATTCAGTCGATCAAAAAATTCACCAACCGTTGTGTCGGAGGTTCCACTGTCCTCAAAGATACGCTCGACGAGGCGACAGTCGATGGTATCCATGTGCAGGCCGCGACAAAGTGCAAGGGCCTCATCCCTGTCAATGCGTCGATGGTGCTCGAAGGATCCAGTGTTGTGCGCTACAACCTCATCAGAAGCCTGGACTTCTGTTTCATTTCGGCTTTCCATCGCAGACACGCTTCGTCGGCACCTCATCCGTTGTCTTGCTCTTTTGTCTTCTGTATCAAGTCGAGATGCAGATGACGAGCGCGGGCTTTGAGGTTCGTCTGCAATAGGAGTGCCACGAGGCGGCCTTGACCTCCGCCCGTACTTCTTAGAACCGAAGACGAATTTGGGTGCCACCTCTCGGCCAGAAGAGTCCTCGTCGCTGTGCTGGGTCGCTGAATCAAGCTGCGGAACTGCAGACACAGAGTCACCGCTTGTTCCACCGAGCACGGCGAGCAGCCCGTTCCTGAACTGCGCGAAGGTCACACGGTCGGAGCGACGCTCGAACAGGGTGTTAACTAAAGCTGCACCTCGATCCTCCAGCTGCAATGCGTCACAAAGTTCATGTACCGCTGATCTGTCTAAGGCTTCCTCGTTATCTACGTCGAACGTTTTGAACACGGTGTACAGCTGTTTTTCATAGCGATTCATGGACTTGTCGTCCATATCTAGAGATTAGACTAGAGGACGATGCGACCTCTTAGCTATTAATCTTACGTCTACATTGATTCTCTTTAATATAAACTACTTCACAATAATAAACAGTTCAAATTAACACACAAATACTTGGTTAATAAAATTAGGTATCGTGTCTTGTCACTGTCAAAATGTCAGTGTCATGTCAAATACTTGTTGGTCGTGTATGAAGTAAGTGATGTTATTTTTCAATCGGATCATTTTGATTTCTTGCTTAAAAAATTACGTTAACCTAAATAAAAAGTTAAACAATACTAGCTATTTGAAATATTAATATGGTTATAAATTATGTTTCAGGATTTCTATATTTATTTAATAAATAAATTATAATTTTTCGCTCATTGCTTTTGAAGGGCAGTTTTCGTAAAGACCATGTATGTTGTCTTTCTCTTTTACACAGCTTATGCACAAATATTTCTGTCTCGCTCTTGTAAGTCACTCATACTCATGTCATGTAAACAAGAACAAAGATCTAAACACAATAATAAAAATTGTTTGTTTTTCTGATAAATAATCAACTGTCTACAAGGTTAAATTGAATATTTCATTGTTTAACAAAATATATTACTCAAAATCTTCATAATTATCCAGACTATATAAAGTAAGTATAGTAGCACTAAAACAATCGGTGTTATTAATATTTTAAAGTAATATGCTTATTAAGCCTATTTTCGATTATTGTTAAGTCAAGGTAGCTAAATTATAGATCTCTAATAATCTTTGTTTTGTATTTCAGATCTACGCACACTAAATATGTGGGAAAAAATGAATAAAGAGGAAAAAAACAATAAGTTCCAGCGGCTAAGAGAAAACGAAAAGCATGTTACAATCGAAAATAATAATACAGCAGAATATACTTATGACAACTGGAATCACAAATTAATGCAACGAATGGTAATAATAGTAACAGGTCTGATATGTGCAGTTATTGTAATAATGTGTTTAAGTAGTATGGCAAGTACTGAGTGGGTGAGGTCGAAAGGTTTGTGGCGCACATCAGCTCAGGTCCATGTTTACACGTACGCGCATCTAGCTCGCCTATCAACAAAGCCACACTTTACTGACCCGTCCCTGCAGCCTGAATCTGACAAGGTTGTGTCTTGTTATTACAACCTACCTTCAAATTCTAATTCTAATCAGTTGATGCCTAAAAATATCCATTCACATTTGTGTACACACATAAATGTAGCATTTGCTCGAATAGTTAACAAAGAAATAACATTAGATGAAGATCAGTACACTAGTTTAAAAGATATTGTAAGACTTAAGCTGATCAATCCTAAACTAAAGATATTGCTCTCAATTGGTGGGTCAGGCAATGATAGCGGGTTCTCAGATATGGTAGTGGACCATGCCTCAAGAAAAGTATTTATTAAATCAATCAAGAGGATTTTGAGAAATTATACTCTAGATGGAGTTGATCTAGACTGGGAGTTTCCAGCCTTGCATAAATCTAGAACTGGAGACCGTGAGAGACAACACTTCTCTCAATTACTTCGTGAAATAAGAATGGAATATATTAGAGAGAAAAGAAACTATTTACTAACTATAGCGGCACCTGCACCAGAGACCATTGTCAATATATCATATGATATAGATCAAGTGAATCAGTATGTAGACTATGTTAACATTATGACATATGACTACCACTTCTATACTAAGTATACCCCCTTCACGGGATTCAACTCTCCTCTATATGCAAGATCATCAGAACAAATGTACCTGGCTACATTGAACATTAACTCTACAGTTCACATGTATCTTGAAAAGGGACTAGATCGTAATAAGGTAGTAGTGGGCATTCCCACCTACGGCCACACATTCACCTTGGTAAATGCAGATAATCCCCGAGTAGGCAGTCCAGCTTCAGGCTATGGCTCCCTAGGTGGCTCAGGTTTTATTAACTATCCAGACGTCTGCAACTTGTTGAACAATTTTAAGGATGTGGTTGTGAAGGAGGACAATGAAGCTAAAGTTCCCTACATGTACAGGAACAAGGAATGGATCTCCTATGATACTCCACAGAGTGTAAAAGAAAAAGCCAAGTTTATAAAGGAGCATAACTTGCGAGGCGCTATGATATATTCACTGAATGCAGATGACTACGCAGGCGTCTGCAACAACAACTCTGACCTGGGACAGAACACTGAATTCCCACTGTTAGAATCAGTCAAAAATGCACTTATTTACAATAACAGTGATGTTCTGGAATCTAATAAAATTGAGGATTAGACCAGATTATGAAATGTTAAGGATTAAGCAACAATACATTCTAGGGCATTTAATTTAGAAAGTTACCTGTTTTTTCTTAGTGACGTATGTAATTTTGTACATGGTGCAGTTTTTCATAATGTAAAGTGTTTGCTGATATGTAGAGGCAGGTGTACTAGAGGCGAGTGTCGCGGCGGGCGCGCGGCCCTGCACTCGCCCACGGCCCGCTCACGCTGTTCCAAGACTGCCGCCTCGTGCTCAGCCACACAGAACATCGCGCGCACGCGCCGCATACATTATACTTTTTAATTAACTTTTACAGTTTGAAAAAATTAAGAATGTTAGCTTAGGCTGAGCGCAGACTTGGAACACGACAGTCTTAAGACAGACTATTGCTTTACGTCGTAGAGACAATATTGTCTCAGATAGACAGTTTTGTTTTATGTGTGCTACGTATTGTAGTCAAAACTGTTTCGTTTTAGTTTTAAGACAGACTTGTCTATATGAGGCAAGTCAGTCTTGAAACAGTCTAGTCTCCAATGTGCGGTCAGCCTTACTGTTTGATCAACAGCAAGCGTTCCACTCCACCGAGCTCGACTAGTACTCCACCACATCACTTCCCGCTACTTGTTGCCGTAGCCCCTCGAGCAATTACCGACCCTGATGAAACATACTAATTGAACATTTCATAATAATATTACTTCCATTCATTTCAAATAAACAAAGGGTTCAAATCAATATACTCACTGCATACGATTTATCTACTTGTCCTAAAGTATGTAGGTATGTGATGTTTCTGTTCAAAGATGTAAACATATGTGTGATAATTTGTATATTATGTAAATAAATATAATTAGGTCCGATATTCAAGTGGTGCATGTAATTGAGGACTTTTTTTTGTTTTCATCCAGAGTTCAGAACTCGGATTAGTTTAAGGGAGAGTAGTGGTGGAAGGCAGTATTGTGCATCGCGCTGCGCTGAGCCACCGTAAAATTTGAATCATCACGTCAACCGGTAGTGCAATGGATAATATCCAAACCTACGAACGAATGGTCTCATGTTCGATAAAAATGATCCATAAATCTGCCTCCGGTTGGTGCTTGTATTTAATTGGTCTGAAATTGTGATTTATGTTAGGTATTACGTGTAACGAAAAGTATTTATGTTGGTATATTTGATTTATATTATTTTATAAGTTCTAATTAATCTAAGCATTTTTTTATATTTACTGATCTGTATTTATTTTGTTGTGTTATATTTTTTTAATTCGTGTACGTTTTATGAGATCTCTTCATAGTGAATAGAAAATTAACGAAGTCGTTATTGGATCAGCTCATGCTGGTCAAATTATATATTAGTAGGTAATACCTATGTTCTCATTAAAAAAGACTATTTATGAATAATAAAATAAAACAAGATCATCAACGTACATTCCGTTAGCAATGCATTTGCTAGAAACACCGACCCTTGAGGAATGCACTTACCTCCAGAAATCTAATCTGTACGTATCTGCATAAATATTCGGCTACACCAGATAATTATGATGTAATTTAGTACTTAAGTAGCTAAATTTAAAACCGCACTACTGGTCATTTACTTACACAGAAGTAGTTGACATTGAACGCCATTAATGGTGCATCAACACAGTCAGTACGTGGGAGTATGTACACACCCAAATGTTTAGAACTATTTGTCAAGGTTTATTATCAGTTTTACTTTACTAAATTCGAAGAAATATTTGTGTAGCGTTATAGCAGTTATAGGTATGTACTTTTTGATTTCGTCCGTTCAATTTACTTTGCAAACGACGTCCCTCTTGCAGTGAAGAGGGAAACAGTGACTGTGTTTCTTAGGAACAAGTTTTAGATCTATGGGAATGCTGATTAGCCATCATCATGTACCAACATCAATCATCTTATACGACTGATGTTGGTGAATGGATGGCTGTACCTATACAATATGTATTTATTTACAGATAGGTGTCTAATTTAATGTATTAAGTTTGTACATATTGTTCAAAAGATGCAAGTAATTATGTGTTAGAATAAGTTATAATACAATAGATTGTTAACGATGTGTAGTACAACTGCTATTTGTTCACACAGTGGCAGTCACTGCCTACTGGAATATGTTATCAACGATTACCAATTCACGAATATGTACCTTTGTATTTAATTGTCTGCATTTCGTAGGATTTGTGTATTGAATTATAAATAAAAAAGCATTTAAAAATAGACAGGAAGCTCTTTTAATATGGCACTACCTTATAGTACCTACACGTTAGTACGTTACAATACAATAATGTTCGAAGGCAACACCGGTAGTCAGATTGTTTGCTGAACACGACGGAACAAATGGCACTCTGTACTGATCACTAAACAATTATCTTAACAATTCAAAAATATAATCACTCTTTGTTGTTCAGCAAACACCCCACTTAACCCAAGTCATACTCTATATCTTATCTTATAAGCTGCCAGTACTATAACTATGATATACACAATCGTAACAGAAGCACCTAAAGTACAACAATGCACAAAATACTGCATTGAACAACTAATTCAAAACAAAACTAATATTGTGGCCAACACAATGTTGTGATTAAGACAAACTGACTTGGTCACTAACATTAACACTATAATATCAACGGGATACCAAACATATTTTATGTTTGAGTATCTAATATGTAGATGCAGTGTTACAGGCACCATGTTCTCAGCACTGAGCTCCCAAGTTAAAGTGCCGTGATAGGGTCGTAGCACACATATCAAAACGGAATCGGATCGTCCCCATATCAACTCGAACCGTTCGTTATTATTTGTATGAAACTCCTTACTGCAACGCACACTAATCAGAATCGTAACGTAATTGGATTTCTGACGTTTGACACCGAGGAAAAGGACGAGGAGGTGCCGATCCCTTTAAGTTTTGATAATATGTGTGCGACCCTTGACGATGTTCAAGTACGACTCTTACTTGGACATCTTACAAGTATTGCATTATAAATGATAGTGTTAATCTTGTGACTAAATTCAATATTCATTTCACATAATATAATATTGATCTTCTGCAGCTGGACTTTATTGTATTATATTTTATCAACTAGTAGTAAAGCTATGCATTGTCAACATATGAATGCATGTCAGTGACACCTAGTGTACACTCATCAACTATTTATATGGCAAAGTCATTCAGACAACATAATGAAGTTATATTGATATACTGTTACATATCTTGAGTGTAGAGGCACTCAAAACTAAGAGTGTGCAGTCTCTATAATGTACAGTCTAATTTTTACAACATAACAAGTAATTATTACGCACCAATCTGTGAGCATTGTAATATCAACCAGTGTTTTAGTTGTTACACCACAAAGAGATGTATCACACTAACATATTTATATGTAGGTCAATACAAGGACACAAATCATCAAACAATATGCTCCTGCAATTATGAAAGTGTGAGTCAACAAAGTAGATGCATTCTCTATTAGATAGATACTGCATGTGCATACAATTACAACCTTAATCTTTATAAAATAAAGATAAATGAACATTAAAGTTAGTATATTGTTACAAAGCAAGCAAAAAAAACTATCCTAATTTAACTAAACTAAAACATTATTAAATAATGTGACCAGTGTGAACACATAATTTGTTCATAATACTATAAATACAATCATAGCAGTATAAAAATAAAAAAAATAATGATAATTCATTAAACATAAGAGAGCAATTTGTGTTCAAGTTGAGAGTATTTTTCATAAATGCATAACAATAGAGATTACTGCCCAGTCTCATGAATCAATCAAATCCAGTAAAATGGTTGGTCAGCACATTACTTGTGCCACAATAAACATAGTGCTATTTGTGTCGTAGGAATGTGAACAGCAACATTTACAAGTATGTGTCTGCATCATATGGCACTCCTTGTTGTGTTGCACTACCTAACACCTAAGTTATACACTTCACACATAATGTAAATTCATTCATATCACAAACTATAGGTAAATATTCTATACTTCTCTATGCATATATAAAATTATGTATAACTGTTGAGTATCTAAATATTAGGATATGGCAACTTAATAACAACTTATTGTCTAATGGAATACTCTATCAGCTAGTGGAGCAGCACCTCAATACAGGACTGACAGTGTGGCACCACATACACTTACCATCACCTTTACACTAACATTAGTATTGTCTGCAACACTAATTATGTATATCACATAACTCTAAATACATGATATGTCAAGGCTTCCACACGATGCTAAGCATTCAGCAGAACTGTTGTCATTTTATATATAAACAGTCAACAATGTGATAGCTGCTTCTCAGAGAAGCTACTAATGTTCTCAGCTGTTAGAACCTAATAACCAGGTGGCTGACTGGGTACTAAGTTGAGATGTGGTCACTACTACATTAGGAAGCCAAATATTGTAATAGCAATGTTGTGAAGCATAAAGACACTGCACAATTATCTAATACACCCTGAAACTTCAATATTATTATCTACATTCAACATACCTCTACTACCTAATTATTTATTAAATCATACAAGGACGGTTCTGTAGAGACATGATCAATGATAAAAGCAGCATTATTTTGATATGTGTATGTACTACAACAATCATACTTCTATTAGTTATATATAACTGCTGCGCTGTCTCTATCTTTGTCTAATACTAATGGATTTAAAACACATTGCCAATACACAATGTGCTCTTTGTATACACAATTATATAATTAACAATTTTGTTTGTGAACAAGGACATGGATCAGTTGATGTAATACAGTTGCAGTGTGAGTATGGTATGAGTGGCAAAGTGTTACGTTTGTAGCCAGTGGAACATGAGGCTATGCACTGTTGAATAGTCCAGCTCAGCATTGGGTGAACTCAGGAACTCCTTGAGGCTGACGTTAAAGTCGCCCGATAGAGCGGCCTCCTTCAGCTCAGCAGCAGAGTGGGCAGAGTTATCGTCTGAGGCGCAATCCGAGGAGGCGGCCGGTTCTCGCCACTTATCATCGTATGACAGATCGCACAGCGTGGGCGGCTCGTCAGCGTCGCTCAGTTCCTCCTCCAGCACAACTGAGCGAGACTTGGAGCGCGTCGTGTCGCCGTCCGTGCTGTCCCTGCCTCCACCACCACCGCCACCTTCATGCTGTCTTCGAGCATTCTTTAAAGCCCTATATCTGCGAGACCTTTCTCGCTGCAGTCTGCGTTTCCTTTCATCTGCTCTCTCCAGTTCTTCCGGTGTTTTCTTCAATGAATTCTTGCCGAAAAAATACCTCATAAATGACTCGTCACAGTTTCTTTTTGAGAGATAACTTGCCATGAGTTTATAGTAGTATTGATTATCCATCTCGATGAGATGTTCTGTGACTAGCTTTTAACACTTTTAGACATAAAACAATAAATAAATGCAGATATTCTGGAAATTGCGAAATAAAAATAATGAGAACGCGACAGTCGCTGAGCTGACGTGACGTCACTGTGTCACTGACATTTCAAAACGTTTCGTTGCTTTGTTATAAGAATAATGTTAACGATTGATGCGTTTTGTATAGTAATATTTTTGTTCTAATAAGGAATTTATAAATTAACTAATTATGATAAGTATTAGGAATAATACAACATAAATATTCATTTCATTTCAAATATTAAAAAATGCTCAAGTAGTGACTAAGTAAAACATGGGGTAACAATCGTAACTATAGTGTGACCACAGGAGCTGTGCACCCCCTGCGGTATGTGCGGCGAGGTGGGGGACGAAGAAAAAATAGGTGTCCGTTATGGTAGCGTACACGTGATAGTTCTGATAGAAAGGGAACTTTTTTTTGATAAATTCTTTATGTAAAAATAATGCGTGAAATTCTGACTGAATTAGTGTAGGTAAATGCTTTATGCGAATTCACAGTGGAATATGTCAAAAATCCATGTTAATTTATGTTCATAGTACTGGTACAGATAATATGCTCACAAATGATTTGAATATCTCGAGAACTACAAAACATAGGTACAGTAATTCTGTTAATACAGTAGAAATGTAACCCTGAAATAACGCCTGTGTAACACTTTATTTCAATACAAAATTCAATATTATCGGAGATATTAACGGTTATTAGGGGCCGGGCTGGAGTTATTTCATTACGCTATAATATTAAAACTACAACAACTATTTTTTTTAAATGTACGTATAGTCTGTCTATAAAGTTCTGACAAAAAATTAGGGCGCCTCTGTGCTACACGTAGCAACCTTACTTAGTCTGACAAAATAGTTTTCAAAACAATTATGTTCAAATAACACACTACACTATTAGAGCACTTATAATACTAGGGCATTTCTTGTAGGTAAGCCTATTGAATTTAAAGTTTTGCGTAGAACTTCAAGACTACAATTAAAATCCATCTCAGTTCTAGCTATCATCTGCAATTTTCTGAGGGTTGGAACTCGAAATTTTACAAAAGTTATGTAAATTGAACATTTGATTATTATAATACATAATAAATGTAGGCATAATTAGAAACAAAATACAGGTAAAAGAAGAAAAATGTTATATACCTCTTTTTTACTGTAGAACATAATTGTATTTTGTGGGGGAGAGCAGAAATATAGAAACTATATATTTATTTCTTTGGCCGGCCTTGCCTGTGTTTACCAGGAGTTTCAAGCTTTTCATTATTTACAAATCTGTTATTTTTAAATTTAATCATTCTAATGGAATGGAAAGAATAACTACAATACCTAACTAAAATTTATTCAGTGTTAAATATTAACCAACAAGATATCATTTAACATGGATTTACTAAGAGCTAAATGATATTAAATTTAATAAAATATTGCAATTAATTATTTTTTGTAAACAGACCAGTCGATGCGAAAGTGACATAGTTTAGCTATCAATATCAACGTAATATAGACATAAAGCAATAAATTCAAATTCAAATTAGGATAAATCTTGACTGAATTATACTAATGCAACTGATATTGAGAACTACTATCGACCAATAGCCATTCTGTCGGCTTTAGCTAAGTTGTTCGAGTCCATCTTACACAGACTGCTTTCTCCACAGCTAAAACCATTTTTGTGTGATTCGCAACATGGATTCCGTTGTAGGCGGTCTGTTGACACAAATCTCTTAACGTTGGTAGACTTAATTTCGGAACATCTAGATAATACAATACAGGTCGATGTTCTATACTTTGACTTTAAAAAGGCTTTCGATCGCGTAGATAATGATGTGCTGTTAGAAAAGCTGGGTAACATCGGTTTCACACCTAAGTTGCTTCGGCTCTTTGCAAGTTATATGCGCGATCGACAGCAGTTTGTTCAGTATGGCTGCTTTGTTTTTGAACCGTATCACACCCGTTCTGGAGTCAGCCAGGGCTCAGTATTGGGTCCTCTGCTTTTTAGTATAATGGTAAACGATCTTGACTTAGTCCTTCGATTTGCTAGATGTCTTCTTTATGCTGATGACTTAAAGCTCGTGTATGGTATTGAACAGCCGGCCGACTACCTGTCGTTGCAGGGTGACGTCGACCGGGTTTACCACTGGAGCGTCGTCAATAAGCTCGTATTCAATGTGGCTAAATGTTGTGTGATGACGTACAGTCGCTCGCGTGAGCCTATTTGTGCGCAATATATGTTAGGTTCAGTCCCCATTAACCGGGTTTCGTCTGTTAAGGATCTTGGGGTATTGTTTGATGCGCGTCTTACCTTTCACGAGCACATGCGAGCTCTTGCAGCAGACTGTTATCGTAGGTTAGGTTTTGTCATCCGCAACATGCGAGACTTCGACAATCCCCAGATTATAAAGTTGATTTACACGGCCCTCGTGCGAAGTAAGCTTGAAACTTCTGCCATTGTATGGAATCCGTATGAGTGCACTTACGCATTACTTCTAGAAAAGATACAGAAGGCCTTTTTAAGGTTTCTGTATAGAAAAATGTTCGGTTTCTACCCATTTCTTTATCCAACGAAATTTTTGTTGGGAACTCTAGGTTTCAATTCTCTGGAAGTAAGGCGTAATTGTGCTCTACTAACTTACGCTTGCCGCACACTCCGTGGAGAGTCGGATTGCCCTGAGCTAGTGATGTTGCTGGTGAGACTGTTCGTCCCCACTGTGCCTGCATACGAGCTTCGGCCACGCACCCACCCGCTGCTGGCTGTGCCAGTGGTGCGCACTGTGTCGCGCGAAAACTCACCATTACTTCGAGTGTTGCGTATGCTCAATGTTCTCCTTGAATCAGCGCCAGAGTGTGATTTGATGGGGAGTGAGTGGGCGTGTGTGTATCGTGAGTGTTTGACGTTCTGTGAGCGGATGGATGATCGTTGAAATATCTGTTTATAATATGTATTAATTTAATTTATTTAGAATTGATTCCTTTTATTTTAAGTACACGTTTGTACCTGCGCGTACAATAAACCATTGTTTCACGGCGCATTGGCGCCTCGGCTCTGTCATGCCGTGAAATTTAATTTAAATAAATAAATAAATAATAAATAATGTATCAACAGAAATGGTCGTACTACGATTTTTCTTACTTGCAATGAATATCTAACTAAAAATGTGTTATGTACACAAAGCCTGTTTTTGGTCTCTAGATCTCAAATGGAGTGAATTTATTACTTGAGACAGATTACGAAAAACGGTAACACACAATACCCATCAAAGTTGCAGTTCGCCCATAAACATCATCCAAATCGCATAAAAGTTGACCAGAATCGTGCTCCGCTAAACATCGCCTTATAACTTTAAAAATCACTTCCCGCGTGCCACTTTGATTTACTCTACTCATTGTTTACATTGTTCTTCGTAAGTCAGTATTAGTTTATTGTAGATTAATGAACTAACAAGAATCACAAATTTGACGACTTTATAGACATATCTGTAATATATTACATTTGATCACAATGTAACCCAAATATACTCATATTTTATTAAAAATATGCAGGTGATAAATATAAGAACTCACCCCTTACTCATAAACGCCTCTTAAATTTAATCACTGTTTAGCGAGATTATTATTTGTAAAATCAAATTTATACCAAACAAAACCGTAAGAATTTAAGGTAATCAATTAACTAAAATTTAAGAGGCGTTTATGAGTAAGGGGGTAATCTGTATAAAGTAATTCCTAGGAATACTGTAGTGTTAACGATTTCTAATTCCTCATCATTAATCATAACAATTTGATTTTTTTATTTATGCAGAGTTTTTTGGCATAGTAAACAACTCGATATAGTTTTTGTGTATGCTACCATAACGGACACCTACCTGCTGTCACGAGTTTTGACGGCAGTGTCATAACAATTCGAACATTATATTTTCTTTAAGAATTTCATGTTCTTAGAGTATTTGATACATTCCGCTAGATGTCATTTTTCTCAAACTTACATTATAAAAACACAAATAATGTTCCTATTTATGCTTAAAACTATACAATAATGTACATACTTTCTTGGAGTTTTTAAAAATGACTGTCTTTTAATAGAAAACTACTACAGCCGCTCGTGTAGCGACCCGTACCAGCCAAATAACTTAAGTATATTGCGTCAGATGTCGCTAGTAGCTACATCATAGACTGTTTATTCTATACCAGTATATAACATGTACTCTATATGTCCACCCCCCTCTCGCCGCGCGCATACCTCAGGAGGTGCACAGCTCCTGTGGTCACACTATTATCCCACGATTTTTAAAAGTCATCTTGTCTAAAAATTAACGGATATTATTGTAATGATTGTAACAAAAAGAAAACTCTTTGCCAATCCGCCTGACCCGTGTAGTGTACGCAGTCCAAGTTTCCCTCTATCACTAGATAAGTTCTTACCTAATTGTGACATTCTATTTATTTTTATACTGTATGCTCACTAGAGTAACAATAGTCACTCAGCTGATGGTAACCTTCACCACTTTATATAAGATGCAGAAGAAATGGGTGCTTTACAATCAAAAGCTCAGAGTGGATTGTGACAAACAAGCTATTAAATTCCATTACCCTGAAATATCACTATACTCTTTCCACCGTAAGTTGAAGTACCACTCGTAGAGTAGAGAGGACTCGATCTTCTCAACTCTGTGCTAAGCCCGTGGCATTTTCCCATCGAAGATAATGAAATTAAATAGATTACTACCTACTATGATACTAGTATACCTACAAGTTCTTTTGTGAATTAATACATAGGTACGAATTCATTTAACTGGATAATAATATGTATATAATCTAAGGTTGTTTATTCACAGAAAATATAAATTTCATCAGGTGGTAGGAGGTTAGTAGTTCGAGCGTTAGCATGTGCAACAACTTTGTTAAGACAAAGTTGTTGCACATGCTAACGCGTTAATGTAACGGATTTCTATGTGGAAAAGTAAAAGAAAAGCATTTTTACATATAAAATGTAATAAAACAAATCAGAAGACAGCGATCTCTGTCCGCTTGACAGCGGCAAGTCCGTCGTCCCAAGTGAGCATCACGTTGAAGGAGAAGTAGAGCGCGACCGCGGAGAGCATGTGCCAGAGGTCGTGCGAGTCGTAGAACTGCAGCACGCGGCACTCGTGGTTGCTCTGCCGCGACAGCGCCGGCGTGCTCGACCAGTTCGAGCTGCCGGAGAGGAAGAAGTACAGCCCCGGGGCCCACGCCGCCGTCGCCAGGCCTAGGTGCACCCACACGTACCAGCGCGGCCGCTCGCCGTGCAGCAGCTTCATGCAGATGTAGAACATCATGTGCATGAGCGTGTTGCACAGCAGCACGCCCAGCAGGTGGCTAGCGAAGTCCGCGCTCTGAGTGAACAGCCCGAACAGAGCGAAGGCCCAGTTCACGGCGTTGGCGATCAGCAGCATTACGAGTCGCGCCGTGTACAGAGGTCGGACACCGTCCTGAGGCAGGGAACGCAAGCCGCGAGCTGCTTCTTGTAGACTTTCTTTTTCTGTAAAAATATCATTCCTCAAAAGTAGAGGCAAAACTAGACCAAGTTGCTAAAAATTAAGTTAAGATATCGACAAAATCAATCAAAACATATCCTTCCTACTAATACCTATTATAAATGCAAAAGTTTCTGAGGATGGATGGATAGATGTTTGTTACTTTTTCACGCAAAACTACTAGGTAGTTTAGGGTGTAGAATAACATGTAAGCTACCTATACAACGCGGTTGAAGCCGCGGGCATCAGCTAGTAATTATATAATTGTACTTACCAAGTCTGAATTGTCCGACGTAGTATATATGGAGTGAAAGCAGCAGGAAGGTGAACACGTGGAGCACGGTGAACAGGCCCCAGAACAGAGGACCTCCGCCCAGCACGCCCCACACCACTACAACATGCATACAAGTTAGTAAGTATTACTATTGCGGACATGTTACGCCAAATCTTTTAATTTTTTGATGTCTATTCCAAATGCGAGGCCAATGTGGTGGACAGACCAAATTAAGGCGAGAATGGACGGATCCCTTGCACGAATGCTCTAAGCCGGCAGCAGACAGCAAGGAATGATAGCAAACCGTGTCACAGGAGGAGAACTTACAAAAATAACCGCGACCACTATCTTAACAAATAAAAAGAAGTAGGTACCTATATGCTGTATATTTTTTATACCACCCTATTTATGTCCCTCTCTCCACAGTGATAGGTCTTTTCCAGTGACACAGAGAGACTTGGTCTACCAATAATATTGGGTTCTATCTGAAGTTTTCTATACTTTTAGACCCCACTGATTGCTTATGTTTATACATCATTATACAGTACGCGCAATCTAAGTTGGCCGGTTGGAAGACGTTGCAAATGGCTGCTCAGATATCATGGAACTAAATGGCGAAGAGCGAGTTCTTTCTTCGATCCTGTACTTGCGCGAACTTTTCTGCTAGCTAACTTCAGGCCGGTCAAGTAAGATTGCGCGAACTGTATAGTAGTGCAGGTACCGAGCAGTATGAGCACGGCGAGCACGCCGAAGGTGGCGTGTGCGCGCGCGTTGATGTCGGGGTGCCGCGACTGGTAGATCTTCACCATGCTCAGCACCGCCATCACGTACATGAACGCTGTGTCTGTTTGTGTGTCAGAACAACAATATTGTAAATAGATTATTAATTAGTTTACTTCGTTTTACTTTTAGGGAATTGGCATACCTACCTCGAAACACAAGTTAATATACCAGCTGAAAATTGTGTTGGCATCCCAGAACTACCGATTAGAAAGCCCAACATTTTTTATAAGTATTGTCTTTTGGTGGGGCGATCACAGTACTTGCCCGAGCAGATATTGACTTCCTCACAACAAAGTTTTGTTAGCGTGTCGGTCGCAGTACTTCGCAGGATGAGCTTTGTACAATCACATAAATAATCCTCATCTAATGTTGATGCCTCGATTTTTTATGTTGTTTAAATGGATATACTGACTTACACACCCACCAACTTATCTGTTATGTGGTAAAAATTGAAACTACTGCCGTCTTGTTGAAATTTCATTATATTCTCAAGTGTCGACTACTTTTTTGGCAACAATAAAACGACGATAGCGACACCATTCAGTTCACAGATAAGTCGGTCAGACTGTAACACAGGGTAATAACAGGAGAGTTTCATTTTTAGGAAATAATAAAAAAATATATAATTACCAAACTGGAAGTTAAGGCTGTTAGGACAAACGTGGTACGTCGCAGACAACAGTGCCACCATCATCATGGCGGCGCCCTGAGACGACAGCAGCCCGTAGTGAGCCGGTATACCGTACTCCTACGTATCAATAGAAATAGAATTTTGTAAAATCGGATTTCATAATAGAAGAACACATAGATATAGACAAATATACATAATTACATTTAGATGAATATTGAGAACATTCGTTTATTTAACGTAGGAAAATCCCGAACGGACTTTACCATACTGAGGGACGGCAGTATCATGCGTAGGTTGGACTCTTAACGACTAAAATTCTACGACATGGCACAGCTACCTACTTCATGTCTTGGAGATCGTTTCCTCCTCATCTTTCTGCGCCTCACTTGCAACATGAACAGTGCGCCGAGCAACAGATATCTGTAATCAACAATATTATAAAATATTTATCACAACTTGGATTAAATTTTAATGTTTTTTACTTAAAACTCAGTCATTTCTTGAACAATTTCATTAAATATATTTAGTTTCAAAGGATATTAAAAAAATATAGACTTGCTTGAATTATCAAAGTAATCGATTTTTTTTTTAAAAAGACAACTCCCGCACTAGGTATCATGCCATGTGTCGCGGGGACCGGGGATCGAACCCACAACCTCTTGCACGGCAGCCGCTTGCGCTACCGTCGCGCCACCGAGGTCGTCAATTGTGTAAGTGATATATTATAATCGCTATGAACGCTCTGGTTGGTGTCGGCTTTTTGTTAAGTATATTGATTGTTGATGTTCTACTTTTATTACTAAGTAGCAGCGTAATGTCCTTTTATAAATAGGCACAACAAGTACAATAGAATTTTACTCTATATCGAACTAGTATTATTTCCGGTCTAAGATTAGTATTTTCAACCATCAATTCAGCAAATTTTTAATTTTATAATAACAGGCATAAGCAATTAGTACGAGTATAATTTCATAAAACTTCTAGACCATTAAGTCTAAAAGGACACCTTAAGTAAAGTACAGGAAGTTAAGTAATGTATGAAGAATGTCCCTAGTAAGTTGAAGGGTGTCAGCTAGCTGGTAGTAGTAAGTGTGTACATACCCTATGTTGCTGTAGATGTGGTTGAAGTCTGAGACGGAGCCCGCCGGGTGCGCGCACAGGAAGTTGTAGTAGCACATGTCCAGCGACCCTGACACGTTCAGCATCTACACACACATATTTATTTAACCCGGTATAACTCTACCTATATTCAGCATCACATCAGACTATGAACCTCCATTGCTTCCAACCATGATCACTATGCCATTTGCAAATCAGAGATGTATGACATAGTCGCCATTTATATTGATCCCAAGTCAGTCCCAGTTCAAGAGCATAAAGCATCTTTTCGGCAAAAAGTTTCGGAGAAATAACATCCCCGTGTCTCACGCTGCAGCTAGATAGTCCTCGAACATTTTTTTTTATATGATGGGAGGCAAACGAGCCTACAGGTCACCTGATGGTAAGTTATCACCGCCGCCCATGGACACCCGCAACACCAGAGGAATCACAGGTGCGTTGCCGACCTTTTAAAAGGGAAGTAAAGGGAGGGGGAATGGGCTACCGGACTCTCACTCACCGGACGAAACAAAGCAGTGACAAGCACTACTATTTTACGCCGATTTTCTGTGAGAGGGTGGTATTTCACCGGACGAGCCTGCCCATGCGTGCCGCAGCCAAAGACTGACGACATGGCTCTACCACTCGATCTTGAAGACAACCCTACATTAATATTGTGGCATTTCTGTATAAATACTGCAACACCTCGATGTACCGATAGTCAAAGTGCCACCGTGTTGGTTATTAGAGAGGCCGTAACACGGCCCAAGTTTCGTTCGATTCAAGGGCTTTCTCATAGTCCACAAACGCCAAGAAAAGAGGCCGGTTATACCTACTCATTGTCGATTCTAGTATTTTGCCATAGCAGCTGAAGCAGGTCATTAGTTCCATCAAGGACACCGTGAGGACGCTCTGTTACGTCTTTTAAGATAATCTTGAAACACATACCATATCACTAAAATAGACCTTGTCACACGGTATATTGTTCGATATTTAGTCAGTACGTACCATCTGGAAGGCAGCAACAAACTGCACGACGGGCAGCGCGTAGAACAGCCCCACGGTGTAGAGCGTGTAGAGGTAGCGGTCCGAGCGCGCGCGCAGCACCCGCGCGCGCCGCCGCGCCAGCGCCGCCACGTGCAGCCGCGCCGGGAGACCGAAGGGCCGCGGGGATTCCACCTGCGACGTAGCATCGTAGCACTAACATTATTGCTTATGTTGCCAATAATTTGGCTGAAGAATTGTCATATCTCTGACAGATCTTAGATACATACGACAGATCCACGGTCAAATCCGTCGAGTTGTATCTCGGATCTTTCGAGATGTATCCCGGATCTATAGGATGTATCTCGGATCTTTCGAGATGTATCCCGGATCTGTAGGATGTATCTCGGATCTTTCGAGATGTATCTCGGATCTTTCGAGATGTATCCCGGATCTGTAGGATGTATCTCGGATCTTTCGAGATTTATCTCGGATCTTTCGAGATGTATCTCGGATCTTTCGAGATGTATCTCGGATCTGTAGGATGTATCTCGGATCTTTCAAAATGTATCCCGGATCTGTAGGATGTATCTCGGATCTTTGGAGATGTATCCCGGATCTGTAGGATGTATCTCGGATCTTTCGAGATGTATCTCGGATCTTTCGAGATGTATCCCGGATCTGTAGGATGTATCTCGGATCTTTCGAGATTTATCTCGGATCTTTCGAGATGTATCTCGGATCTTTCGAGATGTATCTCGGATCTGTAGGATGTATCTTGGATCTTTCAAAATGTATCCCGGATCTGTAGGATGTATCTCGGATCTTTGGAGATGTATCTCGGATCTGTTGGATGTATCTCGGATCTTTCGAGATGTATCTCGGATCTGTAGGATGTATCTCGGATCTTTCGAGATGTATCCCGGATCTGTAGGATGTATCCCGGATCTGTAGGATGTATTTCGGATCTTTCGAGATGAATCCCGGATCTGTAGGATGTATCTCGGATCTTTCGAGATGTATCCCGAAATGGATATCCTGGATCTGTAGGATGTATCTCGGATATTCCGAAATGTATCCCGGATCTGTAGGATGTATCTCGGATCTTTAGAAATGTATCTCGGATCTGTAGGATGTATCTCGGATCTTTCGAAATGTATCTCGTATCTGTCGGATGTGTCTATGATCTGTCGGATGTGTCTATGATCTGTCGGATGTATCTAAAATCTGTCGGATGGTCTATGATCTGTCGGATGTATCTCGGATCAGTCAGATGTATCTCGGATCTGTCGGATGCATCTCGGATCTGTCAGATATACCTATCTTAGATATTACATTTTTTTGACTGTAGCGTGATGTTATACAGCCTAAAGACTTACTCGTTAAACGGTCTATCTAACACTAAAAACAAAATTCAATTCGAAGAAGTAGTTCCTGAGATTAGCGCATTCAAACAAAGAAACTCTTCAGCTTTTATGTTAGTATAGATACACACCTGTGGAGTACTTGTATCGACGATATACACCCCATTAGTAGTTCCATCGTTAGGCTCTATGTACGGCCTGATATCCTCAGTGTTAACAGCAGTAGTGGTGACGTCAGCTGTGTCGTTGTGGGTGGTGACGGGTGTGGCAGTCAATGTGTTCACCGTCGTGCTGGTCACCACCTCGCTCTGTTCTTCCTCCTCATCATCTGTGTCGCTGTTGTCACTGCTGTCGAATGTTGCCGCTGTAAACATTTGTTTATTTGCAAAATTACATTATATAGGTAATTTGACCTAGTTTAGTTGTAACTAGACGTAAAGAAACTTCCTGCAGTGCAAACTAGATGGCGTTGTAACAGTTGAGTGAAAATAACGAGGGTTAATGGAATGAAATAAACTAACTTGATGGCCTATCGGTCAATGGTGTCTGAGGATTATTCTTAGAAGACGCAGGTACGAGCGTTTTTTCAATTGTCTTTCATTATTTGCGAAACGTTTCTTTAATTGTTTTAATATCTCTTGTATGTTGTATTTCACGTGAGGGTTAAAACGATAAATATGATATAAAAATATCATACTTGAGTCGCGTCGTCGTCGAGCAGGTGTAGCTGACAAAGTACTCTCCACTTCTGAACGCTGGATCTCCTCAGGTTCTGGAGAGTTAACAAACATCATGCCAATTATAATAAAGAGCTAGCGGAGATGCAAATAAAGATGATGGGAATGAAAGCAGAGTGTAAATGTTAGATTCCGCCGAGCACAGAAATCTGAATAAAAGTCCGAGTAATCAAAGTTATCCGGCTTGAGGTGTCCAGTAGTCAGAGACTGCACGGGTGTCATTTTCGGAACTAAATGTCGGGGAGCTAGCCAAAAGTCACCCGACTTTTTAGTTTCGAGTCGAGTAAGATAGCGCGAGGTGTACAAGTGTATGGGTAACACTAAAGCCCACTGCGGCAGGCGCTCGGCCAGCACGAGCGCGCCGAACACGAGGTAGAACGACACGAACATGTAAGATAGTACGAGTTGTGCAAGTTAGTTACGTACTGGGTGCAAGCACGGCGCGCGGCCCCACGAGGCGCGCCCACTGCGGCAGGCGCTCGGCCAGCACGAGCGCGCCGAACACGAGGTAGAACGACACGAACAGCGCCAGCGTCGTGCTCGCCGCGATCAGGTACTGCGCCTGAGTCAGCGCCGCCTACATCAACACCAACAGAATTCTTTAATATTATTGCTTCAAAGATATCATGTTATGGAGACAGGATGGGTGGATTTCAAGAGCTCCTTTCAAGTATTCACTTTGCCTGTAAAAGTTCACAATACTAACCATTTATTTAATGTCGTCAAAATACTAATAACGTTTCTCTCAAATCATTTTAAGGTGGTAAATACAACTTAAAATAACAAATAATTACTTTGGAGGTTCCAAAGTAATTATTTGTTCGGACCAGCCAGGATAAGTGTGATAGGTAGGACCACAACTAAGAAAATTGAAGGGATCAGGAATATCGTCAAACCCATCCGAGCCCCGTCCCATGATACCTAGTGGTCTAGGTCTAGTCACCACCCAGCAGTGCCAGGATAAAAATACACCAAAACTGACAGACTCTCAACAAGGGCTAGTGTATTATAACTAGGGGTATCCAAGTTTACCTTAATATGTAGCGTGAGTCTCTTAGTCCTGGCGACGTGTTCCCCGTGCTGGTCCTTGTTGGCGGCGAGCACGGCGGCCTCCCACAGCCAGTCCTCCGCCTCGCGCTCCTCCCCCGCGCACGCGCTGTCGCTCTCGTGCACCAGTGACACCACGTAGAAGCCGCGCGGGAACGACGAGCGCTACACACATGCACAACACTTACACACTACCTACCATCTTGTTACAACTAATGTTCACAACACTATCATCTTTGGAATTACCTTCAAAATCGTTAGGTACCTATGTGTTAATCAGTACGTAGCGAGGCGAAACAAATAACGCGAATAAAACATTTAAAATATGAGGGTGTGAACCGAGGTACCTACACAATACGTGCAAGTTGGCCGACTTTAAGTTGATGCGAATAACTGTGGAGATGTCTGTGTGTGTTTACTAAATATGCGCGAAGTTCTCTGAAAGCTATTTTCAGACCGGCCAAGTAAGATTGCGCAAGTTCTATAAAAGTTGAAGCCTTGCGAAGAGGTTTGCGAATTTACAACCCGCAGCGACTTTAGGAATATAAATAAATAACTATTAAAATATTTACCGACAGTTGTGCGCCGCCAGACCTGAGCACAGTCATCCTGGTGGTGGACGCCTGTATCAGCTCCATCGTCTCCGCTATCGGACACTGCAACCAGAACACTGACCTTCACAATACTCATGATATTCAACTAACTAAGTATATTATAATTATTTAATTTCAAATATCATAACTGGCCTCCGTGGTGTAGTGGTCGTGGAAGCAGCTGTCGTGCAGGAGGTCAGTCCCACGCAACACAAGTCTTTGTGTGATCCACAAATTTTTGGCCTGAGTCTGGATGTTATTGGTGTCCATTCAATTGACGTTTATAAATTCCCCGCACACAGCACATGATGCCTAGTGCGGGAGTATGATATCTGGTGCGGGAGATGTCTTATAAATCGAATATTTCATGATTTTATGCCCGATTTACACATCGACAAGTACAGTAGCGAGTTAAGTAGTATTTTAAGATTAAGTTGATTTAAATAGATCTCCATCCTATTTTTTGCCAAGTTAAGTTGGCGAGACGCGAGAGAAGGGGCCACTTCGTACTTAACTCGCCAAAAAATAGGATGGAACTGTATTTAAATCAACTTAATCTTAAAATACTACTTAACTCGCTACTGTACTTGTCGATGTGTAAATCGGGCATTATGTAGTGTAAGTATAATAGGTGTGAATACTAACCGTGTATGTTTGTATAGCGATGGTGGCGCAGACATCGTCATCTGATTCTACCACGAGTCGAACGCGGTCCTCGTCCGGCTGGAACCGGTAGTAGTGCACTCTAGGGCCGCCCTGAATATACAATACTTTTATTTACCTACATCATTGCAGGATATAAGAAGTTTACTCTACTTGTCTTGTACAGTCACGAGCATAAATAGGGTCGACTGTCTCACAATGAACCATGCAGCTACACTTAACCAGCGCTATATTTCCAAAATTCGACGTGGCCAGATCGTGTTAATTTGTGCAAAAGATAGGTACAGACGTGTCTCTTCCGCTCAGTAGTTAGCGAGCAGATCGCGCGAGAGGTGTATGTATGCGAACCTTTTTTTAAAAAACTGTCACAAAAGTAAGTTTTAAATAAATTTTACTATCTTTTTTAGCATTTTTCCTTTAAGAAATATCGACTATTTTATTTCTACACCGAATTATATAGTTATTTAGCTTATCTATGCACTGTAATTTATTTCATAATTATATTTCTTTCAGTTTAAATTTTTAAGGTTAGTTATAAAAAGGTGCTATGTCTCACATTGAACCATGTTGAGGTGGTACTCAATGAATCACGGATTGTGTACCCCAAGAATTGCCTTGGCGTACACATTAAACAAAACGTGGTTCATTTTGCTAGTGTTGTTAGATAATGTATTGAAACTTTCAAACTACATAATATTCTTTTACCTAGCTGTTCATATTATCATTATTAATATTACTTTATTTACTTCCTTTGGTCAATATTTCTATCTGTTACAGAATGGCACGGAATAAAGTAAGTCAGAATAGGGAAGTCAGGGTGGGGAGCCCCTTACACAATGGACCGACGACCTGGTTAGGAGGGCGGGAAGCCGATGGAAGAGGGAGGCATAAGACCGCGCAGGGTGGAAACGTTTGGAGGAGGCCTATGTCCAGCAGAATAATAGTCTATAGGCTGATATTTATGATGATGATGAAATTAAGTCAAAAAAAAAAGGGGGCCACACTGCTTCCAATATGTTAAGAGCTTTCAAATTAAATAGAGAAGGTGTAATCATCAGAAAAGCTGCATTATATCCTACTTTGCGCCGCTATGTAGCACAGTATTTACACACACGTAAAGATGATCCTGCTAACAAGAAGTATATACTAAATTATGATTTAAAGACTACTCTATTACAAGTCAAGACTAATTACATAAGAAATGGACGTTTTACTTTTACCTTAATTAATTATTGATAACATTTCTTTTTCATAATTAAGTGGTTCAATGTTAAAATTAACCCGGTTCAATGTGCACACCCTAGAGTACACATTGATCCAAATATTTATTTTTATATTTATGTTTTTATTTTTAAAAGTATAAATAATATTGAAAATTTGTCAATGCTCTTTTAAAGCTAGATAAATTATCTATCTTTGTACAAAATTTGAAGCATTTCGAAGCTTAAACGAGAGAGTTATGCGCCTTAAAATTTTACATGGTTCATTGTTGGACAACTTACCCTATATTACTATGGGCAGGTCGGCAATAACATCTGACATTTCAATGAGTTCAATAATATCTCTCTGCACGAACGCAGCTTAAACATCTGATCACTCATTGGCTACATATAATTCTGACAGGCCACAAAGCAAAAATATGTGACGCGCCACTTTTCTCAAAAATATCTGACATGTCGTCTCGTGCAAATATATCTGACATTTGATTGTTTCTGTATTTCTGCAAAAATTGGTGTGTTCTTCCAGTAGAGTGCATTAATATCTGACTTCAATATGGCGGCATAAATATCAATTACCTTTCTGTAATTTAAATTTATTTGATATAGTTTGAGTATTTACATAAAAATAGTTGGTTTATATTATATTTATTTATATTAATAATTAAAATGAATATTATTCCCATTTATTTACTTTAAATAAATATTTTTTCATGATTTGCTTTGAAGTGGTAATAACATCTATATTCTAACATTATATAGGTATATATTTTATTTGTATAAAGTATAATAATAACAATATATTAAATAATAAAAATAATAACAGGGAAATAATAAAAATAGTAATTATACCTTCACTGTTTTCATCCATAAGACATTAATATTTGGATACTATTATTATTCGTAAATAACATAACGATATATTTTTATATTTGTTATTGCTCCTATTTATTATTCTTTCTATTATACGTTGGTCCTACTTTTATGTTATTAGTCTAAAACCTTCTTTATTAAATGGACTTTTATGCATAACAATTATTGGAGACCGCTCACACGGTGGACCGACGACTTGGTTAAGGAGGCGGGAAACCGATAGATGAGTGAGGCACAGGATCACGCAAGGAGATGTTTGGAGGGAGCCTATGTCCAGCAGACGTCCATTAGCTAATGGATTGGATTGGAATCTTTTGATATAAATGGAACCAGTAATTTGTTTAATAACAAGCCGTGAGACTAATTGTCGTAGGGACCGTTTTAACCTTGTGTTGTGGTTTGAACCTTAGATTGATCTCATAGCTGAACATTAAACCCCGCAATTTTTTTATAGGATTAAGTCCGTGATCCTGGGCGGAAAATCTATGAGTTTTAGCGTATGAGTTCTTGCATGAAACCTTTTACGGACTGTGTGAGAGTTGTGTATTAAACTGTTATCCTGCAGCAGATACCTAGATATGAACCAAGTCAGAATAACAGATGCAACGAATTACGAAATTAATTAATTACTTTGTTATTCTGATTACATGTGTGCACTGGATGTTCGACTAAATCCCCAACAAGAAACAAGTAGAAACCATTTAGGGAGGCTTCAGGCTTAAGTGTATGGTGGCCATTAGTTTACCTACTACTAACCTAAAAGTGGTCATGGAATAACGGTCTCTACGACAGTCAGTCTCACGGCTTGTTATCAAACAAATTACTGGTTCCATTTATATTAAAAGATTTCATTAGCCAATTGACGTCCACTGCTGGAGATAGGCCTCCTCCAAATATCTCTTTGCGTGATCCTGTGCCTCCCTCATCCATCGGTTTCCCGCCTCTTTAACCAAGTCGTCGGTCCACCGTGTGAGGGGTCTCCAATAATTTTTATGCATAAATAGTCCATTTAACAAAAGAAGGTTTAGTCTAAAACCTTAACATAAAAGTAGGACCAATGTATAACAGAAAGAATAATAAATAGGACCAATAACAAATAAAGAATATATCGTTATGTTATTTACGAATAATAATAGTATAGAAATATTAATGTCTTATGGATGAAAACAGTGAAGGTATAATTACTATTTTTATTATTTCCCTGTTATTATTTTTATTATTTAATATATTGTTATTATTATACTTTATACAAATAAAATATATATATAATGTTAGAATATAGATGTTATTACCACTTCAAAGCAAATCATGAAAAAATATTTATTTAAAGTAAATAAATGGGAATAATATTCATTTTAATTATTAATATAAATAAATATAATATAACCCAACTATTTTTATGTAAATACTCAAATTATATCAAATAAATTTAAATTACAGAAAGGTAATTGATATTTATGCCGCCATGTTGAAGTCAGATATTAATGCACGCTACTGGGAAAACACACCAATTTTTGCAGAAATACAGAAAATATCAAATGTCAGATATATTTGCACAAGACGACATGTCAGATATTTTTGAGAAAAGTGGCGCGTCACATATTTTTGCTTTGTGGCCTGTCAGAATTATATGTTGCCAATGAGTGATCAGATATTTATGCTGCGTTCGTGCAGAGAGATATTATTGAACTCATTGAAATGTCAGATGTTATTGCCGACCTGCCCATAGTAATATATTTATGCTCGTGACTGTACACACTTATTGTACAAAGTATTTTAATATCAAAGTGCAAAGGAACGTAAACTGCTACGTAACTGTAGTTGAGAGGTTTAAATATCAAGCAAAGCATATCCTTTCATCTGAATGAGTTTAGCTTCAAGTTGAGTTACGATCAGAATGTACCTGCACGGCGAGCACGGGCACGGTGACGTCGTAGGGCAGCAGCCAGTCCCGGTCCGGCGCCACGCGCAGCCACACCGAGGCGCCCGCCGCGCACGTCGCGCTCACGTGCAGCGACAACGCGCCGCGCACGTTCGGCTCCGGACCCTCTGACGAACACAGACACGACAATCAATACATATTCTAATTTGCTCTTTTCTAATACGTAATACGAGTAGATGTTCGTAATAGGTTATATATTTATAAGCCAATGAGTTTAATTCTATGATTGCTTAAATGCACTAAACTTAAAAACAGGTATAAAATAGAAGTGTAAATTGTCTAAATATTTTATTTTCCTATAAGCGGTATCGAGCCTTTGAGCCTCAGGAGAGATTTCCCCTACATATGTGAGTTCTAGCACTCGTATAATGGGTTTGTTCTGAGCAATTATTCGACATAAAGCCCGAGGCTACTTTCTATCATCGCACTGCTCGCCATATGCAGGGAGTTTATCCTCACACACTGAAGCATTGATGATCCCGTACTACATGGTTCTAGAGGAATTTCCGGACCACCCGTTTGTGGAACAATCTCCATGCCAAGGTTTTCTCCAGGGTCGGCAACGCACGTGTGATTCCTCTAGTATTCCAGGCGTTTATAGGCTACGGTAACAACTTACCACCTGTATACCTGTTAGCCACCATCATTGTATATTAAAATCAATTGGTTTGTACTCACCGCAGTCATCACGCAATGACTCCACGTTGATGCTATCATCAGGGCACAGCGTACGTTCCTGCTGATACAACAGCGAGGTTCCTAAGTAGAACGGTATCTGCCATGTCGTTGCACCTTCACACATTAACAAATTATATTATATAAATAAATCATAGCATCTCACCGTATAAGTATGATAATAGATACAAGAAGTATATAGTCTTCCAGATACTGCTTGACTTTGCTAATCGTCTAGCGAAGATACAAAACAGGGTTCTGCTTTGATCGTTCAATATTTCGATAACTAAGTAACTCTACAAAAAGGTGTATTATATTTCTATTATTCCCACCACAGGTGGACCACTTAGCGAGCTCTCCTGGTCGCGCTCCTCGCTGCAGGACGAACTCATCAAGTAGGTTAGTGGCAGCCCCACTCATGGCTCGCATATGAGTAGAATATCTACAACCAGATTCTAGATTCCCACACTAGCTAATATTTTTAAAATTTAGTGTATTTTAGAAAAAATCTTAGCTTGAGCATAATTATTAATTAAGTAATTGGAGCAAAATGGAATATTAACGTTGGATAATCAAGTATTTCCTTACCTATTCTCCGTCGAGCAGTAATAAGTACAGGGTGTGCTGTGTCGCCTCCATCCGTTCTCATCCACACGCGACTGGGCCACGAGCCCTGGTCTCCTGTCTACGCATAAATTATGTTATGGTACCTTGAAGGATAAAATTCGGAACGAGGTTATCCGACAAAGAACCAAAGTTACCGATATACCTAGCTTGCAGAATTAGCATGGGCTGTCATATCTGTCGCGGGACTGAAGGCCGCTGAAGCAAACGTGTCCTAGCGTGGAGACCGTGACTGGCTCCATGTCGCAAAACAGTATCCCAGGGAAATTGATTTGAACTGCATGCCGGTTTGACTACTAACTAAGCGGAGGTATTTCGAAGACCCCTGCGGCACACCTACATTTTTTGTCAGTAGTAGGTATCTATTTTTACTACACTTTTACAACTGGATTAACTGTATCGATACCCGTAATCATGTCAAATTATTATTATTAGGTACACGTTGCGACATTCACGTACACACGCCTATGCTAAACAAACGTTAGTGTTAGAACTATTATACTAATAGAAGTCCTTAGATGTGTAGGTCATTGTCAAGCCAGCTAGCATTCTTACGCACTCGTATAAGTGTGAGCCCTAAGGTTTTATTTTCTTATACACATTTAACAGTAATAGGTGATCCCTAAGTCATTATTTTCTTATGGACATTTAAGTCATAACAGTTAAGTAAAGTTAAGTAAACTGTTAAGTTTCAGATAGTAGCATCGCACAAACCGAGCCAAATGCGTAGGTTTACTACTACCAACATACATAACATATGTATTAATATAGATAACTTAATTCCGGCCTCAATTATTTGTACAAACATGTTATTTAATTTAACATTTTCAAGTAAGTATGAGACCAATCTTAGCATTCCATGGATTCTCCGTGCGGGTGCCGGGTCCATCGCGTGATAGAGGACGGAACACTGGCGTAACAGCGTCTGGGACTTACGACCCAGATGTAGGTTTAAGGAGGCCCTCTTACAACGCGTTAGCGGTCACCTTCACTGTCTGCTATGTTCCGTCCCCTACCTATCCAAATTTGGTAGGAACCTAACAACGCCGTTTTGGACATTCGTGATAGTAGAGAGCTTACTGAAGTTCTCGGCAGTCCTAGTTCTTTTAATAGATTGTATAGGGATTAAGCTGGTGTACCCCTCGCACCTATTTCCACGGCGTACAGAGTAACCCTATAGCCATTTCTGGTTATCTCATTTGTCAAGTCAAAGTATTTATTTGTCTTAATTGCGTGGTCTTTCGGGATGTTAGTTTCCCACGGTACCGTGAGCTCAATAAGTACTTATTCAAATGTGAGTAGAGGAATATGTCTGGTCTCAACGGCGACACGCAGATATCCTCCGGGATTTTGTAGTGTGTTTCATACGTGTCAACCAGTAGAGTCCAATTGTCTGCCGGACTCAGGATCGAAAAAGGCTTGTAGGTGGTCTTTTTAGTAGTGCCTTCCTTAACAAATTGGATATTTAGTCTTTCATTCGTAGTCAGTCCTTTTCTAGCTCTGGCAATCGACAGACTCACTGCCTCGCGTATAATCCCTAGTACTTTGTCGTGACGTTGCGAGTAATGACCCCTATCCAAAAACACTTTGCAGCCTACCAATAAGTACTAGTAACATATTTTAACAGTAATGTTTGTAAATACATCTCTTTCTGAGAGTGTTTGTGTATTGTTAATAACAAGCTATGTATACTTACCGGTACAAAATCTAGAATATATTCTACTGAAGTGTCTACCGCCAACACGTGGATATCTTCAAACGTCAACCTGTTGAGGAGTTACCAGATTCATCATGTTTTATACGCATTTAACAGGTAACACTACACTGTTAACAGGTGGTACAAAATAGATAACACTGTCGCGAACCGCGAATAAGTAAAATATTCACGTTACTTGTTATTTAGTAGTTTGTAACATGTTAGACCCCCCTTGTCGTTTGTGTGATGATTTGAGATAGCTTTAAACTTATAATACACTAGTTCAATAGAAGTTACTGTAAGTAAAACTTTATGTAGTTATATTACCATATTTCGGTCACTTAATACATTTAAGATGTAAAGCCCCGAGTCAGGATCCAAACGTATACATAATCTACAGGATTTCACAAATTGCGTCCATTGTTTTTCAGTTTATTTAAAATAAGCCAAACCGCAACAAATGGAGAATAAAAGATAAAATATATAGATAAAACTAAAAATAAATATTGATATAGCACGTATAAGCATATAACAAGGGGTCCTTACTGTCTCCTGATGACGGTGATGTTCTCATTGGCTGCGGCGACGCTGGCGAGGCCCAGCACTACGCCGGCCCAGCACAGAGCCGCACAGTTCATGTCTCACACATCACACACAGTGGGGTCACACAAGCACAGGTACAGTTAGTTCTGGCGTCGTTTGCCAAATCCGAGCGTTATGCCCTTATCTTGCTATCTGTGCGAGCGTGATAAGCAGATATAGATATGTGATTCACAGAGTGATTTTAAGTTACGACTGTATTTAGGTCGAGCCGCGGAGCTGAGGTCAATTCTTTTGACGATAATGCGTTAATGTTTTAAATAGCGATAAAAACACAGACTAAACATGTTTGTTAAAAATTTGATAGTAATTATAATATGTATGTAATCATTACAACTAAGTATTATTCCATATTATCAACATACTTACGTTAAGTCATTGTATGTAAAGGTGTGCCACTATATACCTATTAGTTTGGTAGGTATCTACATAAATGATATTACTATAATTATATTTTTTATAAAATGCTATCTAGTAATAAATTCAGCAGTTTTTAGTGATTAACATTTCCTTCTGCTTTGAAAGCAACTGTCATGCATAAAGAAGCAAGTTCGAATCTCACGCAAAATGATCCACATACTGAATGTCCTAAACCTTGATATTTTGTGTCCACAATACCTCGCGGAAAGACCTAGTGTAAATTTTTTAAATGTATTTTTCGTGAAGTAGACCTGTATATCAATAAACTAAATGATTTAAATCTGACGAATTAAAAGTCTGTCGAGTTGAAAATGAGGGTTATTTACCTGCTAACCTGAACACATAGAAACGAATCAAGAGAATGATAAATTCAGAGGATCATAATGTCTTTACTGAATACAAACCTAGTTCCTCTAACATTAAAAAACGTGTCAGGGTTAAGCAGTTAGGGTAGAAATAATAGTCATATATGCGTGTGAAAATAATTTATTATGTGTAGTGTGTGGTGGCGGGTACAGCAGAGTGGTGGGCGCGTGCTAGTAGCGCGAGTAGCGCAGCCCCAGCTCGTCCAGCACCGCGCGCAGTGCGCCCAGGCACGCGTCCAGCTGCGCGCGCGAGTGAGACGCCGACAGGCAGAACCTGCGGGACAATGTGCTGCTTATTTAGAGCTTTACAAACAAACAGGCCGAAACGTCTAACAGTAAAACGCTAATAGAAGTGTCACTATTCGTAGTTAGAGAATATTTCTTTGGATCATACAATGTTTCTATGATTCGACGAAACGTGATGTCTGTCTGTTTTTTAGATTAACGTTACACATAAAAAAAAACAATCAAGAAAAGCTTGTCATAAAACCCTATGACAATTCGTCTGGCACTAGTAAGGCAAGATTCCTTTTACTGTCGGTATCCACCCTACTTTATCATTTTGGGACCCCGACACACCAGCGCGCCTGGGTCAAAGTTGCGTGCAGACAGCCTCTAAAGGGTTTGCCACGTTAGAAAAGAAGAAATTAATCCCTACAACTCCCTTCATTTCTAGCAATCAAATAGGAAATATTTAGTATATTTAATGAATCAATGACAACATACAATAAACTATTATGTGTTAACAAATATCGTACAAATTCTTTGAACTTTATCAAGTACAGATAAGCGCACAGATAACGTACTATATCTATACATAATATAAAAATATAACACATATTCAATATTTATATTGTACGCGATATTCAATATCTATGCGTGTCCACTTAGATTAGCTGATATTAGGTATAAATGTTTTTTGGAGCTATCTCTTCATTTGCGTAAACTGAATCGTTAACAAAGTGACGAACCGAAGTAAAATATAAAATAAATTAACGATCAATATTATCCTTTTGTACCTATATAGCATCTTCAGCATCATCATATAGGGTTTCTCCTTATATTTGTAGCGTCATCTACCGACTTACTCAAGCGAACACATACACGATCTCAGTACACCCCACAATCAACAGATGTTACAACGTCCTGAATCGCGATATCAACATTCGCACAGCGATTCCGCATAAATATATACAACGTCCAACGAACAACCGTTGGGCAGTAGCCCCGCCAGGCACGATCACCCTCGCCTGGACGGAGGATCCTCCCTTTTCGTTGGAGGCGTGGTGCTGTTACGTCACTGCGACCTCCACATATTTTTACTTATTACTTTACGTACTTTCAGTTGTGTTGTGCTGTTTTATAATGAGTATGAATATGAATAATAGAATTTATTTTAAGAGCGGAATAATGTTTCTACCTTAGAATTAATCAGATCGTCATCTACTCCCTAACTATTTATATTACATAGCGAAATATTGTCATGTACTAACCTTATTCTAGCTTTGTTGAGTGGTGTGGCGGGGAAGCCGACTCCGACAGTGGCGACGTGCATGTCCGTCAGTCTCTCTACAGTGGCGGCCATCTTGCTGAATGTGTACACTAACATGGGGACTACGGGCGAGTCGTGGTGACCGAATGTTACTACACCCATCTCGCGTAACCTGGGGATTACGAAACAGTTTGTATAAGCAGGATGTTAAAGACAATTTTCTTTTTGTAAATGTATAAGATAATCTCGTAAGTGTTGAGCACTCACTTTATACGTATGCAGTACGTGCATGGCGCTGAGCACTCACTGTATACATATGCGGTACGTACTTGGTCCTGAAGTAGTGCGTGTTCTCCCGGAGCGTGTGCACGCGCTGTCGCCCCACGGTGGTGTCGAGCGCGCGCATGGCGCTGAGCACCTGCTGCGCCACGACGGGCGACATGGCGTGCGCGTATGTGTGCGCGTGACCGTGCGCGCGCACCCACGCCGTCAGCGCCGCCGAGCCTGGCGGGGACAAGAGAACGTGCGCTGTACTCTACCACTCATTAGACTTCGGCTTTGTGAAAATGTAATAAATAAATAAATACACAAAAAGGAGACAGTACTTTGACGGGTCAGACTTGCTACTTTTTTGAAAAGGTTTCACTTCGACCACTTTCCAGGCATAACATTAAAGTTTTTTTTTTGAGTGACGGTACAGTCGAGCTGGCACCGTAAACAACTCCGTCGCACACCGCTTTAGGACGATAGATGGCAGTTGGGACATCGTCCTTTCCCGTAAACAAATGTACTTCAGATGACATCAATTCCATACAAAATTTACGTTACATTATTTTAATTATCATGAGCAAGCATCACATTGCCTGATCACAAAATTAGGTATCACATTGCATGACTATGAAATAAGGCATCACATTGCATGATTATAAATTCAAGCACCACATTGCATAATCATGAAATTAGACATTACGTTGCATAATTATGAAATCAAGTATAACATGGTCTGTCCATGAAATACGGCACTACATTGCATGATGATGAAATAGGGCTACACGATGCATGATCGTGAAATTGGCCATCACATTGCATGATCATAAAATCAAGCATCACATTGCATAATCATGAAATTAGACATTACGTTGCATGATTATAAATTCAAGCACCACATTGCCTGCTCGTGAAATTGGCCATCACATTGTATGACTATGAAATAAGGCATCACATTGCATGATCATGAAATTAGACATTACGTTGCATAATTATGAAATCAAGTATAACATGGTATGTTCATGAAATACGGCATTACATTGCATGATCATGAAATAGGGCTACACGATGCATGACCGTGAAATAAGGCATCACATTGCATGATTATGAAATCAAGCATCACATTGCATAATCTTGAAATTAAACATTACGTTGCATTATTATGAAATCAAGTATAACATGGTCCGTTCATGAAATAAGGCATTACATTGCATGATCATGAAATAAGGCATTACATTGCATGATCATGAAATAAGGCATTACATTGCATGATCGTGAAATAAGGCATCACATTGCATGATCATGAAATTAGACATTACGTTGCATAATTATAAAATCAAGTATAACATGGTCCGTTCATGAAATAAGGCACTACATTGCTTGATCATGAAATAAGGCATCACATTGCATGATCATGAAATCAAGCATCACATTGCATGATCATGAAATTAGACATTACGTTGCATAATTATAAAATCAAGTATAACATGGTCCGTTCATGAAATAAGGCATTACATTGCATGATCATGAAATAAGGCATCACATTGCATGATCATGAAATCAAGCATCACATTGCATCATCATGAAATCAAGCATCACATTGTATGATCATGAAATTAGACATTACGTTGCATGATCATGAAATTAGACATTACGTTGCATAATTATAAAATCAAGTATAACATGGTCCGTTCATGAAATAAGGCATTACATTGCATGATCATGAAATAGGGCTACACGATGCATGATCGGGAAATAAGGCATCACATTGCATGATCATGAAACCACATATCACACTGCGTGATCATGAAATCAGGCATCACATTACATCATGATCATGACGATCAAGGTAAAAGACCGAATCTTCTTGATCCAATACTATATTAATTGATGAATTAACAAACAATAATTTAAAATTGCAACAAATGAGCCATCGAACACAATGAAAATATTAATAACTAGCTGACCCGTGCCCACTTCGTTAGGCGGCGAAAAAAACGCATCCGTTTTTTAAACATATTTCATTACTGTTCCACTCCTGTTAGTCATAGCGTGATACTATATAGCCTATGACACTCCCCGATGAATGCACTATCCAACACAGAAATAATGTTTAAAATCGGTTCAGTAGATCCAGAGATTACCCCCTACAACGTCACAAACACACAAACTACTTCTTTATAATATTTGTATAGATAATATAATAACAATAAATAAATCATTTATTTTTCTCTTCACAATAGGTCTTAAATTAAATTAGCACATATTGTTCCTAAGATTAGCTTTTACAATCATCACCTTCAGAATATAAGTATAGATGATCGCACATACCTGCAATATAACCTCCAGCCGCGCCGAAGCTCTTAGTGAATGTGCCCATAAGTACGTCGACATCTTTGGGGTCGACCCCCGCGTGGTCAGTCACGCCGCGACCCCGGGGGCCCAGCGCGCCTATAGAGTGGGCCTCGTCGAGGTACAGCTGTAGGCCCAGGCGCTTCTTCAATGAGATTAAAGCTTCTAGTGGACATATTGAACCTTCCATACTGTATACACCTTCCACTACCTGAAAGATATGAACATCGAGTTTTGTATTTTATTAAGTATTTACTGGTTCAGTACTTTGTCTATGCGAAAGATCATAAACGACAAGAGGCTTAGTATAAATAACTACTTACTTATTTTTTTTGACAAAAAAATTCATTTAAATGGAGGAAATCGCCAATTCGGATTCGAATTTAACAATTTTGAATGTTACGCTAATTAGGCCGTAGTCATTTTTGTACATTACATTTAGCGCAAGTACTACAATGGGAAGGCAACCATTTTTCTTGATATTTATTCCTTAAGTATCTCTTAACACTATATGTATTAGTAGGTTATAGACTCACAACAACGATCTTCCTCCACTTGCCCTCTGCGATGGCCTCCCTGGCCAGCAGCTCGAGGTGCGCCATGTCGTTGTGTCGGAACACTCTGACGGGAGCGCGCGCCAGGCGCAGGCCCAGGATGAGCGACGCGTGGTTGTTGGCGTCGCTCAGCGCCAGCGTGTCGCGCCCCAGCAGGCCTGGTAAGGCCAATGTGTTTGTGGCGAAGCCCATGCCCACCACTATCGCTGACTGCGAAACGATTCATGAATAAATGTTATGTGTTCACGTGGGCCTTTAACGAACATTACATTTACAGAGGCAAAAATAACAATATTATATCTTTCTTTTTTTTAATCTTGCACTAGGTATCGCATCCTGGGTCGCGAGGATTTTTACAAATAAGAAAATTGCGGACACAAAAACCAACCAGGCTCAAAACAATAAATATTGATGGATCACACAAATAATAATGTTGCGTGAAACTAGTAGTTTGCGTTAGTTTGTGCAGTGTGCGTACACCCAGCGGAATGTTGTTGAATTTAAAGATTTTAAGTATGCAGATATTTTTTGTGATACGAAGCGTAATTGTGTATGGTAAAAAAAAATTGTGTGCCGCAGCCATTGTGGAGAAATTTCGTCAAAACTTGATTCCGCTGGGCGAACGTTGTAATCGTTGTCCTGGCGGAACTTTTTTTGAATCCATGGACTTATAAGAAAAGAAATGTGTCTAAAAATTAGTGTGAATTTGTGTAAGATTGTGTATGTATGAATAACATTAGTGTATGCATAAACTTCGGAGAAATTCAAGTTTCCGCTGCGCGAACGTTTGGCCATTTGCTAGTTTTCATATAAAGCGCTTATATAGAGAGCTGTAGATTTTTACATACGTTGTTTCGAAATTGTTTACGCATAAAACAGATTTAAATAAAAAGCGTAGGCTTTAAAAGATAAAAATATAAACGTAAAATACGCTTATTAGGTCCTAGTTCGTATAGTATGCACTTTGGGGTTTAGATTTTCACGTTTTTACAAACCTAGTAAGTGTCTGCAACATGTTGCCAAGTATCAGTGATTTTCCGTTAGTAATTAAAAAGTTATAGGACTATTCACCATAAACAGACCACTGTTTACAAAGCAGTCAAATTGCACGATGTTCTGAAAGTTCTATAAGGAATTGCATAGTAAGATGTATTCCAATTATCAGTGTAATAAATAACTCAACTACGCACATGCAAAATTTCATCTCATTAAATTCAGTAATTATAGAGATATAATTAAAATACTGACAGAGCTTTGAAAACCTACATAACCCGACCACGTTCGGATGGTTATAAAAAAGCGGCCGTGCCATTATATCTAAGTAACGTTCCTAAGCTTCCAGTATAGTATTTATTGATATGGTTCAGTTAACAAGTAATTCTCTAATTAAACAAAAGTATTTTTAATCTCACATAATATTTATGTATTTAGACAAAAAAAATTGGCGAAATGGCTAATCATACTGTCATTGGTTAGATATTGCAACAAACCTAATATGAGTTTTAACTAAAATACCCTTTGTATTTTAGTTAATTAATAAACTTACTTAATAAACGATTATGATTATGAAGGTAGGTAAGTATAATATTTCTAGTTTCATTAAAATTAAAATCACAGATCACATTAGGTACTAGACTATTCCCTTACCGACTCGTAGTCACACCAAGGTTGTCACACCAGTGTGACAAACAGTAATCTTTTTCTTGTTAGTCACACTACTGATTTTTCAACATCATGTATAACATAATTGCCATAATTGCTAGTGCAGTGCCTACATAGTAAAATCGTTTGCCGACAATTAATAAGTACAAGTTACTACAACCTCATCTCCAACCGGTCAGTTCTATACTGACCGGTTGGAAATACATTGATATAAAATATGTGATTTGGTGCTCCCACTTTGTACTACCTACAGGATGCTTCCATAAAGTTTTAGATATTTAAAATGCATATTGATTCCTTAGTATAATCCTTAGATTTATGGTTATAAATGGTAAACAAGTGTTGGTGCACCTTATTGAAGTTACATTGTTATAAAAATAAATAAAATATGTTTATTTTCCACAATATAGTTAACAATATGTTTATGTTGTTGACAATTTAAGGGTGGACTGGAGCCTAAGCTAGGGAAACCCTGTATTTCAGGACTCCAGGTCACTCGCCTACGAAATAGACAAGAATACATAAAAAGTAACAAAAATTAGGTAACAGTAAGGTGGATAAGGAATGGAAATTCGGGATTGTATGTGTGTAATGTGGGGGTGTGTGTTCGAATGTATGTGTAATGTGTGCGTGTGTCTTCGTAATTGTGTGTGAGTAGTGTGGGCGTGTGTGTTCACAAGTTTGTGACTCTGTGTGTGTTTAATGGGTGCAAATGTCTTCGCTTGTGTGGGAGTATAATGTGTGCGCGTGTGTTCATAGTGATGTCTGCATGTATGAGCGTGAGAGTGTGGTGTGTGTAGTTGTAAGGAGTGCTTATCTAATAACGGTTATGAGAGATTCGGTGTCATTATAGTTTAAGTTTATCAGGAGGGTTATGATTATTTTTTTACATGCTTTGTAAGTTTTAGGATAAATATTCAAAAGGTGATTGATTTTATTATATAGATATGGCGCGAGAAAAGATGATTGTCTTCTAAAGAATGCTGAGTGATGTGTGACGGATTCACAAATTCTGTTTCTTCTACGAGAGGAGCAATTGTGTCTGGGATCAAACTCTAATTTTTTTGTGCTTTCGAAGTGTGACGTGCAAGACAAATAACTGCCTTACTGTTAAAATTTGCGCTTCTTTATACAGCGTGTGCGTAGGGTAACGGAACGGTTTACGAAACATTACCTTAAGCAGCGATCTCTGTGCGCGTTCGACTAACATGATATGTGTCTTACACGCCCCACCCCACGCCGGTATGCAATAATGGATAATGGACTGAACTAGAGCGTAGTAGATGCTTTTTAGCAGTACCGGCTTAGCTACATTTCGAAGTTTTTTAAATATCCAGATCGACTTCCGTATTCTTGTTGATACTAGGTTCAGTTGAGCATTCCATGAAAGTGAGTAATCGAGTTGCACACCCAGGTACCTTACAGAATTTGTTCTGTCAAGTTGTGAACATGAACAAGTCTGTGAGTCACTATTAACACAAGTATGTACTCTAAGGGAAAAAATATTGTCGGGTTGTGTGGATTTATTCAAGGAAAAAGTTATATACTTAGATTTTTTAACGTTTAGTGTCAAGAGATTTGAGTTGAACCATTTTGTTATTTGTCTGAGGCCCTTTTCAGCAGAAGCACGCGCCTTTGCCCAAGTCTCCCCTTGGAATAGGATGGCTGTGTCGTCGGCATAAGAATAAATTTTACCATTAGGTGGAACGTAGGAGCACAGTTCATTAACATAGATGAGGAAGAGACTTGGGCCAAGAACAGAACCCTGGGGCACTCCGCAAGTTATTGGTAGTGGATTACTAATGTAGATGTTTATTTTTGTTGTTTGAGTTCTATGAGATAGAAAGTCTTGGAAGAGTTGGAGAGGTAATCCACGTATACCCACTTTTTCTAGCTTTTTTATTAGCAGACTCGTAGAGACTGTGTCGAAAGCCTTCGCCAGATCGAGAAACACGCCTATGGTTTTTTGGCCTTTGTCTAAGTTACTTGACAGGTGGTCGGTAAGCTGAACTACTGCGTCTTCCGTAGATTTGTTAGGCTGGAAGCCAAATTGCGAATCGGATATAATGTTTCCCTTTAATAAGTATTTCATTAATCGTGAGTTAATTAGCTTTTCAAGCAATTTAGACAGCCCCGATAGGACAGATATTGGGCGATAGTTCTCAACACAGTCTCTTCTACCGTCTTTATGGATAGGGTGTATAATGGAACGCTTAAAGTTATTAGGAAATATGCCCTTTTTAAAACAAAGATAAAAAATGTTAGTCAGTAATGGACAAATAATGTGGTTAATTCGCTTTATAAATGAAACAGGAATATTATCCCATCCTGTAGCGGAGTCATTCTTAAGGTTAGCTATTAATGTACCAACTTCGACAGTGTCAGTATCAAGTAAGACAAAGGATGACAAATTAGAGTAACTGTTTGTGTTGCTGACGTCATTGTGATTATTGACAGTCTGGTCGATTCTGTTAACAAGGTTTTGTCCATTTTCAGCGAAATACTGGTTAACATTATTTACAGCTGTTGTGGGGTCGTGGCCATCAGTATTCAGAAGTTCCTCAGCCGGATTTTTTTTACGCAACGTATTGGTTATGGACCTAACAATGTTCCAGGTTTGCTTAGGGTTACGGCAATTATCTAGCAGAGAGGACTCATATTTCTCTTTCGTCTTGGCTAGGAGGTCATTACAATAATTACGATACCTAGAGTAGGAAGATCTTAGTACTTCGTTTGACGGGGATTCCTTAGACTTTCTGTGAAGTGTGTCTCGGTGTGCAATGCATCGCAATAGCCCAGGAGTAATCCATGGTTTAAGGATCTTTTTCCTGTTTGGTACCTTGCGCATCGTGGTGTTTATGTCTAGAGCACGTTGGATCTTTTGTACTAGTGCATCAATAGCCAAGTTAGGATCATCATTGTCCAGGTAGTCGGATAGGTCCATCTCCAAAAGAGTGTTATAAGCCATGTCGTAATTAGTCAGTTTTTTATATTTAGGTGCACTGTATTTTTGTGTTATTAAATTTAATAGGATGGGTAAATGATCAGTGATGTGTGTATTTATTACAAAGGTTTGTGCTACCCGGTCTGTTTTTAGAATTACGTGATCTATACAATTACACTCTCTTGTAGGTAGGACATGGGCAGGCCATTTGAAGCCAGAAGATTTAAATAATCACTACTCTTTTGGTCACTATTTGCAGGCTTGATATCAATATTGATATCGCCAACAAGAGCTATGGTTTTAGATTCGCGGCAGGATTGCAATAAGTCATTCAATGATGTAAGGAAGTTATTGATACATTTATATGATGGTGATCTATATAAACAAATTACGGCAACATCTGACACTTTTAATAATAGGCAATTAGCGTCGCAGAAAGACGGCTCACTGACCGTATGCCTTATATTTTTATGGACATATATCACAACTCCATCATTCTGATTATAGCCGTCGGTGGTGTAATACGGTTCGTAACACTCTAGTTGGGGCACCGGCTTGTGATCAGCCAACCAACACTCTGTGAGCACCAGAATATCAACGTCGGTACCCAGACGTGTCATTGTTATCAAAGTATAATCTAGAAATAGCAGTTAGTTACGCCGCTTCTTCTCTACTAGCGCCTTGGAATCGGTGGGAAAGCTTAATAAACTTTGAATATGTAAACTTAGATTAAATAGTAGAATAAATGAAACTGAATAAAGGAGAATTTGCAACGAGAACTAAATTCAATTCCGAAAACAGTGTTTAAAAATATTTTGTTTGGTTTATTCTTCCTTATTATTCCTTGGTATAAGTAAGTTCGTCGTTTCCAGAAAAGCAGAAGATGATACAATTTAATAAATGAAAAAAGGTTTTGTGTATTATTGGTCTTTTTCTGGCACTTTCTGAACACAGTAGTACCCACATACTTTGATGGTTTCAATATAAAAACTTAGTACTGTAACTTGGACATCACTAGTTTAGAAATAAATACATTAAATGGTGTGTCAAAATCAGTAGTGTGACAAACAAGAAAAAGATTACTGTTTGTCACACTGGTGTGACAAGCTTGGTGTGACTACGAGTCGGTAAGGGACTATTCAGTTGTTCAGATTTGAGTCTGCCTATTTTCTGAATTCTGAATATTTTTATGCAATTCATAACTTGTAGTTATAATATTGTAGTTTTAACCTTAACCGAAAATAATAATTCTGCATAGGTATTTTGGTGTGGTGCAGGGGAACACGCACACATACATACGACACTAACAGGACAACGGTAATATCCTGTACGGACGCTATAACTCTTAATTATACTACTGAGAAATAATATGAATTTAACAGATTTTTTGATTAAAAAGAAATAAAAACACTTACATGAAATATCATGCCGGCGTTTTGCAAATTACAGTTTGGAGACCGTTTCTAACAGCTATTTACAGCACGACAAGCAGGCATTATTTTAGAGCACACAACTATTTATTGTTTCCGAATTGTACCGATTCCACCAATAAAAACTATTTACCTAAACTGTAGTACTTCCACGTGATAGTTACTTAATTTACCTAAGGTCTATAAGTAGAATCCTAATCCGTGGAATATTCAGTAAAAATGAGCTGTATGATTCTTATTTGTTATAAATAATATACCTAGATTATATCGAAACAACAATTAATTGTGTTAGCACCTGTACCAATTCCAAACCGGTATTATACTGTAGTTAAAATGGTACCTAAATATATGGCACGGCCGCTTTTTTATAACCATCCGAAAGTTGTCGGGTTATGTAGGTTTTCAAAGCTCTGTTAGTATTTTAATTATTTCTCTTTAATTACTGAATTTAATGAAATGCAATTTTGCATGTGAGTACTATGCAATTCCGTAGGTCCCGTACGTAGTTGACGGTACGAGATGTTTACACTTGAGATAAGTTGGTTAAGTAGTTGTAGTTAGGAACCAGATGAAGGAAAGATGCAGATAAACGTATTAGGTTTATTGTAAATAAGTAATAAAGTAAGTACAGTATAAAGTAGAGGTTCCTTAATTGGATGAGTAAGTAATTGTTCTGACATTGTAATAATAAAAGTATGTGTTTATATAGACAAATACGGCCATGTGTTAGACCGCTGACGTTGCGATTATATTATGTACGTTTTAAACCGTAAAATTCCTTATAGAACTTTCAGAACATCGTGCTCTTTGACTGCTTTGTAAACAGTGCTCTGTTTATGGTGAATAGTCCTATAACTGAAAATATATCGTAAAATCAAGAGCAGGGACGATTGTTGTGAACTCCAAGAAGACTTAAATCGTTTGTCTACCTAATGTGTAGTCAACAAACTCCATTTGAGCATCTCGAAGTGCAAATTAATAACCTTTACTAAAAAACACACTGTGATTAAGTATCCATATACACTTCAGAACAATTTATTGGATAAAGTAACCGTGATAAGAGATCTAGGTGTGTATCTGGATCACAAACTCCACTTTGATGTCCATGTTAATCACATTGTTAGTAAAGCATATCAAATGTACGGTTTTGTAATGCGTACTTGTAAACCTTTTAAAAATCATTTTTCTTATCTACTTTTATACAAGTCTTGTAGTCCGGTCACAGCTGGAGTACGCTATATCTGTTTGGAGTCCTTACTATAAGAAATATATTGATCAGATTGAATCAGTACAGCGTAAGTTCTTACGCGCAATGAACTACCGATGTTTCCATTCTAAGTCTGACTACAAATGTTTGCTAGATAAATTTGATTTACTGGCATTGAGGTCAAGAAGAGAACTTTTGGATATTATGTTCTTATATAATATTTGTCATAATAAATTTAGTTGTATTGAACTTGTAAATCAAATCGAGATTCGAGTTCCGTATCGTTTTACTTCAATACGAGAGGTTCGCAGAAACGATTTCTTTGCACTACAAAGCTGTCGAACGAATGCAGGTGAACGCTGTCCCTTACGTAGAATAATGTATTTGTATAACACTTATTACAGCGACGTGGACATTTTTGCTTGTGCGCCTTCTAGTTTGAAATCTTTGGTGAGTGAGATAGCTTCTTCGTTAATTGTGTTTGACGATGTCAACGAATGACTATAGGCCGACCGTTTATCTCAGTCCCCGCCTGCGGTATGAAAGGGACGAGGGGGCCGGGGTAGCGGTGTCCGTTATGGTAGCGTATACAAGAGCTATATCGAGTTATGCTATGCCAAATAAAATAAGTTTTAACAAAAAAAACCGACTTCAAAGACTAAAATTGCACTAAAAAATAAAAAATAATTAGTTGTATTTTGGTTTTGCAACATTAAATCAGACATTCTTTTTACTTAATTATAATCTAAAGAATAGGTTCTTTTAATTATTGTAAAAAGTATTGTTAAGGATATTTCTTGAAGAGTCTACAAATATATTTATTTGTAGATTCTTTAAAATATAATCAAATTATTACAAATAATGTAATATTATTGTTATTTTTGGAGTCGGTGTCAGCCACGATAATTATATTCTATTTTATATTCCTGAATTTAAAGAAATATGGCGTCGTGTTATACACAGACTAAAGACTAAGATGAGAAAGTACTACGAATCAAAGACAATTACTTAAAATTAAAAACCATTTAAAGTGATCAGAATGTGTTATACAGAACTTTATTGCCTTTTCTAACGACTTTGTAGACAACATTGTGCATTATTGAGGATCAATAATTTCACTAAAACCTAAAGTTAACTTCTAAGCCCCCTAAAACGAATCTATTTTTGCAAATAACCTCGTTTTTCAAATTGTTTTTATTAAAAAAAGATGTTTGTTGGGATTACTAGATTACAATAATAATATAATGTTAAAAATCGTACAGAATTAAGGTTGTTAGTTTAAGACGTTTTTCATGAATTGTCGACATTTAAGAAAAATCACTTTACTTTTTTTGAAATTATATGACGCATATATATGTCACCGGAAAATAACAAGACTCGTAAGTTGATCAATTTCCTAGGTAGTTAATCAACTCTCGGAAAATAATAAACGGCATTTGAAATGTACTATTTAACGTATGTATTTTAGTAAGTTGATTAATTTACGGCGTCTTGCCGTTAAATCATCCGACAAAGGCAAGGTGTACGTTGATTGGTTAAAAGACTCCCGTGCTTTTATACCGCTTCCCGCCACCCAGCCGCCGCCATTACCGGCTTAAACGTAAGCAAATCTATCTAGTCCGTACTTGTTCTTCTTTATTTACAGTAGTAAAATTAACAATTGTTATTTTGTTTGGTAATAATTCTCATTACAACGCGTCATTTTATTTATGATGAGTGAAATGGAGTCTGTAGTGGTAGAAATAAACGAATAATTGGTGAGCAATACTAGTTATGTCGATCGAAAACACTTTGATGCAGAGTTACAAAAGTACTAGAGTGGGCTAAGTACAGAAAATAAAAAAACTCAGTGGACAAGTAAGAAAATCCAAAATGTTAATAAGTAAAATACGAATACAAATTTGGATATAAAGACTTATTGTACTGACTAATTATAATACTTATTATTAATATAACTTACAACAAATAAAACTCTGAGCTCCAATATATTTTTAAACATTTTTTATTTATTTAACTATATAGCATAGACGAAATATAAATATTAAAACAACATATCTAAGTGTTTGTAAATCTTTGAATAAACACTTGCTAAATGCTTATAATGAATGCTGTCGACCAATCAGAGAAAAGGGTATTAAGTGACGGATTATAGTATACCGTCAAATAGTACACTGGGCAACGATTGGTCCATTTGTGGATGATTTTACTTGTAGCAATATAGTTAATTATTAAATTACGGCTAGGTACCGTAAATTGATTAATTAGCTCAAATTCAATGCGTTAAATAGTACATTTCAAATGCCGTTTATTATTTTCCGAGAGTTGATTAACTACCTAGGAAATTGATCAACTTACGAGTCTTGTTATTTTCCGGTGACATATACATTAAAACAGGTATGATTTAAACATATTAATTTGTAAGAATCAATCTTAGAAAATATTTACAGATAATAAGAACAATAATAAGAGCTTTTTTATTTTTACACACTACCTTATCGGACACCTAGTCAGTATGTCAGTATGACACTAGTGCAGTAAGCTAGTCCGTCTTCTATACAATTTACAAATTTCAAAGATGGTGGCGTCATCTTGCCATTTAAACTCGTACTTTCTTAGAGAAAATATGCAATCTAAATTATTACACAATTTAAATCCTGACCAGAAAAATAAAAAAACCTCTCCAGGTATTTCGATTGGTTTAGGGTATATTACAATATATCCTTCTTTTTATTTCATAAAAATAAGCTAGCTAAAAATTAGAGCTGTGTTGTGATGTGATGTAGTTCGGGTCACAGTATCTAGATGGCGCCGTTTTGCCAAAAAATCAAGAGATAGCTCTCTCCTTTGTCCTCGCCCCCCGCGCACCCCTATTACCGCAGGCGGGGTCTGAGTTAAACGGTCGGCCTATAGGTATTAAGTGGATAGTAAATAGTAGTATAATAATAGTATAGTAATTTTTTATTGTATAAGCATTTTGTAGGTACTTAAATTAAATTATTTAACATGTGGATAACGAGACTGGTTGCACTGCAAGTAGTGTAACATATTATTTAAATTGTTTTGTAAGCTGTTAGTGTTACTGTTTGTTGTCCTCAATAAATAAAAATAAAAAAACTTTTTAATTACTAACGGAAAATCACTTGCAGACACTTACTAGGTTTGTATAAACGTGAAAATCTAAACCCCAAAGTGCATACTATACGAACTAGGACCTAATAAGCGTATTTTACGTTTATATTTTTATCTTTTAAAGCCTACGCTTTTTATTTAAATCTGTTTTATGCGTAAACAAATTCGAAACCTTTGTTCCCACTATACCAGATTCCCAAAATACCAGATGATCAAAATACCAGATTCCTATTATACCAGATTCTCTTAATACCAGAAGTACAGTAACAAACAAAACCAAAAATTAAAAAAAAAAATTACGAAAATATTAATAATTTATTTTTGACAGTCTATCTAAGCATGTTTCGACGGGTATAATGTTTTGCTGACAATCTGAAATGATGCCATTTATTTTTCTATCCTTGGAAATATCCTGTTCTCTCCGTTTTTTCCAGGCACAATAATAATTTCCCTTTTCAATTTTAATATTTTGAAACTTTGCTTCTTTTTTAAGCAAAACAATAAATTGCAACAGTGTAGGTTTGGCAGGTATTTTTGTGTTTAAACGCCTATGCCAACCTTCTATGGCATTGGTTGTTCTATTTTTTTGTCCGTGGCAACTGAAAACCTCGCATGTAATATTATGAATCCACTGGTTATCAAAATATTCTTGAAATTTCTTGAATGATTCATGTTGCGGAAATTTTTCCCCAATACTTAAATAGCCTTCAGGAATTAAAACTGGTGGAAGTAAAGTCAAAAGTGTTAACAGATGAGTAATTCTTCGACCTTCATTTGTGGTATTTATTTTTAGTTTCTTACTCATTCTCCAAATGGCATTAAGGTAATGATAGTAACACCCACGAATAGTAACATGCTTAAACACTTCTCTAACAGCCTGTTGTGCTGCAACTTCGTAGTCACATCTATACTGGACCATTCTCATTCCAAATTGTGTTGATAAAATAGTAAACAGCTGTTTATAAGTTTCTTGCTTTTTATTGGGTAGTAGTGCATAGATTATCGGCACAAATGAAACGGTATCTTTAGTACGAGATAAATCCACATGTAACGTGTATAATTGAATAAATGGATGTGGAGCTACTTTGAATGTTCCGTCTCCGTAAAAAATATTCATTGTGTTTAACAATTCTAATGCCCGTTGGGTACCAAAAATTACGAACGCAATCTGGACGACAAATATGTGTTGGAGCTTTTATTACAGCATTATTTCTATCTAATGTTATAGACGTATTGCATTCTTTCTGTTTGTAACAACGCCAATTCGTACTGTCTATTTAAACAGACTTGCTCTAAAACGTAAACATATATGGCGTCGTGTCAACCACAGACTAAAGACTTCAGTCTTTAATCTTTGAAAAATGTATAGGAATCAAGGACAACATTCTATTCTACAAATGTCAAATCGTAAAAATAATTTTATCTGTGTAATTTTATGTTGGAAAAAAATACATTTATTTAAAATTTACGAAAGATAGTGGATAAATCAAAGTGATTTACGTGTTTTCTATTGCATAAACGTTTCATGCTACTTTCCAGAAATTTTCATCCATATCAAAGTGTGCGATTGATGTAAAAACTAGTGAATTTGCAATATGTGGTGTTTGTTTACTAAATAAATCAAGTAAGGACGAATACGGTATAGATCCTGACTTATTTTTTAAAGATAAATTGTACCTATGCCCATTATAAAGTAAAACAGGTTTACCTTTACTACTTTTTATAAATTTCATTTCCATTTTTACGTTTCACGCACTGCGAAATTAATTATTTCAATAAATTCTGCCTGAGTGACAATGCATATGTCAATTTGATTTTGTTTTTAGAGTAAAAAATTAAAATATTATGTTAAGATTAAAACAAAAAACAGGTTTACCTCTTTAGTGAAGTGCAACTAGGTAACTAATAACAGTAATAACATACTGAAAGCATAATGATAATCTAATCATCCACTCGAAGATTGTTATTTGTATTTATGATCATAACAGTACATTTTCTGGTATTAAGAGAATCTGGTATAATAGGAATCTGTTATTTTGATCATCTGGTATTTTGGGAATCTGGTATAGTGGGAACAAAGGATTCGAAACAACGTATGTAAAAATCTACAGCTCTGTATATAAGCGATTTATATGAAAACTAGCAAATGGCCAAACGTTCGCGCAGCGGAAACTTGAATTTCTCCGAAGTTTATGCATGCACTAATTTTATTCATACATACACAATCGTACACAAATTCACACTAATTTTTAGACACATTTCTTTTCTTATAAGTCCATGGATTCAAAAAAAGTTCCGCCAGGACAACGATTACAATGTTCGCCCAGCGGAATCAAGTTTTGACGAAATTTCTCCACAATGGCTGCGGCACACAATTTTTTTTTACCATACACAATTACGCTTCGTATCACAAAAAATATCTGCATACTTAAAATCTTTAAATTCAACAACATTCCGCTGGGAGTGCACACGTTTGTGCACGGTAGTACCACATACACTTCTGCTTTACCACAATCATTACTCAAGTCCCCTCAATATTTTTTCATGCGTGGGCTTTAAAGTCACTAATTTGTGTATGATTTGACAAGAGAAGGTATAATCACTTTGTATCATCTGTCTCTCAATCACTATTCTAATAATAGTTGGTGTTTATTTTACGGATTATGGAGTACTATTAATAAGGGGATTAAATGATTAATTAATTAAACGATTAACTGTTTAAATTATTTTTTCAATAAAGCTTTGTGTGGCTTACAACTACTACTACAAATTCAAACTATTATGTTTTTAGATTGAGTGGTTTGTACACATTCTGTTCAGATTTCTGCTATCAGATGTACGTTTTAATTAAATATTGGGTTTAAAGTAATGACAAGTATTGTATTGTATATTAATGTTGACTCTGACCTCAACGCCCAGGAAGGCAGCGGTGGTCCTCTCCAGCTCACGATGTAGCGGCGTGTCCCCCAGCTCGGCGCGACACGAGCCCAGCGCGAGCCCGTACGTGCGCAGCGCGTGTGCCACGTCGTGGCGCGTGGTGCCGCCCGCGCCCTCCGCGAAGCCCAGGTAGTTGTACGAGCCCAGGTTGATGCAGCGACGCTCCGTGCCCGTGAACCTGCGCCGCACCACTACACTGTACCTCACACTCAACGATGCCAAGCCACGCCTTTGTCCATCATTATCGTTTGTACTTTTTCTTAGTCGCGAAAAAGACGTAAGGAAGAAGATGAAGCGATACTGTCGTTTGAATAACATATAAATAGCTAGTTGCCTCTTTGTTGATATATGTACATCTCCAGTCAAAAGTTAGTATACTATTCCAATCATCCCATCGGCGATAAAAAAAATTCCAATAATTAATAGATAATATGCACTCGATTGCTTCGAAATATGAGTTTAAAAAATATGTTGTCATCTATTAAATTTTCTCTTCTTATCATTTATGGAAGTTGATAGAGCAATATATTAAAAGAACAAAGAGAGAGATCTATAATATTGATAATCGAACACACTTTACATACATTCCGGAGATAATAATTAATCATCATTATTAAATAGCTTAAGATTATGACAATAAGCAATAACTACAACTGTTTAGTGACCCCTACATCACCGTTATTACTATAAACAAAAATACAAATAAAAACAAAATACATTAAACATAAATGTTTTAACCGATATAAAAAAAACTAAAATGAAAAAAATAAATACGAAGTTTACATATGTTATGTATACAAACTAATATAAAAGAGTACAATATAACATTAATATATGACTAGTACATAATCTACAATGATCTTGTACTAGACAGCTCTACCTTAGACAGAAGGACTTGCCTTCCCGACCAGGGGCCCCACAGCTTTCTCACGCGGTGGTTGAACGGCCTGCCATTACAAAGTCACAACTATTTATTTACGAGGTGTTATAATCGACAAAGAATATAACAAACACCTCATTTTTTTGGAAAAATCGTGATTTATTAGATTTTTCACATCAAATGAACATATTCTGATACACAGTAAACAGAAGAAAAAGAAAACCTATGTATTTATTGTCAGTTTACTAGTGAAAATGAAATACCACCAGAGTTTCCAAATATAATTATATAAGCGTGTACCTGTCGTGTAAGTAAACAGCTCGCTTTCTAATGTCAATTAATATTTTTATATTAATCTCCGTATTCTTAACCAAATTCACAAATGGCTTGTAATTAAGCAAAAGGTCATTATTGTAATAAACAAGGATCTGTATAGAATATTAACAGCCACCTAACCTTAAGATGCTACTCTAAAGCTCCGTATAGCTAAAACCTTACTGTGTTACTTATCAAACCTATAGTACCAGTAGTAACCACAATACTGTTGAGATTTAAGATTAAGATTTAAGACACTACATGTAGTCTCCTAGAAGATGTAGTTGACTACATGTAGTCTAGTGTAATCGGCGCTTTACTCGTGACTGTTTTTACAATCGAGACAGTGTAATAGTTTTGTCAAGACCTGCAGTATGCATTTCCAAGGTAAGCAATTAAACTGTGCACTATCAAGTACATCTATAATTAATATTTATTTACCGAAGTTTCAATAATTATGAGAACGTACGTAGAATTAATAATTAGGGTTCAACATCCATCCGAAGAAATACAAAGTTCAAAAATATTTTAATAAACGCTTACAAGCCTCTGAATGTAAATATACAACGAACAACATAAAGCAATAAAAGAAATTGAGGTCGCCTATTTATTTCATTGTCTGTCTGTAATTTATCGTTTCAAGCGTTTTAACTCATTTTGCTGGATATGTTCACGTTATATTTTGGACCAGACAATCAGTTAAAATAATCAAATAAACCGAATAACATTGAAAAAAAAATTACAAAATGGAATTTAAATCTGCGTCTTTTAATTTTTGCCTTACCCTAGTTTTTTTTTGTTTTTGTCGATAAGTTATAGCAATAGGTACCTAGGTTAATATGTCAAGTATTATAATTAAAGGTAATAAATAATCCAGTGAGACATACCTGAAGGTCCAGTTAAAATCATCAGTGCATCGTTCCTTGAGCGTGACTTCAGCCCCCGGCGCGGAGCATATGGGTCTGTTGAAGCAGTGCCGCACGCGCCGGTACACGTAGCAACCAAAGAATTTGTCGAACTTCTTGTATAGAGGCGCGTAACCCTGGAAAATAACAACAAATTGACAATTTAGTACAAGATAATTATTATGACACAAGTAATTTACCGTAAATTAATGCGCTAAGATTTAATAAGATATTTCTTCATTCATCGTTATGAGATATTTTTGATACTTTCCACTACATTCCATTTTTATTCCGACTTTACAAAAACTAATTATGTTATGATATTTTTAGTTTTTACCACTTAAACTGTACATCTCCGTGCGATGACAGGCTAAGGAGAAGAATAATTAGCCTACAATGTCAAAGTTCACAAATATTATCTCATCAAACTAGTCTTGAACCCCTCCCTGTACCAATTTGTTTAGCCAGCCATAATGTCCACCGACATTGATCAGTTATTTATTTAAAAAGTTAAATAGAATAGCGGTATTAGTGTTAGAGTATGTATTCGCTAATGCTAGAGCACCATGAAACATTTAATAAATGTCACACACTAGATTAGATAACGCTATATCACTAATCTTTATTAGACGAGTTAAGCGATTACTATGTCTCGTTTGTTTGAGAATCTATTTGATTTGTATTAAGGTTAAAGCTTCATGTAGTGTTCAAGGTATGAATGAGACAGGCATAAGAACGCGCGCTTTAGGCACATCTGTAAGAAGGCTATGTCCGGTATTGTATAAGAATTAAGCGTCTTTTAGCTAATGTTTCAGTCATTATTATCAACTAAATACTGAACACAGTTTCGCCTTCGAAACTAAACGCGGTGGATAGGACCCGATGGCGATATAATTTTTCAAGTGTATGATCGTCACGAAAAGATCGAACAATCCCACTTAAGTTTAGAGAATCATTGTTTTTTATCAGATAACCAGAGTACCTACCTATTACTCATGTATTCACTGAAATGACGTAGGCAATAGCTGTTAATAATTTTATGATTTAATTTACATTCAATTTTCTTATTCTTCTTCTTTGCGTGTCTTATTCTTATACGACAATCAATTTTCCACTGTATGTACAGGTCTCCCTCATATAAGGAAGACAACTTGTTCTATAAATGCTATGCTAGTTCGACATGCTAAACTAGTTTCTGCATTTTGTGACAATTTAATATCTCGTATCCGTATCCGTGTGGTGACGGAGTAAGAATACAATATGTCACCACCCCATCTCATCCCTTGGGTGTCGTAAAAACCGACTAAGGGAATAACCGTAACTACTATCTTTACGAAATAAAAAGAAGGAAAACTTTAAATTAAACCCTATACCAATCCGTCTGGCCAGCGTGGTATTAGTAGTCTAAGTAACCCTCTGTCACGAGAGGAGGTCCGTCTCTGCAGTGGGACATTAATGGGCTGTTATGATGAATATCTCGCTGAAAGAACAGATCACAGAAGAAATTTCATATAATAATTATCTTTAAAGATCTATGGATAATGAGTACGAAATGCCTCTCTCAAACATTGCTAAACCAAAATTTTCAATAATCGAGTGTACCTCTGCAGCACAGTTAACAACTTCCTAGCTACATTTATAGATGGCTAATAATTATTGGGTCGTATGTAAGTACAATAGACGAGGCACACGAGGTCACTAATGGACGTTACGCCACACGCGCGCGGGAGCATGGAGGCGTCGAGCAGACGGCTCTTCCTAACATTAACGTGATTGAGCTCATAACAATAAATATAGCTCCTCTCATCTATACCCGTAACGCACACGAACATAAAACTATTTCAAGACATCTTGTCTAAACGTAAACTAATATTAATCAAAAAGAGCTTCAAATATATAAATATAGATGTATGCTAATTGCTCAATAAATATCCCTTTCATTGTTTGGTGGGTGAGCTAAAAAAGCTTATTCATAAAAGGTCCGTGAAAAATAATGATGATCACTCATCAACCCACCGAAGACATTCAAGCATGCTGAACATTGGCCTCCTCCAAATATTTGTACTTTATATCATCTTGTGTCAATACGCTTCTACGCACCGCCACTATTACCAGGACATTACCCTGTACCTTATAGTACTCGATGCTTTCCCAGAATCCTCTTACCAAATAACCGTCTGTACAGTATGTATTGTACACTGTCCAGTCCAGACTTCATAAGATTTAAGACAGAGTACAATTGCTTTGCTTGCAATAAAATCAATTACAAAAGCAGGTTTTCAGCCGAAATGATAATGATACTTAAATATCATTCGCAGTTCAAGATAAAATAATAATATGCTCTACATTTTATTTTAATCCATCATCATTTGTTAATAGATTTTTATTCTCATCTGATATGAGAAATACGTAAACAAGACACTTTCTGTTATAGCAGACCATGAACGTGCTACAGAAGAGACGGGCTTCCTCTAGATTGGGGAAAATTGAGCCAACATTAACCAAGATACAAGATACCAAGCTGACCTGGTATAAATTCTCTCAGGATGAGATAGCATGTTAACATTCTGCATTTTTAATCCAAAACACAAAAAACGTGTAAAGAGTAGATAATGTAAATATTTATAAGCATTTATAGTGTCTACAGCATGTATAATACAACATCATTAACAAGAAACATTTCAATGAAGGCCAACTGATTATGAAAGGAAGCTTTTATACTTTTAAAGAGGCAATCGTTATCTTAACAGACCACTGATTTATTTTACATTTTATAATTTGTTATTTCCAAATGTAAAAACATACAAGTAGTAGTTAATGTGTAATCAAATAGTATTAGTAAGCGATAACAAATGTTCATTATTTCTTTACTAGGTTTAATTACTTCGTGCTAAGTAATAACATACAAATATTCGTATAAAACTACATGTGAATGTGTATTAATATTACGAAGTATAAATTGTATTTAGCTAAAACGAATAGTGACCCTGATTTCTGAAACAAAAAGTTATGACAATGAAGATGGCCTTCAGCGTCGTTATCTACTATATAAAAATAAGTCGGGTTTTCCTTCCTGACGCTATAACTCCAGAACGCACGAACCGATTTCCACGGTTTTGCATTCGTTGGAAAGGTCTTGGTCTCCGTGAGGTTTATAGCAAAGAAAATTCAGGAAATTTTCAACAGAAAAGCGGCAAAATAATGCCCGTGCGAAGCCGGGACAGGCCGCTAGTGCTGTATAGATATTAGTTAAATTTCTTCAGTAAGTGTCTCACTATTTGTAAAGGTATAATCACAGTTTATAAGGTGCTTTCTCTTATTATTAGCTTCATGTTGTTATATAAAATCATCCTCGATTAACAAAAATTCAACAACAACAATAAATCCTTCAGCTGCATAATATTAATACATATATAAAATATTTACCTCTGATAGCAATAAACAATTTAATTAGCTCTTACAATTAGTAGGACAATCCCTTTATCAACAGTACCTATATCCTTCCTCAACCTCTTTTTATCCTTCCTGTTAAAACGGCATATAGTTAACTAAATATTTTAATTAGGAATATTTATTACATAGACCTGGGATTTACAGACAAATAGTGACGAACTACAATATTAGGTACATGACGAAGAACTCCTGACAAAGGAAGCTTGGAATAAACCCTATACCAATTCTCTTGGTCTAAGGGATATATTAGATAAGTACTCATATCTAGGAAAGCAAAAGATAATACTCTATACCAATTCGTGTGACTAGCATGGTATAAGTAGGTCAATTTTCATGCCGTCCTTGGAGGAGGCCTGTCCTTGCATAAGAACTCTACTTAACCATAGCTGAGTAATAGAACATACTAACACGTTTCTTGGTGTGGTAATGTGAGTGCACCGAGTGCATCCAGTGCGTTAACACCGGTCGCTCTCACATACACATTGTGCTACTAATACACTCAGTACCTATGTATTCGCACCATTATTGTTACCGTTATACCATACACCATTATTTAACATAGTCTTAGAAAGACTCCCACTAGGCACTAGGATTACATTAATTTATCGGACACAAACAACAACTAGGCTCAGAACAATGATTAGTGGATCAAAGAATTGTATTGCAACAGCCTGTATGTAAGTTGAAGAAATAAACCGCGCCGCCCGCCCGTGCCACTTAAATAAATGAACAATATTTAGATTAAGCTTACATTTTCTAAATTTTTTCTACACATATCATTATATTTTTTTGTTTTTAATTAATAACAATAAGTTTGCCGTCTCGTGAACCACACTCTCACACGGTTCGTAAAAACCAACAAAGAAACGTGATTACAGTAATAATTTAAATATAATAATTAAACACAAAAGTATTGACCGTGAGAGTTAAAAAGAATAGGTATAGGTATTAAGTACAAAGCGCAATTAGATAAGTATTATTAACTTAGAGGTATCATAACACTTTGTATAATTAATTAATTAACTTTAAAAAAAAAACTAAACAGTATTATTATAAAATCGCATTTGTAAATAGATTAATAGTATTTACTAATGCGAAATAAACGGTAAATATAGAAAAAAAATCGTTGCAAATAAACAAATAAAACTGCAATATTAGAATGCCTAATAAAAACAAATTTTAATACTTTTCAACAAATCGTTAAAAAACAGCTGTTCTTTACCCTTCTAACATAAACATTAATTATGGCGAGGGAGAGACGTTCGTCTCTACCACATTATCATTCCTGGACTGAATTCCAGCTTTCTAATAATGTCGATACTGTCAAATTGTCGTGTCATTATAAAAAAATACCAAAGCTTTTAACTTTGTTTGTATGAAAAATTCTAATGGTCAAATATCTAATATCTAGTTCAATATACGTACTATACAATGTGACTGTGGAAACAATGAAATCCATTCTACCGTATCAGAGTGATTGTAATAAACACTAAGCGTGACAATGACTCAATAAGACCAACCACACTAACTATATGAAATTAGATAAAGTTTTTATTACTTTTTTACTTCACCTACTCAAAGTAAAAAAAGTATAAATTTATGTATTTAAATTTTTAATTTTAAATAACGTGAATAGCTATTATATCTGTGTTTCTCTGCGATTTTAGAAATGTATGAATCCTAATCATGCACACATTTTATGCATAAGTACCATTGATTTATAAAAAACCCAAGATGCACATTTTCAAACAAAACTAACAGCCAAAAGTGTCACCAAATTAAACATACGCTGTAAATACGTATAGTAATATCGTAAACATATTTTTTTTTCAAATTTAATCTTACACGCATGACATAAAGTTGTATTTAAAAAGTAATGCACCTATAGCAATAAAATTTAATGATTGACGTTTGCCGGTAGAACAAAGCGATACTAATTTAAAAAAGAGTGCACAATGCGCCTATTTGTTGCGGACGGTTTTGGGAAGTGGAGTGTGTATCTTTGGTTTTTTGTAAATCAATGATAAGTACACATATTTTTATTATTTATAAGTGAAATAAAATTAACATAAAAGCAAAAACCTTTGTATTTTAATGTCCTTGTATGTATTTATACATCAAAGTGTATGTGATGTATGGTGGTGGATATAAACATTATTATACAGTAAGCGAAGCAGAGAAATAATAAAAATCTCTTACGTATAGCATTAACATATTATTATTATGTGACTGTGACTTCCGTAACATGTACAAACTAAAGAATATGGGGTTATTATACCCCCAGGTCTTTGTTCAACATTTGTAGAAGGAACACAAAAATAAAGTTACATCCTTCATAATTAACTTTTTCGACAATGACCTGTACCCTTAGTCTTCGTTGGATTTCGTAAGTATTAGGTAATAATACTTTTTTATGTTTTTTGCAATGGTTTTTTGCAACATTTTTATTGATGTTCTAAACCCATACTCTAGAGTAAAATATCAGCTTTAAATATTAGTTTACAGTACAAAGGATAGCAACAAGTATACGGGACTCAATTGAATATAATAAATTGACCCACTGACGTGACGTAATATATTATTAGTACATAATACAGCGTGATTATTGTTACATTATAACATTGTCGAATCATCTGATCACAACTATGTTAGGAAACAAGAGTTTATTCATAGATTACCAAGTACATATTATAAAACAATACTTTCTTATTATAATGTAATCACCTTTTAGGGTACCTACTTTGAGGGTAAAAAATAATTATATTTCTGGTGAATCGACCGGGAATGCGCGATCGGTCTGATACTATTACGTTTTGAATTACCTTTTAAAGAAAAATAATGAAGCTAGAATTAATGCAAAGGTACCGTACGTAACAACAATATAAATTACTCCAATAGTTGCCTGTAACAGATGGCCAGATGCGATAAGGTCGTATTCAAACATTAACATTATACATAAAAAGTATAATACATACCTCTCTATTCTTCTCTGTGGCTATCTTAGGTATAAATAGTAGCTGGTTGACAAAGCCGAGGAACATGAGTATGTAGAGGCCGAGATGCGTGAGCGCCGCCGTCAGCAGCGAGCACTTCTCGAACGAGCCGGGGAACGTGTCGAACTTGGACCAGTCCATCATGGGTATGTGTCGCGTACCGCCCTCCTCTACTGATAATCTCTGCTGAAATGTTATACAATATCATTAAGCATTGACTTTTAATTATATCTGTGTATTATATCTTGAATGGATGGAAAGGACAAGAGTGGGTCCGTTATTATTGGACTTCCTACCACACAGGCTTTTAAATGTTACACTGCCTGAAGGATTTTAGTTCTCTTAGTAATAGAGAACTGCTTGGCCTACTTGGATTTTAAATACCTCTTAATCGATTTTTAAGGGTGAGATTTGTATTCTCCGTCCGTCACCTCGCAAGTAATAATGTTATGTTTGACAAAGGTACAAAAACATGCTTATGCGTATGTGTCCTGGATTCCGAATATTTATAACAATTGATTAGATAAAAGCTTGGAAAATGATTCGATATAAATTAGTTACCCCGTGGATACAACATGTACTTTTTCCGCGTGGATAAAAGCTCCCCACCCTTCTCTAACAGAATAATAGTTTGCTTCCTTGTAGTACCTTATCAAGTCACATATAAAGACTTATTATTTGTAACGGTCCTGATAATGAGGTACAGTACCTACTTACAAGTACAGTACCTTTGCAAGCAATATACCACGTGTACACAAATTGCTGCAGTTATTTTACTATTTATTTAACATAAAACCAGTTACCTCACAAATATAATTGAAACCGCTTTCTAATTTTTCGTATTGTCGTATATTCACAAATCTCTTAACTTATAGTGCACTTGATAAATAAAAAATTCAATCATCGATTCCGATCACTTCACGTTGCCAGACATTTAGACGTTGTGGTTGTGTTGTGACACATATAAAATCAGACATTGTTATTTATTAAGGAATGTCATTTAAACAAATGTGGCGGTCGGTTTGCTTTAAACGATATCCCATTTGTTTTTAAAGATTTCTATAATTTACGAGTAGGATTCTCGCCATAGTGTGTCTTTGGTTAGCACGTGTGTGTAGAATTTTTATTATAATTTTGTTTTTTTTTTAGTGCAATTACTTGTGAAACTTGTTGTTATTTGTTATTGTGTCTGTTTGTGTGCCGTCTTGTATAAGTATCAGGTTCGTAGTTATATACTTACTTAGTTTAAAATGAATAATAACAAACCGCCGGATCCCCCTGACATCCACATCCCCACTCCTTCCTCACCTGCCCTTTCTCGTCCTCCATCGCTCCCTTCTATTGCAAACTCACCAAATCCCCTTTCACAATTTGCAGACGTGGTATGCAGTTTATCTGAGCATACTCCCCAGAACTCCAGAAAACGTCCGGTTAGAGATATTTCTCCTCCCAAGCCCTCTAAGCAGTCTAGAATACAAATAGCTAGATCTACTTACAATAACAACGACAAAGGTCCATTTATAGTCCATGTCAACAAAACAGAAACTTCACCAGGAACCACCTTGCACCCCATCTCATTTGGTCTATTCCTGATGAAGCAGAGTATACCTAACATAACTAAGGATGGTATAAAAAGGGTAGGCAGGAATCGCGTCAGCATCGAGTTTGCAACCCCTCAGGATGCAAACTCATTCCTACTTAATAGCGCTTTAACCAACCACAAATATACAGCCTCTATACCCTCGTTTAATGTCACACGGTTGGGAGTGGTCTCCGGTGTACCTGTAGACATGACGGAAGAAGAAGCTATGTCTTGCATTACAGTTCCCCAGGGTTGTGGGCCTATACTGAAAATCAGACGCATTAACAGAAAAGTTTGGAAAGACGATGTAATCGAATGGAAACCCACCGAAACCTGCGTCATCACATTTGATGGACAAGTGTTGCCAAACAGGATTTTCTGTTGCTATTCCTCTCTCCCAGTGGAACAATATGTGTTCCCAACGATACAATGCCGTAACTGCTGCAGATTTGGCCACGTTGAGTCCATATGTAGGTCAAAGCCTCGATGCCTTAAATGCGGCAAAGACCATTCTTCGAAGGAATGTGACTCCCCCTTAGATCAAACCTTTTGTGTGCTGTGCTCCGGTAACCACTTTGCCAATAGCAGAGAGTGTCCGGAATATAGCAGACAAAGAAACATAAAAACGATTATGGCAGACAAATCGATATCATACATGGAGGCTAGCAAGGCAGTTCCAGCCATTTCACAAAGTTATGCTACCATAACAAAATCCCCCGGCCCATCTACAACAACTTCTTACCGCAAAACTATATTTCTAAAGCCCAAAACTCATGCCCCCCTATCCCCAACTTATGACAAAGCTTCCCACAATCTTATTACTAACACCCCACAATCCTCTCAAACTAATGGTTCCAACCTTAATAACCCTCATAAAACCTCAAACAGTATTGCCACAGTCCTTGATCTTATAATCCAGTTACTTTCCTCAATTGTTTCCGATACCCAATATTCCTTACCGTCCAACGTTGCTGAAAAACTTGTTTACCTACTTAATATATTTAAAAATGGCTCCGCCAACAACATTTCTACAGTGGAATGTGCGTAGCATATTCCACAAAAAACATGAACTTTTATATCTGATTAATAAACATAAACCTATTGCTTGTGCCATCGCAGAGACTTGGCTTACCCCAAGCCTTAACTTTTATATACCCCATTACCAAGCACTCAGATGTGATAGATCTGATGGCTATGGTGGTTGTGCCCTCTTAATAAAAAATAGCCTTCTTGTTTCCCCAGTCACTCTTCCAGCCCTTAATGAGGCTGTGAATATTGTCGCAGGTGTGGTGGAGGGTATCACAATAATTTCTTTATATATTTCCCACCCTCAGCTTTCACTCTTAACAAATTTAAGAACTGTATTGGAGAATATAAAAGGCCCAATGTTAATTATGGGAGATTTTAACTGTCATCACTACAGATGGGGATCGGAGCGATGTGACCCCTTTGGTATGGGTCTGGTTGATATTATTGATGACCTTAATTTGTGTGTGCTCAATAATGGCTGCTCGACGCGTAGAACTCTTCCAGGCCAACATAAAAGCTGCATAGACATCTCCATCTGCTCTCAGGCTTTAGCAGCATCTTCCCAATGGCATTGTCTAGATCTTACCCATAGTAGTGATCATTTCCCTATAATTATCTCCATGATTGATAAAACATTTTTAGAAAAATCTTCCCCCCCTCTCCTCAAATTCAATTTATCCAATCCCGATTGGAATAAATATGCATCATGCTTAGAAGCCAAAATCCACTCACTTCCAACCTTAAATAACATCTCCACGGATCAACTCAGCTTCAATCAGGCCTCGATCTGCTGCCAAAATTTTACCAAGGCAGTTATCTCAGCCGCTGAGGAATGCTTTCCAATAAAAAATTCTTCCAAGGGGATAATCCCATCTCCTCCCTGGTGGGATTCAGATTGCACCGCAGCAATCAAAAAAAGAAAGGAAGCAGAGAAAAACTACAACCTCAATATGAATGATCAAAATTTTATTATTTATAAACATATGGCAGCTAAGACCAGACGCCTTTTAAGACAAAAGAAACGTTTGGGTTGGTCCAGGTTCTGCTCTTCATTGTCCCCCTCTACTCCTGCATCAATAGTTTGGAAACATATCAACAGGTACAGATCAGGCTGCTCCCCTTCGACCTCGTCCCTGATGCACCATGATACAGCCGAAGCGTTCTTTGATCGCGTTGCCCCACCATATGTACCAACAAAAGAGGAATGCAGTCAGCCAATACCTCATCATATCAACCAGGAATCCCCCTATGATTCTGCATTTTCAATGGATGAGCTCGACATGGTTCTCAGACATGTTCGGGACTCAGCTCCTGGTATTGACGGTATACCGTACTCATTCATTGCAAATGCCGACAAAAAAGCTAAGCAATACCTTTTAGATATCTTTAACTTTTGCTTTGCCAATGGCTGGATCTTTGAAGACTGGAAAACCCAAATCATTATTCCAATATTAAAACCAAATAAAAAGAATAATGATCCAAATGGGTTCAGGCCTATAGCTCTGTCTTCGGCTTTAGTAAAGGTTTTAGAACATTTACTGAAAGGTAGGCTGGAATGGATTGTGGAATCCAGAGACCTTTTGCCTGTTTCTCAGTTTGGGTTTAGGAGAGGGCGTGGTACTATGGACAGTGTAGGACTTCTTATTACAGATATTCGTTTATCCCTATCACAGAATGATTCAGTTGTAGCAGCATTCCTGGATGTTACCTCAGCATATGATAATGTTCTCCTTCCCAATCTCAGGCATAAATTGCTAGAGCTGAGACTCCCGGATAGGATGATTCAGTGCATGTGCGAGATGCTGTGGTCGAGACTGCTACTGCTTAGAGTCCACGGGGAAAACTTAACCAAAAGAAGGACATGGATAGGCCTTCCACAAGGTTCTGTCCTAAGTCCGCTCCTATATAATCTGTACACCTCAGACATAGGCTCCTGTCTAAATAACAACTGCCAACTGTTACAATATGCTGATGATTTGGCCTTATATGTGAGTAGTAGTTCCATCCTGGACGGCGCTTCATCCCTTTCCGTCTCTTTGAACTCACTGAACGACTGGCTTCTCAATCGTGGTTTATCCATCTCTGCCCCCAAAAGCTCCGCCATAATATTTACACGTAGAAGACACATCCCTCCTACTGTTGTCAGTGTACAAGACCAACAATTGCCAATCTCAAATAAAGCCAAATTTCTTGGAGTCTTCCTGGATACGAGATTGACAGGCTGTGATCATATAAATTACATTATCCAGAGGTGTGAACGGATCATAAACATGCTCAAAGCCCTTGCTGGTGTCTGGTGGGGTGCCCATCCATACACCATGAAACTTTTATACAATGCTTTCATCCGCAGCAAAATGGATTATGGTTTGTTCATACTCTCTCCATGTAATAAGGGATCGCTGGCTAATTTAGACAGAGTTCAGTTTAAGTGCCTACGCATAATCTCTGGCTGCATGAAATCATCTCCCACCAATGCTTTGCAGGTTGAATGTGCTGAGCCTCCACTAGCTCTTAGAAGATCATACCTAGCAAATAGATTCATGCTAAAGATCATGGTCAACAAAGTACATCCACTGAATGCCAAAACTAGTGAACTAGAGATAGCCAGCAGATCATCGAGGTACTTGTCCAACAGGGAACTCCCATTAACTGTCATTGCTTTTAGAAATTATCAAAATTTAGAATACCCTATTAGCTGTTGGGATAAAACACCTCTTTTTAATTTTGAATATGAGGTTTTGATTTTTAAACCTGATATTATATTTGACACAGGCATCTCTAAACAAACCCCATCAGCTGGTGTGGCTTTTGAGGTGTTGTTGAATGAGCATTGGAGTGACTTCAATAGGTTTTTTACAGATGCATCAAAATTGTCACCTGATAGTTATACTGGTATAGCAGTATACTTCCAAAATTCCAGAATTGCCATTTCCTTCAGAAGCCCTAAAGAGTCATCAGTTTTCACTGGTGAATGCATTGCTATTTTAGAGGCTTGTAACTTTATTGATGCTCATAATATCAAAAAGAGTGTTATATTTTCAGATTCTCTTAGCTGCTTACAATCCTTGTCCCAAAATCCTTTTAAAAGTAAATTAAATAGTCCCCTCATACTAGAAATTAAAAAAACTATTCTCTCCTGCCATAGGAAACAATGTATTGTACAGTTGGTATGGGTTCCTAGCCACTGTGGCATCGGTGGAAATGAGTGTGTAGACAGGCTTGCAAAAAGCGCTGTCTCCTCCCAGTTTTCAGACTCTAAACACCTTTGTCACCAAGGATACGACCTGCTATCCCTTCCTCAAAAGGATCTCCTAACTTCGTGGCAGTCAGAGTGGGATTCAACTGGTAGAACAAAGGGCAAATATTATCACGCTATACAACCAGTCATTACCCCTAAACCATGGTTTTTTAAATATAAAAAGGTTGCAAAATCTGTAATTTCCGTTTTGTGCAGACTTCGGTTAGGTCACTGTTGCTCTCCTGTATTCCTCAACAAAATTCACATTCGGGACTCGTCTGTGTGTGAGTGTGGATTAGATGAAGGTTCTCTTGATCACATCTTCTTCAGCTGTCAGTTAAGAGGCCAAAGTTATGACTTGTATAAACAGCTGTGTAACCTAAAGATTCCCGCTCCTATTAGCTTTTCTTCCTTACTAACTTGTCCTTCCCCCAAACTTATGGAATCGCTTATGAAATTTATCAGACTCAATAACATAAAATTATAATATTGTATAGATATATTGTCAAAGCTCTCCCATGGTTACTAAGCAATACGTTATGCCAAATTAATTCTATGTTTTACGTTTGTGTTTCGTTTCATGTAATAATATGTAAATATCTTTTGTGTCCTGTCCATGTTATCAATGTTTTGTGTTGTTTTGTTTCAGTGTTATTAATATTAATAAACAAGATCCACAATTGCTGTTAATTTTATGTCAGTTTTATCAGAGCTCTAAGCAATACACACGAATCTCCAAAACTACTGTTATTGGCAGAATTGTCGACATCGGCAGTAGGCGCCATTTCATAGAAGAAAAAAAAAAAAAAGTTATTTATTAAACTTCTACCCTCATCATCTTTATAAAATGTATATAGAAATCAGTCTTACTGGTTAAGCCTCAACTAGAATGAATGAAGTAGAGTATTTTTGGCTACGAACACCTTATATTAATTACTATTCAAATTGATTAATATAGTTTTATCTTCGTTCTTTTACAATGTCTTGTCAAATCTTAAATTTACGAAATCCACGAGACGAAAAAGAGCGCACGTCGGGATATTTTGTTTTATTAGAATCTTACCACACAACAAAAAGTATAGGTAAGATACATAACATCAAACATGTATATTTTAAGGTATTGGTATATACAATGTACTTATATGTATGATCGTGATCTAATCATTACGTAGATAAGGTATCGTACGATCGCAACATATCGCACTAAACAATACCACATGCATTTAAGCAACGTTATGTATGACACACATCAGCCTAATTATATTACCACAAGGTACATTTGTACCAAGGTAAAATAAAATATGTCGGTTGTCATTTTTATACACATTTTTAATCTATTGAAAAATACAATTTCATCTACATGAATTCGTCATATTATTATGTATTTTATTAATATTTTTGACAATAGCAGAGAGTATAAATTTACAGGAAGTGACTGGTGGACCATTTGCCTATGCCTATAAACATTGTCGTGTATGCATTTATGCCATTTTTGTTTTACTCGATTAATGACCTTAAAAAAGTTTCTTCTATTAAAGACAGCGACGAAAAAAATTATTTTTCTAATAGTTTTCGAAATAGCCTCGTTAACAATGTCGGATATTGTTACAACAGCGATAAAAACGACGGATGTCGAACAGCGATTAAAAATGTTGGATGATGAACTGGCGACCATGTTTGCGGGGCGCGATTCATAATTTTCTTGGCCTATAATGTCGGATTATGTGTAAAAGTTTTATTTTTTTAGCTTTTTAAAGATTTATTTATTCAATGTCTAGTTACAAAGACATAAATTTTTAATTAAATTTATAATTTCGACATACTTTTTCTAGGATTTACAACTAACAGTGATGTATCTGGCACTTCCAACATAAATATGACCAATAACTTTGTACATGTAACATTGTCGTATGTGGAACTTCCGACGAAAAATAATTCAATTGGTTAAAAACGTCAATTCTGACTTTTAATTTTAATAAACACGCATTAAAATTATGTTGAACTTTGTAACACTAGTTCTTATAATAAATAAAATATCAACATTTCAAACTTTGAAGCGCTCTCCTGTAAACATTACATAAGATAGATGCGCAAGCAATTTACCTAGTGGTAAATATTTACCATTCAGTTTAGGATGTGCATCATAAGCAATTTAAAAAAATGTAGTATATAAATATTGTCTTTTTTCTAGATAGTAGGTACCTACTTAAATATTTGCTTGAATTATTGGCTTACAAAAATAATCCTAGGTGAATATATACGACGAAGATACAAAGGCATCCAGTCAGGTTGACACATTCACTCTCTTTCAAGATGACATACAAAATTAACAAATAATACTTTTATTAGGCAATTGTAAAAGAAAATATTATAGGCATACTTCATGTTCTAATCAGGCGTTGTTAAAATAATAATAGAAAAAATAAGGCAAGTATTGATAATTAAAAACACAATTTTTAAAGACCAATTTGCCTGTTTAAGATTCTAACTATAAAAACAATTTTATACCATAAGTCCTAAAAGAATTAAAGATAATTATGGCAGACAACATGAATCATAAACAGATTTTGGATGTGCCAGGTTATAAGATTTAGGAGGTATAAGACTAGACAAGGTAGACCTCCACTTATGGAGGAAGGTTATGTGCAGCTCTGGACACCGTACAAATTATGTACATACTTACATAATATATACAAAATGTAATATTATATTAAGTAATCATGTTCATCAGATAGGTCAAAATGTAATAGTTAGAATAATAATATGCATTATGGAATATAATATAATTATGCTGTATATTTATAGCCTTCAATAGTAAAATAACATTATCTTATGTCTTCCTTTCCTGTTTACTTTATAAAACCTAAAAAAATATTAATGAAGTCTATTTTCTTTTTGTATTTATTAAAAAACGAATATCCATAAATAGACGTAACATTGATGTTGAATATTTAATTAACAAAAACTGGTAATCATGCATCTAAAAACTATAATTAATTTTAAGTGCACTTTTTGCAAAAAAAGCAAGAGTTAGATTTTAATCTATTTAGGTAGATTGAATATTTTCACAATACTTACTATGTAAATGAATACAATAAATTGATGTTTTATTATTATAAGTTACAATTTTGTGGGGATTTATTATTTAATTAATTTAATTAATAATACAATATTAACTCACTCAGACAAGTATTTACTATGTGTAAGCTCACCTACAACTAAACTTATGTACCAATGAGACTTATTTTATAGGATATAAATACTTTTTCCCTTTAGGAAACTGTAACAAATATTCAAAATAATTTCCTGTTAATCTGTAAAACATTGTTAATGATATGTAACTAAGTTCAAGTGTGTTTACTAACAAGTTTCTGTCACTTCAGTGCCATACATTTAATGTAATGTTAATCATTAAATACATTATTATTATATTTTATGTTAGAAACCTAGTTAAAGCATACTTTGTGTAAATAATATATTGATAAATAAAAAAAGAGTATTTTTAATTATTAATATAAGTACATTTAATTTATTCATGTCACGTAAATTATTTACTGAGCCACCCTGAGTGGTGCTCTAGGTTATTGGGGCAGTAGGTATCTACAGTGTGTTTCCGGACTCATAATGAGGACCGCAACATACAAACCAGATGACCATGAGGGCGTGTCGCGCGATAAATACCGGCAAAATTAAACATAGATTGTTTTTACTAGGTTATAAAATAAATGAAAATCTACTTACGTTTACACCATTACTTAAATATGTAGATTTCACGTAACCATTTTTGAAGTTGTTTAATTTTCCATTCAATACCTTTTCCTCTTTCCCATTACAATCCTTCTTATTATTATAGTTTGACGATTTTGTATCGACACAACCATTTGATACTGGCTCCGCCATCCTTTTAAAAGGAAAGTCCAATGAAATTCTTCTAACAAAACAACACACGATCGTCCAGCGACATCCAACAATAACTTCGCTGGATTTACAGTACCGACTGAAGTTGACTGAATCAAGACAAGACAACTTTGGTAAACGATGATAAGTTAGGAAAGCGCAAAATTTGCTTGATTTTTAAAATATCAGACTGTTTTACCGACTTTTGACGGAACTTGATTTGACAGCCAAAGAAATTGACAGACGATTAGCGTGCGTTCCGAAACTAATATAATACTAATATTACACAAATCCATGAAGATTAAAATATACACAAAAATAGAAATTTAAAAATATAAAATATCCTTTTAAATATAATTATAAATGTCTTTCTTTGTAGACCTGCATGTAATTATAATTATAATAATTTTGATTTTTCATACATTTAGACCGAGTTCTGTGGCGTGTATTGGGAGAGGCCTATGTCCAGCAGTGGACTGCAATAGGCTAGTTGATTGATTGATTGATACATTTAGATATGGATTAACTATAGATACGGTATTCACGATTTAAGACTCAAATTCTTCCTTTAAATTACTTTAGTCTGTGCTTTAATTTACAGGATACCATTGTGTTTTTAATTTTTATTAGCTTGTAGCGGCCGCCGGAATCAAACCCGAGGCGGGCGCGGCAAGTCTAGCGACGCGCACCGACGTACTTAGCGCGGCGCCCGCGCTGCACTCCCCGCGCGCCCCGCGAGCCGACGGTGACCGGACCTGCACGAACGGCCCGCTACCGCTCGGTCGCCAGCGACAGTGCGAGACGTAGACCGACGGCGAATGCACGTTCGCCCGCGCTTCATTTGTACGCAATTACCTAACTCGTTCTCTAAATTCTACTATATTCTACATCTTGTGTTCTAGTCCTATTTAACTTCATTGTGTTCTATTCTTATTTAACTTAACTTCAGTGATAACAACTTTATACTAACTCTGTCATTCTGTGTAATTAAATAATCTTATTAATAACCGTCGCGTTTCTTTTATCACTCCTACAAGTTTGTAATGGATTACTTCAACACCAAAAAGAACTTCAAGTAATCCTGGACACAGAAAACATTGATATTTGCCTTATATCAGAGTCACACTTCACAACACATTCCTTTGTCACTTTTAAAGGCTATAAGGTATACAACGCAACGCATCCGAATAACTGCGCAAGAGGAGGTAGTGCAATTATAATCAAGGAATCCATCCGCCATTATGAATTCATGAAAGTAGAAAGCCAGGCATTCCAAGCAGTTGGCGTATGCGTTACCACAAAACGCTACCCAGTAACAATAGCTGCAATATATTGCCCACCAAGATATCAGTCGAAGAAAGAGGACTATTTGAGACTCATAAACCAATTAGGAACTAGGTTCTTACTTGGCGGAGACTTCAATGCAAAGAATACCTTCTGGGGATCGAGACTAACAACTACTAAAGGAAGAGAACTATTGAATGCACTAACTGACACAAAATGTGACGTGATTTCTACAGGCACACCTACCTATTGGCCTACTGATCCTAGCAAAACTCCAGATCTCATAGATTTCTTTATTTATAAAAACATTTCAAGAAATTACTTAGAAATAAAAGAATGTCATAACATGAACTCCGATCATTCTCCAATAATATTAACGTTATCTAATACTATACTAAAAACAGAGAACTCTCCCAGTCTAACCAACAAGTTTACAGACTGGAGCAGTTTTAAACTAGATCTAGAAAATAGAATCAACCTTAAAGTGCCAATAAAAACTTCCCAACAACTAAACCTGGAAGTCGCTAAATTTGTCAATGATATTCAACATGCTGCTTGGACAAATACTCCCGCAATCACGAAAAAACATAAGGGACCATCATATCCTTCAGACATTATTGACTTATTGCGCACAAAGAGAAAGCAGAGAAAAATCTGGCATCAAACAAGATCCCCACTAGACAAAAGGTTACTCAACAACTTAACTAAGTTACTAACTCGAAAAATTAAACATTACACCGACACCCAAACAAATAACCATTTACAATCGCTAACTGCAGATAAAAGTACAAATTTCTCTTTATGGAAAGCAGTTAAGAAAGTAAATAAAAGAATTGATCAAATTCCTCCGATTAAAGATAAAAATGGCAAATGGGCAAGTAATAATGATCAAAAAGCAAAAATATTTGCAGAATACCTAGCAAATACATTTCAGCCATTAGAAGCTCAAGAAGATGATTTGTCACCCAGCTATATAGTAATCCAAGATGACGAAGATATAAAACTTGTTACTCCAAAAGAAGTCACAAAGGAAATACAAACAAATATTAATGCAAAAAAGTCACCTGGATATGAACTTATCACTGGTGAAGTGCTTAAAAATCTTCCACGGAAAGCAATAGTTAAGCTTACAACTATAATAAATGCTACATTTAGACTTAAGCATGTCCCGGATTTGTGGAAAGTTGCAGAAGTAATTATGATAGCAAAACCAGGGAAACCTCCTCATGAAGTTAACTCTTATAGACCTATATCACTGCTTCCAGTTATATCTAAGCTCTTTGAAAAACTTCTGTTAAAGCGTCTGATTCCTATAATAGAAAAGAAAAAAATAATTCCAGACCACCAATTTGGGTTTAGAGAAAAACACTCAACTATTGATCAAGTGCACCGAATAGTAACAGTCATAGAAAAAGCTCTTGAAGAAAAGAAAGTATGTACTGCTGTATTTCTTGACGTTGCACAAGCATTCGATAAAGTTTGGCATGACGGCCTTATACTGAAGCTAGAAAATTGTTTGCCAAAACAATACTCTGATTTACTTACGTCTTATCTTTCTAACAGAACCTTTCGAATAAGGCAGCAAGATGCTTACTCTGAAATTAAAGAAATAAAAGCAGGTGTTCCACAAGGAAGCGTCTTAGGTCCTGTGCTGTACTTACTATTTACTAGTGATATTCCAGAACTCAATAATAATACTATGGCTACTTTTGCCGATGATACTGCAATTCTGGCTGTTGCTGAAACCCATCAACAAGCTGCAAAAAAAATGCAAGTCTCTGTTAATAATGTTCTAAAATGGACAAAAAAATGGAGAATAAAACTAAATGAATCTAAATCTGTTCACGTTGATTTCACAAACAAAGATTCGAAAACCGCGCACCAGGTATATATAAACAACAATCAAGTACTGCTATGTTTTGTACTGTTAATTTTGTGTATACGTGTGCTTTGTTTAGTTTTTACTCTAAGCAATTTGTTGTAATGTTTATTGATAGTGTAATAACAGATAATTACATGTATTAGTAAACTCATTGTTGCACTAAGTGCAAACGTTTGTATTTTGATATTGTACATTATGTTTACTTAGCTGTGTCTGCTTTTGTATGTTTCTTGTATAAATGTCATCAGAGTGACTGACAATAGTTGGATGCCAATGTGGCCAGTGTTAAAAATTGTAATGTCTTGCTGGGCTACATGGCTTTTAAGTAGTGTTAAGTGTAATATTAAGTTTAAGGTAAAGTTAGTTTTATTGTTGTTTAGTATTGTTAGTATATTATAGTTGTTAGTTTAGTTGTTAGTTTAATTATACAGGTGGAGGAAATAAATTAAAAAAAAAAGCTTATTGTTAAAATAGAGGAACTTATTGCTCAATTTTTAAACATCAGTGCACAAAAAATGGGCCTTCTGAAAATCAGTGTCTGACGAAAGTCAGACAATATGCTGAGAAGGTTCCTTTTTGTGTACACTTCTCCAGAACAGATGCTTAGTAAAATTAATTGCAGTGTATTTATGTGTTACTAAATTAAATTGTATGTGTTTTTGGAGATTGTACATAAATAAAGTATTTTGTTTGTTTGTTTGTTTGTTTACCATATGCTAATACGGCTAAGTATCTAGGAATGACCTTAGATGCAAAGCTACGCTGGAAAGCTCACATAAAGAAGAAGAAAGATTATTTGGACTTAAGATATAGAGAAATGTATCACCTTATAGGCAGGAATTCAACCCTGTCTATCCAAAACAAGCTTCTTATATACAACCAAATCTTGAAACCAATTTGGACCTATGGTATACAACTATGGGGATGCGCCAAAAAAAGTAACGTTCAAATAATCCAAAGATTTCAAAACAAGGTGCTGAGGAGCATAGTAAATGCGCCTTGGTATGTCAGAAACTGCGATATTCATAGGGATCTCAAGGTGGATACCGTCGATAAAGTCATTTCAAAGTTTGCTACAGCCCACGAGTGGAGGCTTCATCACCACGTGAATGTCGAGGCTATCCAGCTCCTCGATAACACGGGACTGGTGAGAAGGCTTAAAAGGACTAAACCGTTCGAGTTAGTGTAGTGATTTTAGTGTTAGTGAAATAAGTGTTTAGTATAAGTACTAAACTATCGGACACAAGAACAAAGTGCTTCCCCTTAATAATAAACTCTAAGATGACGTCAATGGATAATCACTTAGTTGTAACATATTGTAAACGTTTAAGTTAAATTAAAATTACTTATTAGTCTTAAGACTAGATTGTAATATTAGTATTGTATTTTATTCTTTTTAAATAAAATGACAATAAATATAAAATAAAAAAAATAAAAAAAAAAAAAAAAAATAAAAAAACTCCTACAAGTGGTGACCCCGCGAAAGAACAATAATTAAAAATATAATGACTGACTGTGGTAGTGATACAAAACCGACGGCGTCCGCAGAAGAAGACATGAAGCACGTGTTCCGTGTTGGCGTGCGTGTGCCGCCATTTTACCCTGACGATCCCGAGCTGTGGTTCGCACAACTAGAAGGCCAGTTTTCGGTATCCAACGTAACTAGCGATTCTACTAAGTTCTATTACGCTATATCCCAGCTCGACCACGTGTATGCCTCACAGGTTAAAGACATTTTATGTTCGCCGCCTGCGACTGGTAAGTTTGAAAAATTGAAAAACGAACTTGTGAGACGGTTGAGTGCGTCTAAAGAAACAAAATTGAAACAATTATTCTTACATGAAGACATCGGTGATCGTAAGCCTTCAATATTTTTACGACACCTCAGGAACCTAGCTGGTCCTACAATTCCGGACGACGTACTTATTTCCTTGTGGACTGGTCGCTTACCTCATAACTTGCAAACTATTATAGCGGCTTCACAACCCAAGCTTACGTTGGACGACCTGGCTGAATTAGCAGACAGGGTGCATGAAATAGCCCCATCTGTACCTACTCATCAAGTAGCCATGGCAAGCACGTCAGCTTCAGCACCTCAGCCTTCAACATCACGATATGAAGAACTTACCTTAGAAATAAGCGCTTTAACCAAACAAGTTGCTAAACTTACCTCCTATGTACACAGGCAGGACTCACGGTCACGTTCCAGGTCTCGCCCCGAGGGCCGCCGCTACCGAAGTTCATCACGAAAAGAACAGCCGCCACAGGATCGCCCGTACTGCTGGTATCATTTTAATTACGGAGAAAAAGCCATAAAATGTAAGGTACCGTGTTCATTTGTGGCGGGAAACGCCACGGGCAGCCGGAAGTAGCGGCCCACGACTGCCCCACCTCACCAGGTCGCTTGTTTATTACCGACCGTTTAACTAAAATGCAGTTTCTCATAGACATGATCAGGATCTGACCTGTGTGTGTTTCCACGATCATTACTCAAAGCGCCCTGTGTCACGCACGACTAAATACACATTGTCGGCAGCCAATGGAAGTACAATACATACATATGGACCCATACACTTACATCTAGATTTCGGTTTAAGACGTGACTTAAGCTGGAAATTTACCATAGCAGATGTCTCTAAGCCCATAGTCGGAGTGGATTTTTTAAGTTTTTATGACATTCTTGTGGATTGCAGAAACCAGCGGCTGATTGATGGGAAGACGTCATTATCAGGCAAAGTCCCTCGTGTGGTCATACCAGAGGAAATAGTCTCTATCAAGACAGTCTCAGAAGCGTCTACCTACCACAACATCCTCCGTGAGTTTCCGGATATAACACGCCCAGCAGGTATGCCCAAGAAACTACACCACAATACCGTTCATCACATCAGGACCACTCCTGGCCCACCGGTAGCCTGTAGACCACGCCGACTAGATCCAGCACGACACAAGGCTGCTAAGAAAGAGTTCGATGAAATGCTAACCAATGGAACGGCTAGACGTTCGGAGAGCCCATGGTCTTCGCCCCTCCATTTAGTTAAGAAAAAAGATGACGGCTGGAGACCATGTGTTGACTACAGAGCCCTTAACGCGAGAACCATTCCAGACAGATATCCAGTTCGTCACATTCAAGACTTTTCACACTATCTATCTAACAGTACCGTACCGGCTTATAATCAAATTCCGGTGCATCCTGACGACGTTGAGAAAACTGCAATTACCACACCCTTCCGCCTGTATGAATTTCGTGTGATGACGTTTGGATTGCGGAATGCTGAGCAGACATTCCAACGCTTCGTGGACGAGGTCTTGCATGGGCTTGAAGAGTTCGCCTATGGTTACTGCGACGACATTTTGATCTTCTCGCCGCCAGAAGACAGTCATAAAGATCACCTTCGCCAAGTCTTCACACGTCTCGAGAAGTACGGTGTCCTTATCAACACGAGTAAATGCATACTTGGAAGACAAGAGGTAACTTTCCTTGGTTTTAAAGTTTCATCAGCTGGTACTACACCTTTACAGTCCAAAGTTCAGGCTATTCTAGACTTTCCTATGCCTAAAACTATTATAGAGCTCAGAAGGTTCCTAGGCATGACAAATTTTTATCGTCGTTTTGTACCAAACGCAGCAGAAAAACAAGCACCTTTAAATGCATTACTCTCTGGGTCAAATGTGAAAGGTTCACAGAAAGTACAAGTAACACCTGAGATATCACAAGCTTTTGAAGATTGCAAGACAGCGCTAGCAAACTCAACCTTATTAGCTCACCCTCATCCTGATGGTAAACTAAGCATTGTTACCGACGCCTCTAACGTAGCCATAGGAGCGGTGTTACATCAAGAAGTTGGCAATACTACAGAACCACTTGGCTTCTTCTCTAAAAAGTTAAGCTCAGCACAAATGAATTACAGCCCGTACGACAGAGAACTTCTTGCCATGTATGAAGCTGTAAAGTACTTTCGTTTTATGGTGGAAGCTCGAACATTCCACATCATGACAGACCACAAACCTCTAACTCATGCATTTAATATACCAAAAGAAAAACCTTCACCTAGACAGTTTAGACATTTAGAATTTATAGCCCAATTTACAACAGACATACGCTACTTACCTGGAAAATATAATGTTGTCGCGGATACCTTATCAAGAATAGAGGAGATAACTCAAGGTATTAACTACATGGAACTTGCACGATCTCAAGACACAGACCCTGAGCTGCAAGAACTACTTCTTAAAGGATCTTCACTAAAACTGAAAAAGGTAAAAGTACCTAACATGGACATTAAAGTTTACTGTGACATGTCAAGTCAACACAGCCTCCTCGCCCGTACATAACGCCAGAGTTCCGACAACAAGCCTTTGCTACACTTCATAACCTGAGTCATCCAGGTCACACCGCTACAGTGCAACTGGTCACTCAAAGATTCGTATGGCCAGGGATACGCAAGGACTGTAGAGAGTGGTCTCGTAAATGCCTAAAATGTCAAGGCAGCAAGATAACTCGACATACCTTTGCCCCTCTTACTCATTTTCCTTCTCCAACCTCGAGGTTCTCCCATATCCACCTCGACCTAATTGGCCCCATGCCAAGTTCAAATGATTACAGGTACTGCCTCACAGTCGTCGACCGGTTTACCAGATGGCCAGAAGCGTATCCTGTCAAGGACATCACTGCGGAGACATGTGCAGCTGCTCTCGTATCGGGCTGGCTATCTCGGTTCGGTTGTCTACTCAAAATAACAACTGACCGTGGCCGCCAGTTCGAGTCTCAACTGTTCCGGTCCTTAGCTGTCATGGTTGGTGCAAAACACTATCGTACGACCGCCTATCACCCTGCAGCCAACGGCATGGTCGAGCGTCTTCACAGACAACTGAAGGCTGCTATCATGTGCCACTCAACGCCGCAATGGACAGAGGTTCTTCCATTAGTACTTCTAGGTATTAGAAGTGCATGGAAGCCAGATATCCAAGCTACACCTGCAGAGTTAGTCTACGGAGAGGCACTGCGTCTACCAGGTCAGTTCCTGTCACCAACTGATGACTACAAAACAGAGGATGCATCAGACTTAGTAACCCGCCTACGCACTAAATTTGCTCATCTTTCTCCTAAGCCTGCATCATGTCATAGAAACGGACCGTTCTATGTACCTCACAGCCTGCATGACTCAACACATGTGTTCTTGCGGCAGGACTTTGTCCGAAAGCCGTTAGAACCACCTTACGCCGGTCCCTACAGAGTAGTACAGCGAAATGACAAATATTACAAGCTGGACGTCAAAGGAAAGGAGGTCACTGTAACGATTGACCGCCTAAAACCAGCTTACTACACAGAACAAACAATTCAACCATCTTCTTCTCCAGAACCATCTACATCGCCCCTTCCAGCTGAGGAGAAGAGGACTAGAAGTGGGAGGCGTGTCCATTTCCCAGACAAGTATCGCCAGCAGTAGCAGTCTCAGCGGGGGAGTACTGTAGCGGCCGCCGGAATCAAACCCGAGGCGGGCGCGGCAAGTCTAGCGACGCGCACCGACGTACTTAGCGCGGCGCCCGCGCTGCACTCCCCGCGCGCCCCGCGAGCCGACGGTGACCGGACCTGCACGAACGGCCCGCTACCGCTCGGTCGCCAGCGACAGTGCGAGACGTAGACCGACGGCGAATGCACGTTCGCTCGCGCTTCATTTGTACGCAATTACCTAACTCGTTCTCTAAATTCTACTATATTCTACATCTTGTGTTCTAGTCCTATTTAACTTCATTGTGTTCTATTCTTATTTAACTTAACTTCAGTGATAACAACTTTATACTAACTCTGTCATTCTGTGTCATTAAATAATCTTATTAATAACCGTCGCGTTTCTTTTATCACTCCTACAAGCTTATTATACTTATACCCTTTCCACTATATTTAACGACATTTGACAGGTTGACGTTAGTGACGTTCAGCAGTATCTCGAATGTAATGCCATCCAATTGTAAGCGATATCGCGATTTTTCGATTTTTCAAATTACTTTATTTTACACATTTGGATCCTTACATCAACTTACATTATCTTTTTATTACTGTTTCTTTCTTTATCTATGTAACGAGAATTAGCCTATAGCTTAATATTATAAAATTATAGTTAGCTTAAGTATTATTTAAAATACATAATTTATCGTGAAATATTCGCGGGTTATAGCTAATCTAAAAAATCATATTACATTTTATAAACGTATTATGAAGAGTTCAAATTTATTCATAGCATTTATTTCTACCGATTATTTGTAATTTGTTTCATAATGGTGGTAATCGTTATGAGTGTCCATCACTAAGTAACCATGGTAACTGAAAAAAGCATGAATACGTCTATGAAATACAATATTATTTGTTTGAAAAATAAGCAGAAGTATTACGAAACTTCATGGACGTGAACTGTCAAAAAGCTAAACTTAGGCTGGAAGGGGTATAGTTACTTTGTTTTATGTATAGGCGTTTAGAAGCCTAAATAGCTGCGAAAACAAATGATTATCCTGTGCATAAGGTCCTACAGGTATGCTTGTTGAATAATGCCTGTTCATGAAAAAAAGATAAAAGGGAATTGAACCCGAGACCTAGACGTAGCAGCCATAGATAACAACCATTACCTTATCAATAAATGTTTTTAATTTTTAAGCAGTGTTTCTTTTAAAACAACAAAAACAGACAATATAATGAGAACCATAATAATAATTATTAATCATAATAATTGGTATAAACCAGTGTAAGAAAAAAACTTTAAAAAATTACTTGTATTTTAGTTTTGTAATGTTTAATCTATGCCGTCAGCTGTTCATTACATGGCGCTACTTGTGTACGGCGTACGTCAAACAATCTTGAGTGCTCTGCTCATGTCGATAAAACAGTATACGTTTTAGCGCGGTATAAAAAAAAGGTAGGCAATATCCAGAAAAGTCAATACTTTTGCCATATCTTGTGTGCAATTTACTATATTTTTGAGTAAATATATATAATAATTCTACTTAATAAAGCATAAAAAGAATATTTATTAATATAATACCTTATTGATTAGTTTCATTTATTATATTTTGTATCATAATTTGGATCCAGTAATAATTAAAAGTGAAGGCGCCGCCCCCGCTACTTGACTGGGGTCGACGATGAGTAATACCGTTCATTTCTCGTGGTGAGTGACGTCGTGCAGCGCCGGCCGGCAAACGGCTGACACGGCTCGCAGACCGCAGTACGATACGGCGAGGACGCACGACAGGACCCGCCCTCTGAATTCGCACCCGCGCTCTTCCTACCACCCTATTGATCTCACGACGTATTTATTTTTCACATAAGTAAAGAAATATGGAGCACACGGACAGCCTCCTCGGTGGCCTGGCGAGCGGGGACAAAGCGCCGATACTGGAGCCTTTGCCCTCCGAGCCTGTAATGAAGCGCGATCAGGACTCGACGGATGACTTCGAGCACCTCGACCGAGACACGAAGCGTGAACCGAGTGACTCGCCGCTGCACCAGCACGCCGCTGCGTCGCGCAGCTTCATCGACATGGAGAGAGAGCTGCTGGTGGACGCCCCGCGCGCGCCCAGCGCCGACCAGCTCGCCGACAAGTTCACCGACAGCGAGTCGGACGCGGACACCGCGGGAGAGTCCCCGCTGCACCGCCCTGCGCCGGCTGTGCCCACGTTTAGAAGCGCCGAGCCGCCGCTGGGTCCCACACCTGTGCTAGCACCGGCGCCTATTCCTCCTATCCTAACACCGAGCCCCGCGATGTTACCTCCTGAAAAACCCTTACCCGAAGAACCAAAACCTATTATTCCTGAAATAAAACCTGAACCTCCTAAGCCGGAACTTCCAAAACCTGAACCTACTAAATGGGAATCAGCGAAGAGTGAACCGAGTCCACCACCCAAGGCCAGTGCACCGGAGCCCGCTCGTCCCACGGCGCACGTCATCGAAGCCGAAGTTATTTTCTGCCAGATGGGATTAGGTAAGAATATTATTATTATAATATTCTAATACTAACAATATTTCAACAATTTCCTGAGATACATTTTATCCATCTATTAGTAATCATTTATCGTACTTTTCATGTGCTGCGTACTTTTTACTTTGTTTCTAAAAAAATGTAATTTGTAAGCGAACGCCAAACGCCGCGGAGCGTGATGAATCACGAATAGTGCAGGTGAACAATAGTCACGAGCGTGGTGTGCGACACCTTGAGCAGACGTAGTTTAGCTTTATCACCACCATCTCACTACTTGTTATAAATACATGATTTTGAGTCATTTAGAACGTTTAGCATGTTGTAATCACGCTATCACACCGCAATGCCATATTACTTAATATGATCTGTATGATGTGAATCCACCACGACATGTGACCCATAAAATTAAAAACTTATTTACAAATATAAGTAAGAAAATTTTAAATAATAGACGAGGGTGTTATTAGTAGATGGGGTGGGGTACAAGGGAGACAGTAAGGAGGATGTCTGCAGAGGTGGCGAAGCGGCAAGAGCGTTGACCGCGGCGCCGCGTCGCGCTGCAGCTACGGATTAACGGCACCCGCCGGAGCCTTCGCTCCTCAGTGTACGCCGACAGGACGGCTCACTCCTAAACGCTTTAAATATTCAGGAGACCGACCCACTTCCGTGTCTTCATTAAATTGTTATACCGGCTTACAGTATTGACTCGTTCTTCCTATCTACCTGACGTCTATAACATATTCACAAATGCTTCTTATTCCATATTTTGCCACGCGCTGTACTTTAGCAGCTGAGCGCGATTTACATAATTTCTTTATCCAGAATTAATAATATCATAGTGGTAGTTACACGAGGTGGACTGGAAGTTAAAACTATTACGAATGGTTGGACTACCTTGAACCGTGTGACTCATCGATAGATGTCTTACTTTAATATTTTTTGTGCCCAAATTAAACTGAAGCAAGAGCAGTAATAAGAGTTTTTGTTTGAGTTTAGTTATCTTATCTAAGTATCACCCTGTCTAGTTACTGTCGTCATGGCATGGCTGTTTAATTTGCAGTTTTTATCTCTTGTACATAAAGTTGTCGCTTATGGAAGAGTTAAATTATGATGCTAATTTCGCTTTAGGTGATAATTCATAGTATCCTACATTTTGAATTTAAAGTTCGTTTACTCATTCCGTGCAATAGTTTTAAAATAGTATATTTCAGCACTCTTCCCTATACTTAGCACATGGTGCATCTAATTCCAAACTAACAATACACAATGTGTTGCATTGGATAACCGATGATGAATGACATCTGTCTTGGTTAACAAAAAATAAGTGACATTCCGAAATTCGTATTGGTATGAATAGTAGTAAGATCGGTGGTCGTGCGTGTTGCCGGACGGTATGGTCGGTGGACGCCACCATCGCTAATTTTAGCCTTGCGTCCGTGCAGCGCCGCACCACCGCGCCTCGCTCACAAGCGCACTCGTCGGCGCCGCGCTCACGTCGCGTGCTTCATGCTGCCTCACCAGCTCTCGCTATCACAAGTCTCTAGGATTCGCTGACACTTTGTGTGGATTTTGTTGTGCCCTGAACCATGGCTTGCTGGAATAGTGATTGTACAGGTATGTTGTTATTCTCAAATAAGCAGAGCTAATTATTCTTTTTGGGAAGCGGCTTCGGTCTGTCAGTTTCATTTTTTTTAATTTTATTGTGCACTGAAGATTTTGTTTTAATGTCAAGTTATATATATATTTTTACGCAACATCCTCTCGATATTTTGCATAAAAAATTACGTCAGATACGCTTCCCCGATGTTAATTTTGGCGCACTTGTACAGAATGCTGAACGACGACAACTATAAACTATTCTTACACGAATATTTATTTAAACATGTTATTTTTACTTGGTAAAGCATTGCACATACTCGTATCACATAGATGCACAATGCGTAAGGTATGCACAAGTCGTATATTTTTGTTTCTAATGATCCGTCTTGTCCGAATCGACCTCGCCGCTGTAACGAGAATCGAAGATCTAATTAATTTACATTATCTACTTATCTATCAATCTTTGCCTAGACAATAATGCTTACATATTGTTATCCTTGATTTTTATTCTATTTCTATAGTTTTAATATTCTCAGTATGATGGATTTTCGGTTACCATATTATATAGGAATGTAGAAATAAATGTGTAATAGTTAGCGTGCTTGATGTAAATACTCATATGGTTTTGATTAATCGTGCCCTAATATAGTTGAAGGTTATATGTCTGACGTCACAATTATTGAAAACTGTATTATATTGTTATGTGCACTCTAAGAGATGACCTTGCACCAATATACATTCGATATGACAAATAAACTGCCAAACTGGTTTATATAAAATGTACTATTCTTTCTTTATAGGCGTCATTTTTATACTCTTCTTTTAGACATTGGGTCCGTTTAAGCATAATGTGAAGAAGCACGTGGTAGGACGGGCATACCACTGACGACGAGGGAAGAACTTCATTTTCTTTTCGTCCTTATTTATATTGGACTTCAATCAAGCTTAACATAATCTGTACTGAAGTCAATTTGCCGCATCTCTAAAAAAAGTTTTAGATTTTTACCTAGATTTTACTGGATCTATCATGCGTGAGGAATTCTTAGCAAATACATTAACAATCAGTAGTTACTTATAAAAGACATTAGTATTCTGTTAGTTTAGGGTGTCATTTGGCAACTGTTTGCAGACCCATTAAATATAATTTGGAAAATTTTTGTGTAGATATTCTGATGTAAGTATATAATTTCCATAGTACTTACATATTAAGTAAGTTTATGGATTATTTAAATTACGGTATTTTCAGCATGTATAGGATGTAGGTATTTTGGCTTAGCAACATTTCATTACAATATTTTGTGTTATACTTGTATTTAGTTAAATCATAACAATAAAATATATAAATAGACAAATCATCATATTAATAAATCAGCTAACACATCTTCACTTGCTTGCGTATCGACAGCTCTATGACTGTCACCCAGTTTACCGACCTGCCAAAGACGTCTGACATGGCTCTTGTATTGATTAAAAGTAGATGCACTGTCCGTACAAAAATGTTCATGCAGCATGATTACGTATGAATCCAACTTAGTTACATCTGAAACAATAAAATTTCTCACAACGCAAGTTGCTAAAATCGATACCCTTCACAAATAATCTGTATCTTAACATTCGAGCAACGTATAGGTATATCTGGCTGTGAATATAGTAAGACTGTCAAGAACGAACGTTCCCCCTCACTCCACGCCCTCTGCACTCGTTGACCTAATTTCTACTCTTCACAAAAATGTGGCGCAGGGCCCTTGTGTGTGATTGTTGCTCTCGTTTATGATGACGTCACTTGCAGCCACCCTTCTATTGTTTGTTATCTCAACCCGACACTAATGCATTAACTACTACGTTCTAGGCGTTTTCAAACAATTTTATCGTATTTGCTGATAAATCTTGGTTAAAGCTTTGATGTGTTTTATTTTGAAGACTTTCTCTTTTGCGCAATGCGTTACATGAAGAGCGATATAATTGCGCTAATTATCAACAATGTTCAGATTACACAGTGACTGCATTATTGCCTCACAATAAGCTAACACACGTTGTGTGCTCCGCGAGATGAATCACATCGGAGGTTTCCGTGAATTATCACTACTATTTATAGAATGATGATCAACCTTCAAAGTTCTCATTTGTATTAACTAAACTAATATTTTGCCATGTATAGGGGCTCACCCTCTGTTCGTGTGGTCAGAGTTCTTGTTATAAATGTGCGTGTTTAGACTGTTTAATCAGTATGCTGAATTAGCGGAAAATCCCAGACATAGGAAGGTGCAATAAGGCCTGTGTCCCGCAAGTACGGGTCGCGACCAGGCGCGAGGGTGGCGAGGGGTGCGTCCGATCGATATACTCGGCCGGCACACAGACATACAGTCTGCTCTCTTTATATAAGCGGCTCAGGCTTGTTGCTAACTCGACAGCTCCTTGCACTTGTATGAACTACAAGCTGGTACGCTGAACAGTTCTAGTAGTTATTATTCACAGTCAACATCCGGTATATCACCCCTCACAAACAATAAAACAATAATCACTTTATTATATGAGGGCGTTAGACTGACTAAGCGGCGGGGAAACCTCTCTATTAAAACGGTTGCCCCTTTCATATTCGTACTTATTGATTTTTCTGTTGCAGTAAACTAGGTGACTGTTGTCTACTTGTCACTCTGTGAACTTTGTTAAACGGGGTAAATGATTTATTAGCTTTCTCTTCAGCGAATTTCCCTTTGTCTAGGAATATCGATTGTAACCTCGGACGTAGCTGTCAAGATTTTCAGCTGTCTATCAAACTGAAAATGTCATCTAACAAAGCTTTGTACTTGGTTATAAAAGCTACTAAGGTTGTTTATTCGGTTCCCATTGTTGTTTCGTTTCTAAAACTGTTATTTGTTTATCAGTTTAAAATTAATTTAGGCTATCGTATGGGATTGACCGCTCCATTAGAGTCTAACTAAAGGAATTTCTCCAATATAAATAGTTTAGCAAATATATATGTCATATTTTTGCTAAAATAAAGCATTAATTTAAGTAATGCACACATGTGTTTGCTTTATAATAAAGAAATAAATTGGAGATAATATCATGATCAGATCAAAATTCTTACTTAGATCTCCAGTGTTAATAAGTGCACGCAATCGCAAGGTGCACAGCAAGTGTTGCACAGGTAGCTCGATGACGTCACTATAGTGTGGTGGTGCGGGGTATTTTTACTCGTCGACAAGTAGCTGGCTACGTCACGCGACATGTTTAATTGTCTGCGTGCCTCCACTATGTTCAGCGTACCTTGCGCACAACACAGGTGTGAGCCTAGACAACGACAAGTTTGTTATTATGCCAACTTGTGACAAGGTAAGGTCGAGATCGAGAGTTAGTTATTCACTGCTAGACATTACATGATCTCCGTTTACGTATCGATGAGAAATTCGTGTTTCGAAGATACCTTGAACATAAAATGTTACTTTTACGAGTACACGTAAAGGTTCGTGTGATATAGGGATATCATTGCGGTTTATAGGAATACATAAAGATATCTCATGTATAGGGAACATTGGATGTTATTTATTCCAGATCATAATGATCCTTCTTTAGGTCTTCACCTTGGGGAGGGTATAAGCCGTACTACACTATTTTCCAGACGTTATAGTTTTACGGTATGAAAGAACAATGGGCAAAACGTCCCCACCCTTGTAACACTTTCAGCTATACATCAAATGAAAGCCCTTAAAAAGTGAAGCATTTTATTGTATGACAGCAAATCTGTCAGTCATGGGAGAACAGAGTTATTGAGGAGAAGAAAATAAAAATAATGAACGATAATATTACATACTTTATGCTAATGTTTCCTATGTAAGCACGATAGAGTCAAAGGCTATCTTACTAGTAGAGGGACCATACATGTAGAACATCCTACATTATCCAGAAAACCATGAATTTCGCTTTTCAAATAAAAAACATACAGCTTTCATAAATATAGAAACTCGTATATCATATCAGCCAATTGATGTCCACTGCTGAACATAGGCCTCCTCCAAACATTGCCATCCTCATCCATCGGTTTCCTGCCGTCCTAACTAGGTCGTGGGACCACCGTGTGAGGGGTCTCTCCACCCTGCGCTTTCTGATAGGCAGTCGCCATTCCAGAACCTTTCAACCCCAACGGCTGTCGGTTCTCCGCGCTATGTCCCCTGCCCACCGCCACTTTAACCGGTCAATTCTGAGCGCTATGTTCGTATGCACAGTTGGGTATATTAGAAAGATAACTGGACCTGACGCAGCTACTACTTCCAATGCAACAATAACGAGCTAATGCTAATCATTAATGAAAACCACGCACCTATTTATTATTTATTGCATGAAACTGATGCATTCATACTACCACCCCGACACCGACTCCGGTCATATCCCCACAAAGGTGATCACTGATTGGAAGAGGCTCGAGGAGAGACTCGCGTCTGTCGAATCCGCCCAACTAGATAGTAGTCCCTACAGTTCGGATACTGTAGTGGACACTGAGGCGGCGATCGGTGCCCTGACAGGTCGTGTCATTAATTAACAATTGCTCTTAGACAGTGGCTATGCTGGAAGACCTCCGCATGCAATTATCTGGAGAACTGCGTGATCTGTTGAGCCGCAAGATCCCTGCCACACGTGCCTACGACAGGGCCCTCAGCGAGTCCAATAGGGTTAGAATTAGACAGCTTCAATGGCCTGTTAAAGTACGCATAAATGAGTTTCGTCAGTCACGATGGTATGCGCAATTGAGTGAGATCGAACCTTTTTATCTCGCTTTCTAGCAGGTATCCCGTTCATTAAAGAAGGACGTATACTCTACTATGCCTCCTTTGGTAGGCCTGATAGGAGGCTAGCGTTCGAGTATGATGACAACGCCGAATGCCTGGCCAAGAGCCTCGAGGCCCAATACGCAGTTCTCCTCAGGGTAACAATCACGATATAATATCAATCACATACACCAATTTCAAATATTTGTCAACAGCGAAGTAAAACGGTGAACTTCTCTCCAGGAGTCACCGCTCAAGGCAGACAACGACGATATACCGTTAGTCACACCTACCGAGTGGAACCGTTAAATAAACTTCTCGCCCCTAAAAAGGCACCAGGCTCAGAAAGAATAACAAAAATAGTCATTAATTTATTCCCCGAACGTCTTTTGGTCCTTGACAAATTGTGTCTTCCCACAACAGTGGAAAGACGCCGTGGTTATCGGAATACCGAAACCCGACAAAAAAATTCCGACCTGTTAGTATAAATTCTGTCGTTTACTATTTTTGCAATGGTTGCTGAATAAAGAACATGTCCTAATGGTTCTCTAAATGCTTATATTAGCAAAGCTAGCTATCCGAAAGTCAGGAAAATGCTGTAGATGATTTTCGGGATGATGTAGAATGAGCTAGATGAATAGTCCGTCTACTAGTAAGATAGCCTATGTTTAGTTTAGCAAAGCTAGCTATCCGAAAGTCAGAAAAATTCTGTGGATGATTTTCTGGATGATTTAGGATGAGCTAGATGTATAGTTCGTCTACTAGTAAGATAGCCTATGTTTAGTTTAGGAAAGCTAGCTATTCGAAAGTCAGGAAAATGCTGTGGATGATTTTCTGGATGATGTAGGATGAGCTAGATGTATAGACCGTTTACTAGTAAGATAGCCTGTGACTTTATCGTGCTTATATAGTAAATATTAACATAAAGTATGAAATATTATCGTTTATTATTTTTATTCTCTTATCCTCAATAACTCTGTTCTCCCATGACTGACAGATTAGTTTCATACAATAAAATGCTTCACTTTTCAAGGGCTTTCATTTGATGTATAGGTGTAAGTGTTACAAGGGTGGGGACGGCTTCCATACAAAAATGCCCATTCTTCTTTTCGGTGTCGTACAAAATATTACATGCTTATCTTTTACAAACGCTTCAGGTTCTTATTAAGTTGCATTTGCATGCATACTAATTAGGCGATTTAAAAAGTTATGTACTAATAACATTAGTAGGGAATTTTAAAAAAATGAATGATAATATTATGATGTAATAACAACACAAGCCAATTAGATCAACTGAAACAAATCTAAATTTATCTACGGCCTAACACTGATAGTGAGCATTTAGTTTGCCAAATATACAATACATGGATACTAATATTAAATAATTATTGTCATAGTTTATTGCAAGATATTGTGTATATCTGTAGAAATAATTAAATTTAAACACAAACAGCATTTCCGCCTGGTGATCTAGATCGTGTTAATGGAAAAATAGAGCTTAATATGCTAATGGTAAATAAAGACCATAAAAATCCTAGAAAATATGAGTTATGCTAGATGACGATATTTATTTCTAGGTACAGTCAGCCCCAAAAGTCGCTGAACACATTTTAAATTCCAAAACTGTTGAACACTAAACGTGTCATAAGTCAGTGTCGCAACAAGAGTACAGAATAAGCTTTACATACAAAACGACCATAACACGCTGAACACGATTATTCCAAAAGTACCTTAACCCTAGTATTTTTAAAAGTAACTGTACACTAGGTATTCCAAAAGTAGCTGAACACTGGTATTCCAAAAGTAGCTTAACACTAGTATTCCAAAAGTAGCTGAAACACCTAGGATTCCAAAAGTAGCTGTACACACGCGTCATTTCGTATTAAAACCTACTTTTGGGTATTATACTAAAGCCATCTTTAAAAAATAAATTCAAAACTTTTAGAACAGATAAGTTTTGTCCACAGAGGTTTAGTTAATACAACGTGTATTTATCTTGGCTTTAGCTATATTATACCTATTTTAAATGTTTTTACTAGCGCGCAAAAATTTACAAAGCGTAAAATTTTACACGTGAACGATTATTTCATTTTGTTTAGTTGTGTGTATTTACTATTTTTTCTTTATCGTTATATTTATTATAATAAGCAAAATAAAATAAAACAATTAAATTCAACTACCTTAGTGCGAGACGCTCGAGGATGAGGTTATCGTGCACGAGCCTGCGATGTATATTATAAATTTATAGAATAATTTTATCCAATTCACAAATTATTGTCCTGAGTTTGGATGTTCTTTGTGTCCGTTAAATTGATATTTGTGAAGTCCTTGCGACAAAAAATCAGGAAATTTGTAGTTGTAATTATAGTTTTGATTCAATTAAAAAAACCTAACTCTGGAACTAATGCCTGTAAAAATTGTTATTAATTGTTCATATAATTGTAAAATTGAGATTATTAATTAAGAGTTAAAACATATGTCAAATTATTTTACATGTCAAAAAACCAAAATTCGCTTTACATCAAAAACACCAAAAGTAGATTCATAATTCATAATTTCATAATTCATTTAATCTTTACAATTAAAACCTTATTTATACAGTAATGTATAGTCGAAAACTATACTACGAATTTTAATTCGATTCCAGATTTGACAATTTCAGTGTAGCAACGTTATGACAAGTATTAAATAGTGACGTTGCGAAATTATTCGATATGGAAATGAAATATTTCCGGATCGATTCTTCTCGTTTAAAATTAGTGGTATTTTTAGTTTTGACGATTAATTAACGATCTGAGACTTTTCTTTTATAGGTAATTGTGTGTGAAATGAATAAAAACTGTGATCATGGTGTCTTAGCCCAGCATACTCACAATAAAATCTTGATATTTCATGAATGCCAAAAAATGGTTCTGAAATAGTTATAAATAGTGCGAAAAGGAAAAAAATAGTGCTCTTATACTTACGAAATTACAGCCATTTTATGAGTCACATAAATATTGTTGAAATAATAATTTATTATGCCTATAACCACAGAATATAAAAATTAAATATGAAATAAATAGTATTAAATATTATTTCCGATTCACGAGCATTCACGAAGGACTAATTTTGTATCCTAGGTAACCGATATTGTATTGTCATCCCCACTAGTGACAGCCGACCATTGACTTTTTTATTGACTGCAATATTTAATAATAATGTACTACTCAATCGGTAAAGCAGACTGTGATACTCTGCTTTATCAAATCAGTATACATATACGTAGTACATACTGCATAAGCACACGAAAATAGGCCTTAAGGTGACGAACCAATAATTACCTTAACTGTACATAAAAAAAATATTGTAAATATTTTTATAAATTGTCGCCGTCATCGCTTTCGCTATCGCTGTCACTTTCTGTAACATTTATTATAAATGTGTCTGTGATATTGTCAATTAAAGTATCTAGCCTACACATTTTTTGCTCTTCTTTGACAATATGGGATACGCATTTAGACCATTCGGTAGCCGTAATTTTTTGAATGCCTTCCTGAAATAAAGTTCTCACGTCTGTCAATTTGAAGTTTTTATTATTTTGAGCTACATGCCCCTTTACCTGCGCCCATATCAATTCGATAGGGTTTAGCTCGCAATGGTAAGGGGGAAGTCTTAAAACAGTGATCCCATGTTGTGCTGCAATTTCATCTACAGCGTACTTATTAAAAGACTCGTTATGTGGAATCAGTTCTAAAAGCGTAGCTTTAACCATATCTGGTTCGTAATAAATATTTTTATTTAAAAGCCAATCTTGAATTTCAGCTTTTTTCCAGCTCATTTTTGGTGCCGTTTCCAATTTTCGGGAGTGGTAAGGTGCATTATCCATCACCACAATTGAGTTTGGTCTTAATTTTGGTAAGACTCCAGCGAACCACTCCTCAAAACAAACTGCATTCATCTCATCATGGTAATCTTCACAATTTTTCTTTGCTTCAAAAATCATGAGCCCCTCTTCTAGGAAGCCTTCTTCACTACCTATATGGCTAATTATGAGACGTTTGCCTTTTCCAGATGGATTTTTTAATCCAGTGGTCAGTCCCTCCAAAAACGCTTGTCGAGATGATGTGACTTTCATGTCCACCCAAGTTTTTTTTACAGTATGACCTTAAAGTAAATATAGTACATTAACATTCAATATTACTATTAAAATGTAAAATGTATATAAATTCATTTTGTGTATAAATGTTAGCCGTACCTGCGTTAACCCAAGTTTCATCTTGATAATATATATGTCTCCCTTCTCGTCGAAACTGACATATAGATCGCAAGTAACGCTGTCGCCAAGTTATTATATCATTTCGATCAATAAGTGTGCTCTTGCGTGACCGTGAAACAAATTTAAAATTAAGATGTTTCAAAATTTTTCTGAGGGTGTCTTTGGAAATATTGGGTATTTCTGGATCATCGTTCATCACTTGTAAAATCTAAAATAGTAAATTTTATAATAGCTTGGAATCATTACTTAGGTATATATATAAAAGATGTACTTAGGTTTAAAATAATACAGTGTGACTGATTGACTAACCTTTGAAATGGTTGGAGGTTCATTTCGGTAAAAGAACTGATGAACAATTCTTCGTATTGCAGAGAATGTAAATTCATCAATTTTATCTTTAAAACTTCGCTTTGGTCCAGATTTTTTAGGAGGAGTTGGCGGCGCACCTTTATTTACTTCCTTCAAAACGTTACAAACAGAGCGTGAGGTTATTCCCAATATGTCAGCAACTTTGCTCATACATTCATTTTCTTCCACAACTTGAAAGGCCTCCAATTGCGAAGAAATTTCATTTTTCACGTATTTGTAGGCGTTGCGGATCATTACTTTTTCAGTAACAGTGAAAGCTTTTCGTGGACGTTTTTTTCTTGGGGACAAGAAAACATCCACGTCTTTTTGTGATGTACTTGGCTGAGGATCCATTTTGATGGAAAACCAAAACAAATAGTTGACAAAAAAACTAATATCGATTCGCAATGAAATAAGATAGGTATTCGTGCAGTCAGGCTGGGAGAATGAAGCCGAATGACACTATAAACAAAATGACGATAGCTGCACGAGCGCACACAGGCTGCCAATACTAAAATCTATCTAGGCTCAATAAGTTTTGTTTTTAATATAAAAACATAAATTTTAACTTTTTATAAAATAGAGCAGCGATTACTAATTAATAAATTATTATTATGAATAATTATGTATTTATTTAAATAAAAATCAATAATTTAGTCTTTAATTGGCAAACTGCTGGCACACACACTTATTGTTTATCGATTTTTGTGTTCATCACTACACTATTATATGTGGTATCATTATTTCACAAAATGACAGTAGCTAATGTCAAATCAGGAATCGAATTAAAATTCCTACTATAAATGGCCTTATCACCTCTAGAGTTAATGTTAGTTGCATGTCATAAAACTATTAGGTTCAATATCGCACAACAAAACATCAGCTAAATCATGACGCTACTTTGACATATCAGTTCTCTTATATTAGCAAATAGTCGTTAGGTATTTATAAAAACAAATAGTAAAGTCAACGTTATTGACTGTTACTAGAGCATATTTACGGTAAAACGTTATATTCTAATGAATTTCTCTCTTTTTTACTTCTATGTCCATCCCTATCATTTCTTGCATGACGTCATTGGCGCATATTTCAATTTAAAGTTTTCGTAATTTTATAATATAAAACAAATTAGGGTAAACCACCTAATCGTTAGAATTCTTACAATTATTGGCACTTAAGAGTTAAAAGTGAGTAAAAAGAAAGAAAACACTATAGATTATTCAAGTTCAGTATGATTATTCAAGTTCAAATATTATTTATTTAATATTTTTATTATATTTTATTTATTTCATGTGTCAACATAGCAACAATAATTTTATCAGAATCTTTTTATTGGCATTAGTGCCAATAATATTTATTTAATACTATTCAATAACATAATAATGATTAAGTATAAGCAAAGATTAAAGTATTTTATCATTTTATGATATTTTATATTTTAGTCTGACACGAAGTCCACTCTTAAGGTGCCAACAATTGGGTGGCTTACCAGCCAATATTTATATTCTACATTTTCAGTTTTTCTGAAATATGACAAGCTTGTAATGTCACAAGTAACAAGTAACTTTAGTTTTAAATTATTTAATGGTTTTTCATAGTTTTTCACATACAAACTCTACGGTTTAATATAGTGACATTTGTATTGTGTTAGTAGATATTATAATTTATTGCGTTGAAGTGAAAGTTTAAAATAGATTGCACTTTTAATCTAAGCATAGTTTTGATTACGGTCAACCAATGACGTCAAGCTCATGCGTAAATATTAAATAACGATCTTAATGAATTTGAATTATGATAGAATTTTTTGTCAAAACTGATAAAGCCATTTCGTTTTCGTGTATACATTAGTATCTTATAATCTAGCCTGAACTAGATAATCCTGTGTTTCAGGCTGACTGATCTAGTAATACATTGATTTTCAAATATTTAACAATAACAATTAAAAAACAAGAGAATTTGTAAAATAGTTTAGGTAGGTATTAAATACAGTAAAAAAACAAATAAACAATAGTTTACTAATAATAATTCGTGTAAATAACTTATGTACTAAAAAAAATACTAGGGTTCAGCTAATTTTGGGAATAAACGTGTTCAGCGTGATGTTGTCGTTTCGTATGTAAAGCTTATTCTGTACTCTTGTTGCGACACTGACTTATGACATTTTTAGTGTTAAGCAGTTTTGGAATTTAAAATGTGTTCAGCGACTTTTGGGGCTGACTGTACCATCCGTCCAGCTAACAAGTTTTTTGAGAAAGAACAAGATCTCAATCTCAGAGTTCACAATTCGAGAAAGAACTTGATCTCAGGATTGCAGAGCATTCAGGCTATAACACTTTCGATATTATTTACTTAAAATCAGAGACATGGTAGGAGCGATATTGGCGTAGGTTTTTAGGAATCACAAAACTATAATTATAAACTAACAGTAGATATAGGTAGAAAATAGGGATTCCTTTCAAAAGACCACAGGGATAAAAATAAAATAGTGAAGTGCTTTTCAAGAAATAAAGATTTTACGAGTATGTTATTAAATGTTAAATGTTTGTGTCTTCTATCTTATCTTTTCTTTATGGGTCTATTTTGAAACAACTTTGACACTAGTACGCCAGAATCTACACCGTGACTTCACAAAAGCTTTCCGTCACAATGCGGGAGGCATTGCTAGGACCGAACTTGAATTCAATTAGGCTACATCTATGTAGAAGCATGCAGGGTAAGGAGACCCCAAACACGGTGGACCGACGAGCTAGTAAGGACGGCGGGGGGCACAGGACCGCACAAGGTGGAATTACTTGGAGGAGGCCTTGTCCATCTTTGAACGTCAATTGACTGATATGATGACGATATAGAAAAAAAAAAGTCCTGTGTGGAGCTATAGGTATTTGATGCCAAAAATATTATTATGTAGCGCCTTAACGCTCTATATAGGTCACCATAGACTGCATAGTATGTCCAGAAACTAACTCTAGATTGTCAAACATACACATATTTTACTAGTACAGTGACACACAAAGAGTAGATGACGAATTTTAGTGTTAAAGTTTCCATTATATTTACTAATACTTACTCTTTTACGCACTTACTATATATAGATAAGTAGGATTGTGTAATGAGTTAAAAATAGGATGTATTTTAAAATAGCTCTTTGAACCTTTTTTAGAAAGTGTTTTGACCGCGTTATTTAGTTGATTAGATAGGTTTTTTGTGATTTCTAAATTATCTGTGGCATATTCGTATTTCAGCCTCTTTATGACGAAAACCTGAACTCTATGTAAGTAATGAGTTTTCATTCTCTTACTTTAGACATTATCTCTTTACAAAACAAGAACTCCATTAAATCAAGGATAGATGTTCACCGTAGCATGTTTGGCAATTTCTAGATAGCTCAGGCAGCTAGGGCTTTGCACACGACTCTGAAAATTTAGATACACCAAAATTTAATATAATATACAATAAACAAACATACGTTAATATCTACGTACTCGTATAAATTACCGAATATTTTTCCTTGTTTAATGTATTTCCTCAAGTTTGTGTGACACAATGAGAGTAGTAAAATTAAACGTACTATACCCCTTCCAGCGTAAGTTTAGCTTTTTGACAGTTCACGTCCATAAAGTTTCGTAATACTTCGGTTTATTTTTCGAACAAATTATATTGTATTTCATGGACGTACCCATGTTTTTTTCAGTTACCATGGTTACTTAGTGATGGACACTCATAACGATTAGCACCATTATGAAACAAATTACAAATAATCGGTAGAAATAAATGCTATGAATAAACCTGAACTCTTCATAATACGTTTATAAAATGTAATATGATATTTTAGATTAGCTTTAACCCGCGAATGTCTCACGATAAATTATGTATTTTAAATAATACCTAATCTAACTATAATTTTATCATTTTAAGCTATAGGCTAATTCTCTTAACATAGAAGAAAAAAACAATAATAAAATGATAATGTAAGTTGATGTAAGGATCCAAATGTGTAAAATATAGTAATTTGAAAAATCGCGAAATCGCTTACAATCGAATGGCATTACATTCGAGATACTGCTGAACGTCACTAACGTCAATCTGTCAAATGTCGTTAAATATAGTGGAAAGGGTATTGTAGAAATTAGTCTATGGGTGTTATGGTAACCGCACACACTATTTCTCGATATGGTAATGGTTGTTTAATTAAAGTCAATGGTATGGTAAATGATTTATGATTCGTATCAATATACACAAGAATAACACAAGACTCTTGACACGTCTTTAACTAATTATTGGTAACTTATTATAATGAATTTAACTAAACTTAAATTGGTAAATTAATGGTTATGGTAATGGTAATGGTTAGAGTACGCGGCGGTATCTCCAAGGAGATGTGAACAAGAACTGATTTAATATTCAAATAAAATGTATTATATTAATTATTGCATGCAATGCAATTATTACGTTTCGCAAGGTGTTCGATATAAACTCGAACATATTCCCGACAACGAGATGAGCGACGGGAAATGGTAAACATTCATCTTAGTTACATAATAAAAATATTATTAAATCGTGTAAATTCGATTTAAATACTACATGTTATTTAGTATAAAAAATATAGAATATAAAATAATTAAAAACAATAACAACTATGAATTAATAGGGAAAGCACTTATCTAGCGAATATAAAATTGTCAATAAAGAAAATAAAAACATTTGGTTATTGATTAAGTAAGTACTTAATAATTAAGACTAAACTATCGAGTCCTCTTCTACAGATCGCTCATTGTTTTGGTTAATTACACTTTTCTTATCGGGTCTGATTACACCGTATTTTGCACTAGGCCACCGCTTCGCGAGATTATGTAATCGCGCACTGATATCACTTTGGTGAACATTTTGCTTTATCGCTTCACTAGACACTGACGCACTATTACCACATGGCTCTGTCACTTCACTGTACACTGGTGCACTAATCTGTCGCCTCGGTAGTGGCTGCATCTCAACCACCCCCTGCTCACGATGACCATGTTGTCGTCTTGTCGTAGGTTCTGGTAGATTTGTTTCAAACTGATGCTGACGGGTACCGTTAGCAGTTTCCCGGCGCCGCGTAGGGCAGCACCGGCCGGTTCTCCATACCCACACCGCTACTACGCATAGTACAATTATCGCTAGCGTGTAACTAATCACATAGTGGTGGATGTCGTGTGACGATATAGTTTCCACTTCTGTGTTACTATTCTTCAACTGTTCTACAGCTCTCCCGAGGTTGGTCATTTCTATGGTAAAATTCCCATCAATCTGGTTATCATCAGGAATTTTTACATTTACGATGTGGTTTATTTGGTCAAATTCTGGTATGTAGATCGAGGACGTAATATTTATTGATGACGACTGCTGACGAATCGAGTATAGAGCGATGTCCTTGCCTTTAATTGTGCATTCTTGAGTTATGCCAATGACCCCGGCTCGACTCAACTGACGGACTGTCATTTGATCGCCGCATATTATTTTAATTGTATATGAATCACAACAAAAATAAAAGCGTTGTGGTGTCATATGTAACTCGACCCACTTATTGGAACAGCTGGTTTTTTCTACTTTGCATTCTTTTGTTTCAGGTTGTAACTCGCAGAAATTTTTGTCGCTTTTCAGGTCCTTTATAGGGTTGAGCAATTGACACATATATGTCGACTCGCGGCGGAAACAAGTATTTAACTCGTTGATGGTTGTGGTAAAATATGAATCCTTTTGTAAATTAACTGCAACGTAATCGGAGGCTGGAACTATGCTGGTCATGACATTTCTGGTCTGGTGTGGGACTGGTATTAATTTATAGAGCTGGAATCTTTCTCTGGTTATTAGAGGGAAAGAAACTTCTATTATAACGTATTTACGAGTTGCTCTGGCCTTGACCTTAAGTAATTTATATATGTACAGAAGGTCGCTTTCTAAGTTATCAATAGGTAATGTGAGATCGCTAGGCATTTTGCTGTATATGGTCTGCAATTCATGTTTTAATTGGGCAGGCGGTAATAAATGTATACTTAACCGACCATGGTAGATATCGGTTATAGTGTCTAGAAATGTATTTTGAAGCCGTCGTAAGCTCTGTAATAGGTTACTACTTGTTATCGCGGTCAGTGTAAAATCATTGACGTAGGAAATGTTTTGAATTTCGCGCTGCACTGTGCTGTAATTGTCCTTTAATTCGGTTATTTTTCTATTTATTAATTTGTGTTGTTGAGTGACAGTTGTTTCCATCCTTTTCATTAGGTTAAATTCTGCCTCAATAACGGAAGTCTGGTTTTTCCATAGATTCGAAAGATGGTTCTCGTTACGTTGTATGGTTTCAATGTCCTTCACATACTGGTCTGCGAAACGTGAGTCCAACACTCCAAATAAATCATTAGCGAGGTATCCAACGCCATTTAATAAACCACGGCGGCGCCTGCGCGTCTGGCTTTCCTGTCTGTCGTAAACGTTAAAATGCTGTGTTAACAAAAGTTCATTATAGTACTCGAGTTCCTGGTAATCGTGGCGCGCTTGTTGAACGATCGTATTACAATGTGATTCAATTTTTATATTAGTGCATAATGTTTCTAAATAATTAAACATTTTATTGTATGTATTTATGCCTGTCCAGTATGGACCCATATCGTAATACATAATTATCGTCCATTTATCTCGTATCAACTGCATCTTCGAGATGGGATCAAAATATAAAGTTTGGTTATCTGGTAATGGTTTGATAGAGTACAAGCCGTGAGATGGTGATATTATGGTAGTAAAAGTAAGTAAAACTGTAGCAATGGTAGACAGCTTCACTTTTGGTTTTCTTTCACATGGTCTAGCGGCGGGTTTATTCGTGATTGGTTTGTCGATGTTACCTTGATTTACGGGCAACACGGATGTTTTTACAATAGGGCGTACTATTGTTCCATTTGCGGTTTTTAGCGAAACGGTTCTGGTCAGGCCGTCACTTCCGGGATGCGTTTGTATTACCCGTCCAAGAGCCCACTTTCCCGCTGGGAGATTATCGTCGTGTATCACGACAAGGTCTCCTACGTCTACACATTTTTGTTTGTCCATCCACTTGGGCCTAGACGAAAGTTGTACTAGGTATTCACTTTTCCACCTACTCCATAGATCCTGAAATAACTTGGTAGTAAGATGCCACCTGGTTCTGGCATCTTGTGCAGTCTCTATTATGGTTACTCCTGGTCTTCCTGATAGAAAATGAGCTGGTGTAAGAAAATTTAGGTCATCAGGGTCTTCTGTTAGCGCACAAAGTGGCCGAGAGTTAATGCACGCTTCTATCTTCGTTAACAAGGTGGTGTACTCCTCGAAGGTTAGTTTTTGTGTTCCGATGACTCTCTTTAGGTGGTGTTTCAGACTGCGTACCGCTCTTTCCCACAATCCACCTGCATTCGGCCAACTAGGCGCGTTAAAATGCCAATTAATACCCATTTCTGTTATTTCCCTTTGAAATGAGTCATTAAAGACCTTAAGAAGCTGGTCATGCTCCTCTTGTAGTATTCGATTTGCGCCTACGAAATTGGTACCGTTGTCACTGTATATGTGACGCGGGGCTCCTCGTCGAGCTGCCATTCTATTTAGCGCCGCTAAAAACGCTACCGTACTGAGGTCTGATACGAGTTCTAAGTGGACCGCCTTAGTAACCATACATACAAAAACAGATATGTACCCCTTCGTAGTTCTTATTCCACGCCCCTTATTTGCCTTTACTTCAACAAACCCGGTGTAGTCCACGCCACAATGGTAAAAGGCGTGCTCCGGATTCACTCTCGGCTCTGGTAAGTCACCCATGAGTTGATACTGTTTTAAGGGACTATGTCGTTTACATGTAACACATTTTCTTATGAATTTTTTACATGCCATATATCCGCCAATAATCCAAAATTGTTTACGTAAATTGGCTAAAGTAAGTCGTACTCCGCCGTGTAAGGTAAACTGGTGTGCTTGGTCTATTAATAAATTGGTTAGTAAATGGTTGTGGGGTAAAATGATGGGATGTTTCATGTTTTGGCATATGTCGGCGTGTTCCAGCCTTCCACCCACACGTAAAATACCCAGGTCGTCTATAAATGGATTTAAATTTAATATCTTACTTTTACAATGCACTTTGTTATGTTTATTTATATAACTTATGTCGTCAGCAAATTCCATTGTTTGTACACTTTTGATTATCAGCAGTTTTGCGCGTCGTAGTTCCCCTAGGTCAAGGTAAGTACGTCGAACTTGTTGCTTAGAAATAGTAAGTCGTAATATCCATGCAAATACACGATTTATTTTAGCAAAACAGCTGAACTTTATCAGTAATTTATTTACGATATCGTTTACAACCGTATCTTTTTCACGTTTAGATGTTATAGTATTTGTTTTGTATACAGATTTTGTTTCTAAATTGGTTTCAAATATTCTATTCTGGTTTTCTAGTGTAATACTGTACTTATTAAGCCATGTGGGCCCTTTCCACCACAGTTCATGGTTCTTTAACTGCCGTATGGTAAGTCCTCGACTTGCACAATCTGCAGGATTTTCGGCTGTATTTACATAGCGCCAATGCTCCGAGGGAACGATTTTCGTGATATTTTTTACACGATTTGCGACGAAAGGTTGCCAACGGGCTGGGTCGCCCTTTATCCAGCCAAGCACTGCAGTCGAATCAGTCCAACAGTATATGTCCTTTTGGTAATCAGATAAAGAACTTTGAACTTTATCTATTAATTGGGACAAAAGATGGGCGCCCATTAACTCTAGCCTAGGGGTTGATACAATTTTGTTCAGTGGCGCTAACTTGGCTTTTCCTGCTATCATGGTTATGGTTGTATGGTTTTTATTTACAATTTTGCAATAAATTACACACGCGTACGCTTTACTTGACGCGTCACAGAAGCCGTGTAATTCTATGTTTTGTTTTTCGGTCATTCCCAGCCACCTGTCCATCTCAATATTATTTATTTCATGAAATTCTTGTTTCAACTTAGTCCACTCCGTATTTATGTGCTCTGGTAATTGTTCGTCCCACGTTAACTTAGTCAACCACACATTTTGAAATAATATTTTCATGGTAGTACTTATGGGGGTCAACCATCCTAAAGGATCGAACAATTTTGAAATTTCAGAGAGTAGACTTCTTTTGGTATGTATTTTGTTTGGTTCGTCATTAATATTCATCTTAAAAATAAATTTATCCTTTTTTGGGTTCCAACCGAGCCCTAACGTTTTTGTTGAATCTCCTTGTTTAAATTCGTAAGTTGTTAAAGTGCATTGTTGTGTTTCTAAGTCATCTAAGATTTGTGGCTCATTCGTCGTCCACTTTCTTAAATTAAATCCACCTAATTTCAATAGATTTATTAAATCTGATTTTAATTTTTTCGCTGATTTTATGTGGTGGGCCCCTCCGCAATGGTCGTCCATATAAAAACTTTCTTCTAACTGTTTCGCTGCTTCGGGGTATTTATGTCCTTCGTCACACGCTAATTGCTTTAAGCACATCATAGCTAGGAATCCTGCGGGTTTGGTTCCGTAGGTAAGAGTGACGAGTTGGTATGTTTCAATATTTTGGTTGGGTCGCCTCCATATAATTTTTTGGTACATTTGGTCATCTGGATGCACATATATCATTCTGTACATTTTTTCAATATCTGATGTGTAAGCAAAACGATACTGTCTCCATTTCAAAATAAGCTCCTGTATGTCCTTTTGAATATTCGGTCCTCTATAGAGTAAGTCGTTCAAGCTATAACCTCCTGATGACTTGGCCGAAGCATTGAAAACTACTCGAACCTTGGTGGTAGTGGACTCGCTTCGAATAACTGCATGGTGTGGTAGATAGTAGTCGGCGGCATGGTTTGTGTTGGTTTGTTTCATATGGTTTAAAGTAATATATTCTTCCATAAATTTGTGGTATTCTGTTTTTAGGTCAATATTTTTCTGAAATTTCTTCTCTAAATTTCTATATTGAGCTAAAGCCTGTGGTTTGGAAGCGCCTAATTTATTTTTTAATTCAGGCTTGAATGGTAATCGAACCTCGTACGCTCCGTTCTCAAGCCTGTTTGTCGTTTTGTAAAAGTATTCCAAGCACTCATGATCCTCTTGAGACATTTCTATTTTTTGGTTAATGTCTTCGTGCTCCCAAAATTTCAATAAGTCCTCAGTATTGTTCAAAACGACGTTACAATGGTAATGAGGTCGCATTGATCCGCATAGTAACCATCCCAACTGAGTTTGTTGAGCGATGGGTTGCTCGTCCTTGTTACCCTTTAAAATACCTCCTAACATTATTTTACTATAAATGTCAGCGCCAAGGAGTAAGTCGACTGGTCGGCTGATGTAAAACTCGGGGTCTGCCAAATTTATTCCTTGAATGTGTGCCCAGGATAATGGTTTGTTAAACGTGTTATTTGGTAAACGTTTAACTACGTTATTCATAATAATAACGCTCGTATCAAAGGAAAAGTCGCTGTGCATCGATTGTATGGTAATCTGTAACATCCCTTTCGAACTACTTTCTTTTTCTCCCACTCCGAAAATTTGACCTTTGAAGTAACTTCTTTTTATTCCTAAGGTCTGGGCTGCGTTTTCGTTTATTAATGATAGTTGAGAGCCTTGGTCTATTAGCGCTCTCATTCTATGTAAGGTGCCATCAAGTCCTTTTACATAAATTATTGCCGTAGCTAAAAGTATCTCCGTTAAGTCATTCCACGAGGCATGAGCCGACCTAACCGGGCTTCTCTTACTGGTTAAAGTGTTGGTGTTCTGGTTATTAAATGACGTAGATGGACTTTGACTTGTTAGCGCGTCATGTAACAATGTGTTGTGCGTGCCTAAGCATTTACGACATCTTTTGTTCGATAAACACGGTTTCTTAAAATGGCTAATTAGGCAGTTTTTGCAGTAATTTAATTGCTCAATTTTATTTAATTTCTGATCGTGCGGCATTTTAATGAAATCAGGGCAACGCCATAATCCGTGCTCAGCATTGCACACGGCGCAGATTATCGACCTAGATACGTGACATGTGTTCATGCTAAAGTTCGTACCTTCCTTACAAAATGCATTATGGTTATTTTTCTGAAAAAATTTCTTATGGTTATGGTTATGGTTATTGGTTTTAATTGGCTGTAATGATGTGGTTTTTTGATTTGTTGGTTCCTGTTTGCGTCGTGATGCTTCTAGCGCAGTAAACTTAACCTCCAAGTACTCTAGGAACTCCTGTAAAGAGGGTAATTCTCTAGGATTCTTGATAGATTCTATGTACTCTAGAAAAGATTCGTTGTCTAATTTCTGTGCTAACAGGTGAACTAAAAGGGGGTCCCACGTCTCCGTATCTACTCCTAGATTTTGGATGGCATGAAGTGACTCCTTTGTAATGTCATGCAGCCGTTTTATCATGACTACAGATTGTTGTTGCATGTTAGGGAGACCAAGCAAGATGTTAATGTGTGACGTAAAAATCATTTTCTTGTTTCCGTAGCGGTGGTTTAATATATCCCAACACACTTGATAGTTGCCAGAGCTAATCTGTAAATGGTGTATCAGACGCTCTGCCTCTCCCACTACCTTGCTCTTCAGGAACTGCATCTTTTGCGCGTTGGAAACCGACGGATTTTTATCAATTGCCTCGCTAAATAAATCCTTAAAAGAGACCCAGTTACTGTAGGCCCCATTGAACACGGGAATGTTCATCTGGGGGGTGGACTTTTCGCGATGTTTCACAGACCACATTTTCATGTTAATGTCATTTGTGAATTTGTTGTACGTCTTCTCATAATTGCAAAAAGCTCTTTGGTAGCTTATTTCTTCGCTTCCGCCCTCTCCTTCTATCTCCCAATGAAGCTTATCAATCTCGCCCCACCGACTATCGAGTGACTTTAACGCATTTTCAAACTGCCACTTATTTTCAAAACTCTCTACGTTAATATTACTCACAGTCCTCATAAAGGCCTTAAAGTTAATATTCTGCTTCCTTACTAGCTCATTTAACCCTGTATTTTTGCAGACCACGTCAGCGACGCTAGGTAACTCTTCTACCTTTGACGTGGTTTCTTGACGACACGATGGACTCGCTTGGGACCGCGGTGTGCCCGCTTGTGGTATGCGAGGACTAACACCAAGTAGTTTCTTTTGTTCCAGCTGTTCCAAAGTCTTGTCTATAATATTCCTAATAGTTACATAAACTTCTTGGGCCGTGTCAAAACAATTCTTCGTAAAGTACACATGGTCAAAATCAGCAAACTCGCACATTTTGCTATGGTTTTTAAGGTAATCTTGCCAATGAGCCTCCACAGTCTCAGATTTCCTATTGTATATCTCGATGGTTTTCCTGTCCACTCCATCCTTCTTAATATTTGTTAAAAATTTGCTAAGAAATTCATATAACTCCGTCTGGTTAGCGAACACGGAATCGGGATTCATTTTGTATGTATAAGTAATAAAAATAGTATAAAATGGTTTGATCTGACCTTATTTGCTGCCTCACCAACCTCGGTTGCTTTTAGCTGCTGGTATGAACTGCTTTATCTGGTCGCTGGTGGTTTCTTCTCGAAGGACCATGTAGAAATTAGTCTATGGGTGTTATGGTAACCGCACACACTATTTCTCGATATGGTAATGGTTGTTTAATTAAAGTCAATGGTATGGTAAATGATTTATGATTCGTATCAATATACACAAGAATAACACAAGACTCTTGACACGTCTTTAACTAATTATTGGTAACTTATTATAATGAATTTAACTAAACTTAAATTGGTAAATTAATGGTTATGGTAATGGTAATGGTTAGAGTACGCGGCGGTATCTCCAAGGAGATGTGAACAAGAACTGATTTAATATTCAAATAAAATGTATTATATTAATTATTGCATGCAATGCAATTATTACGTTTCGCAAGGTGTTCGATATAAACTCGAACAGGTATAATAATTCTTACTCAGTACATGGTTTTGTCCTTTTTGACACTAGTTAATTGTTTGTCTTCCTGCACAGACTAGTCTCAAGTCCTACGTAACGACAGGAGATGGAAGTTTAGAATTTTATTATCTTGTACCCATCACTATGATTCCAAATTCCAATACACCTTTTAATTAATCTAGTGCGTTTGTGCATTTTGACTGTATGTCGTGAGAATTAAAAGCAGTTTGTGTTATTGGACTAATTTCATTAAGTTTTCATTTTACCTTATGTACTTAGGCGATGTGGTCGCTAAGCGACAAAGCCTATAAAATAAAATAAAAACCTTATGTAATTGTATTAGCACAGCGCGCGTTTATCTTGTCCCCTATCTAAACATCTGTGTCGAATAATATCTAACTTTTTGTATCCAATTAAATGGTCATTCTTCTGTCACTGTACAATTTTATTTTCATGCCTTATAAGGGTTGATCTGGAGATGGTATTTAAAACATAATCTTACCACTTGTAAAGAGTTATTTAGTCTTTCGTTATTTTGTAATACTTTTCAATGCCACTGAAGGACTTTTATGTTGTCGAAGTAACAAAGGTACCGTACCCGGCCGTAAATATTACACATCGACTTGGTGGTAAGAGACAGTCGGTCAATTTCGGCTTCGCTAGAGCGTCATCTCTGACGCACACTTTCAAATCCTAATTTGTTTTAAGGGTACGCATGCCAGTCCCAATTCCATACAAACAGAGAAAGTTAATTGCTCCTTCATTTGATAATTTATTATCAAATAGTAAGTATTTATTTATTTTATTACCAATATTTTATGCTTTTCAACTTCACCAGTAGCTTCATGTAAAACATGAGAGGATGTTAGTGACTTCACAATTAAAAGAAGGCCGAAGAATCGTGGACGTCAGCACTTACATTGGTCATACGTCCTGTGGAACAAGACCTTTCTAATGATTGTTAAATTATACTGTTCGGTAACAACAGAACAACTAAGGTATTGAGAAGGAGTTTAAGAACGCTTTGCACAATGCATTGACAGAAAACGTCATCAATGGTGGCGGTTCGTGAACTGTTTGGCCTGTGAGTTTGGATCACGTCTGCCTTCACTGGTTAAAATAAAATGGACAAGGACTTTGTTAACCATGGTTTGAAATTTATGCACGAGGATGCAAGGGCAAACACATTTTTGTTTGTTTTATGAATTCAAATTTGCCGAATGTCTCTTTACAAAAGTCGATGTGCAATATTTAGGGCCGGGTACTGTACAAATGTTTTTGTTGGATAGAACAGAATACAATGACTCATAGCTATTAGCGCCCACCTGAGGTGTTTGTTGTTAAATTGGGTTTGAATGGGGTCTTTATAAAGAGGACCGGTAGAATTTATATTTAATTTTTCAAGATCAGGAACATTATTAAGAACAGATACCATTGAATAAATTAGAGTTGATATGTTGGTATGGTCTGCTGACCACTGTAAGAAAGGACACATAAGATCGACTTTTGTGCGTGCTAAGAATAATACTAGTTCCAAGTGTCTATTAAGCAAAATGGGATGTCTTACTTACCTTACAAAGGGCGCATAAATCATTATTTTGTAAACATTTTCTTTGCGCTTTTTAAAGAGAGAAGCGCTTAATTTTTTTTTAATTCAAGAAATATTACTTATACTCTTTTAGTGCAATTTTAGTAAATTAGGTCATTTAATAGCTGTTGCGCCTTGTTTGTCGATGTTATCTATTTTCATTGTTCAGCTTATCGTTTCTCGAGGAGTTATGCCTGATTTACACATCGACAAGTACAGTGGCGAGTTAAGTAGTATTTTAAAATTAAGTTGATTTAAATCGATCTCCATCCTATATTTTGGCAAGTTAAGTACGAATTAGCCCCCTTTCTCGCGTCTCGCCAACTTAACTTGCCAAAAAATAGGATGGAGATCTATTTAAATCAACTTAATCAGCAACTTACTACTTAACTCGCTACTGTACTTGTCGATGTGTAAATCGGGCATTAGATTCGTAAGTTAGTTTTATCCTTATGCTAACTCTTTCACAGGAATTACAGCCAATATTATTGCCCTTTTCATTTCTAAAACGATTTACTAAATAATATGTAAATCCCTGTATCATTTAAAGTAGTACGCGATCGTGGCTATAATCACTACAGTATATTATAGTGGGTACGTCTTGATGTTATTCTTGCCTTATACTTCCTCTACATATAGATAGATACTTCAACACTTTCGTAACTTTGTATGTAAAAAATTACGCAGTGACCTACTTTCCAACTTTTCGATCCATTTCTCCTTCCAGAGTTCAAAAACGTGTGCAATGCCATAGGTTTTGCCGACACCCATTTGCTGCGTTGAGCACTTACTATCAGGTAATCTCTGAGCTTTTTCGCTGGTCTTTGACCTATAATAAAACTAACACTTTGGTGTATGGTAAGGTTTTTAGTGTTGGTTTAAATACATGTTACCATTAGGCAGCGTTATTTAATTACGTTAAATCTTGTATGTTATGAATTTACTAAGAATCGATACGGGGAGAGAAAGTTTGTCGAATGACAATCGCGAGATGGAAATCACAGGTTAGGTTTAGTCAACTCACAATGTGGATTGGGATGTCCTGAACGTAACTTTTAGAAGTTGGACCGATGAACAGGGAATTAGATAGGTATATGTTATACCTTTACAAATGACGATTTGTTAACTCCATGATTGTTTGTTTTTAATTCTTCGTAGTTTTTGTTAAAGTTGATAAGAATGTAACAACATAATTTCTATTTGTCGAACATGAATTCTTTCTTATGTGTTTTATTGTAATTGATAATAGTTTTTGTTGAATCTCTCGCGATGCATGAAGTTGCTGAAGTGTACACGACATCACTTGAATGTAATCGAAAGTTGGTGTTCCACTCGTTTAGTCATTACAATATGAAGTTTAAAATAAAAAGCGTATTACTTTTACATTGTTTTTTGTTATTGTACAGAAAAACGAACAAGTAGCTGATAATGTGAATAGAAATATCTTCATGTAATATTTTATATTACCTAAAGAGCATAGTTTATGAGTCACATAAATATAAGTTAGAGATAAACAAAGTTATGAGATAAACAGTGGCACACGGTGTAGGGTGAGTGCATTACCCCAGCAGAATCTTGTCGAAATTTGTATTTTTTTTTTATCAGATTTTTAGATTTCTAGCTCCTGTAAATGTCTGTGTAGTTTTTGGAATTAGTTCAGTCCTAATTTTAAAGATATTTGACAAAAACAGATTCTGCTGCGGTAACGTTACCGCAGCAGAATCTTTTTTGAAATAATGGGATTATTGAAAAAATCTTTAGGTACATTTTTAGATCGCTGGACGAAGTAAATGTTTCGATGTAATTTGAATTTTTACGCTACATGGTTTCGGAGATATTCAAGATGCTGCTGGCGTAACGTTTGCGTGTTTGCTGGATCTCCGAAACGGTACAGCGTAATTTCCTAATTTTTTATACAGAGCTTCGTCCTAATTAGTCTGAATTAGTTCACGAATAAAAAAGTAATTATAATGCACCGTTTGCAAGTTATTTTAAATTATATAAATACCCCTTTTTGGGCCCTTACTCCTAAGATATATACTCTGGAGACTTGTTTAAAACGTCATTTTATAGTTTATAGTTAGTTACAGGTCTGTGTGAAGTTTCATTAGTGTACAGTAAGTAATTAAAAAGTTATCACACAATTTAGTTCATTTTGGCCAGCGATGTGCAACGGGTTAATTTAACTGCCTATTAATTGAGTTTCGTATCGATTTACTTGCTGAATTCTGTATAAACAATTAGACTTTTGTGTCAACTTTATACCATGAAATTTTGAGCGTAATCCACTCAATAATTACAGAGATAAGCGAAAAAAAGTCATTACGTATGAATGACTGTGGTAACCCGACCATGTATAGATGGTCACAAAAAAACGTCAGTGTAGTACATAACTCTGACCTACTAACATGTAAAGGATAATAAAATTTATATTTGCTTTTCGGTACAGTTTTGTAAACAAGTGGTAAAATAAAACAGAAGTTTATTTGAAAACTTTTATGCACAGGATAGAAATATTAAAACGATCAAAATACCTTGTTGTAAAATCACAGTTTAATAACAATTGCTTAGCAATTACACTATTTAAATGGCAATTAATATTTAACATAAGTATTGATTGTCATTGAATAACTGTCTTTTAAAAATAAAGCTATTGTCTAAAAATCTTAAAATAAGTAAAATTAAGTAGGTATATAAAAATTTACTTTTTTAACTTGTTTTATAAAATCACAGTAATTCTTCATTTATAACTAAAAAACCCATTACGCTAAAGATTGTATTTATAATTTAAAAATCACAGTAATTATTCATTTATAACTAAATAACCATTACGCTAAAGATTGTTTAATTTAAAAATCACAGATAAATAAAACAAAACCTCAACATTTAATTACGATAACATTTAAATTTTTGTCATAATATAAAATGATTGACAATAGAATATAATTTTATCAGTCAACATTGTTTACAATTTAAAAAAAAAAAAACAAATGAAACATCAATTATCGCACAGAGTTATTTTATAATATTTACTGTCTTACACTTTGGCCTAAAAAAACACAGTAAATTCAATAAGCACATAAAATAGTTCTGTAAGTAAAATAAATGTTTTACACTGCGCGGCCAATTAAAAAACAAAAATAAATCACAAATAGGATCACTAATGGAAAATGTTCTTAACTAAATCTTTATAAATCAAATATAATCAAATAAAGGTAATACTTATTTAAAAAATAATTAAATAATAAATACTTATTTAAATTATGTATAAAACTAAAAAAAGTAATACTTATTTAGTACCACATGGACTAATTTATACATTTTTTAAAATTAGTGCATGTGGTACTAAATAAGTATTACTTTTTTGAATTTTACGATTCAGGTCATCGTAACATTGGTATTTTCCGTTTAGGGATCTAAAGCAATGAGCTTTATAATGCCCTATCCCTTCTGAGCTAAGGGGGGGTTGAAATTCTATGATAGCCAAGATATCATATTTTTTGTAAAGGATTTCTATGTTAAGAGAATTTTTTTATGAGTAAGGGGGTATGTATTTACTTTGTGTATAACATGCATTACGGCAATCGTTCAAAAGCGTTTACGAGGCACAATGGCGCTGCCAATTGAAAAAAAATCAACTCAGTATTTACACAAGGTAATAAAGTAAGTACTTATTTGTGTAACGCACTGTCAGCACTTTGGATGCTTTTAAATTAGCTAAATATTGCATTTAAAACAAAAAAGTCAGTTTTAATTTTAAATGCAAATTTAATAACATTTAAAGTGTTGACAACAATAAAATTATATTTGTATAACACACTATCAACACTTATGATGCTTTTAAATTAGCGAAGTAATGCATTTAAAACAAAAACGGCTTTTTTATTTTAAACAAATTTAATTTAGTTTCAAGAGCGTTAACGCAGCTCACTAGCGCCATTAAAATTAATTGTGTACGCGTCTGTACCGACATTATTGCATGCATAACGTAATGACTCTTTTTCGCTTATCTCTGTAATTATTGAGTGGATTACGCTCAAAATTTCATGGTATAAAGTTGACACAAAAGTCTAATTGTTTATACAGAATTCAGCAAGTAAATCGATACGAAACTCAATTAATAGGCAGTTAAATTAACCTGTTGCACATCGCTGGCCAAAAGGAACTAAATTGTGTGATAACTTTTTAATTACTTACTGTACACTAATGAAACTTCACACAGACCTGTAACTAACTATAAACTATAAAATGACGTTTTAAACAAGTCTCCAGAGTACATATCTTAGGAGTAAGGGCCCAAAAAGGGGTATTTATATAATTTAAAATAACTTGCAAACGGTGCATTATTATTACTTTTTTATTCGTGAACTAATTCAGACTAATTAAGACGAAGCTCTGTATAAAAAATTAGGAAATTACGCTGTACCGTTTCGGAGATCCAGCAAACACGCAAACGTTACGCCAGCAGCATCTTGAATATCTCCGAAACCATGTAGCGTAAAAATTCAAATTACATCGAAACATTTACTTCGTCCAGCGATCTAAAAATGTACCTAAAGATTTTTTCAATAATCCCATTATTTCAAAAAAGATTCTGCTGCGGTAACGTTACCGCAGCAGAATCTGTTTTTGTCAAATATCTTTAAAATTAGGACTGAACTAATTCCAAAAACTACACAGACATTTACAGGAGCTAGAAATCTAAAAATCTGATAAAAAAAAAATACAAATTTCGACAAGATTCTGCTGGGGTAATGCACTCGTGTAGGGTCACTCGTTGATAGTGTTACGTCGACTCACATAATATAATTACGTGAGGCGAACGCACTCTGCAGGTCATAACACTCACATTATGTAGCACTCATCTCATCTCATGTAAACTTTCTGTTATAGTTGTCAACTAATCCCTGGTTTCATACTAAATGTTTAACCGCATAATATACTTACTTAGTTTAAGTACTAATACTAACCAATCGATGTAAATGGTATGGTACTGTAGCACATGAATGTGGTGGTGGTGGTGGTATGATAGCATGCGTGTGGCACGGGGACGGGTCGGTGGTGGTTGGGGCTGGTGTCTGACTGTGTCTGCGCATGCGCGTATATGAAGGGCGCGAGGGTAGAGGGGACAGAGGGAGGTCGGCGCAGCCCCGCGCCGTCAGTATCGACGCGAGAGTCGGGCGCGGCGCGCGCTCCGTCCGCGGCCTTTTTTTCCTCCTCTCGCTCCGCGTTACGTAAATTGCAAGCATGACGGACTCCGGACCCTCCCTCTGCAGCGTGCTCAACCCACGTAAGTGTGCCGAGCCGCCACCGACATCCGCGGCGCCGGCTTAGCTTCGCCTGCTTTCCTTCTGTCTGTCGCGACTAACCCGCTAACGCGCAGCCTTCTATTTCAGATGCCTGGTTCGACCCGCAGAGGCTGCACCCTGAAGGTGAGTGTTCATCGCGCGTGGAGGGCAGAAATACGTTTAGGTGGCGGCGCGCCAACCGGGCCGCCCGGGCAGCGCGCCGGGCCATGCGACATGACCCAATGCCGCAACTACTACATGTACCTAGTGTTCGTGTGAGCTCAGTGTTAACCCCAGTGACATTGACAGAGTGGTGCCAGTGTGCGAGGTGATAGTGACGACGTGCAGGGTAGGTGGCATGGCACTAGCCGTCCGGCAACGACAAACTATCTGACGTAGTCGGTGAGAGAACAATAATAACTCTACTAGGAAAGTCAAGGTTTCACGAGATCGGTCCTAATGGTATTCCATTAATGAAGAAACATCTAGTTGTAATTAATTACGTCACGGTAATGCTCCGCAAATATAGTTTAATTATTTATAATTGGCACAAGCTAGATACATTAATAAATCAAATGATGCGCTACTGTTGTCAAGATCGCTCTGCATTCGGTACGTAAAGTTAATTGTCTAGGAGTAGTCGTCTGTGTACGAAAAATTCCACTGCAACGCGTCTTGAGTATTTATATCTGTAGTATGGAACAAAAAGGTGCAAATTTGTCTGCGGTACGTAACTAGGTAATTGTGTGTCGTCACTGCAAGCCTCGGGTGTACATGGACACTGGTCGTCTCGTGTCTCTCTGTAACCGTACGCTTTTGTATCACGATGTATCATATTATATTGTAGTGGGATGTGGTGTATAGTATAGTGCACGTTGTTAGGTCACCTATGTCAGGTAGTTTAGGTGCATGGCCTGACGGACGCATGCGCGGTACGCTGCTGCTCCATCACTAGGTACTGAACCTTGCAGATATCAAGTCACATTGTTGCCAAGATCAAATTAGACTCAATAAGTGACATGGGAGGCCGGTATCTTATAATTTATAGCAATCGACGGACTATCGAGCTTGCATTGATTTTAACATAGGCTTGGGTCATCATTCCTTAGATTGCTTTTTAATTATTGTATCTCTTTGGCGACGGGTGACGGCAATTTGCCAAAAATCATCACACCTGCTATTGGCATAACCGATTGATTTTATTACCCCTTCAATTCATATCGTAGCTATTAGGGATTGTATCGTATAAAATACAGATCACCAAAGATATCCGAGCTGTTGTAATATGTTCAATTATCATTATGAACACAAAATAATGTCTAACAGAAGATAATGAAGTAAATTTAACAAGTTTTAGATGGTATTGTAGGTTTTCTTTTGGCGTCAGCGTTGATATCTGTAATCTGTCGCACTCTTCACTCAGCACTTAGGCTGACCTAATTCGATTAACCTATCGCCTCTTACTAGTGACACGACATGTAGCTATTATCTATCTATACTTGGTTGCCGGTAAATACTCCTAAGTTGACTTATGGAATAATAATGTAGACTGTATCGTAGAAAAAGGGTCGTACATTTTGGACGACTTAGTTCGTCCTCGTCGTAAAGTTGTTGAATAATTAAAGGCAGCGCTTTACGTGGTCGTAGTTGTGACGGAACGTTGGTTTCCTTTGTTTCCTGGTTTTGTAGGTCGCCGTCGAGCGAAACTCGATCGTGCACTGGAAGGACGTATCCTACCTTCATAACGAGTAGTACAGTCAACGTGCTGCTAAGTATCTGTTACGACGACATCTTGTAAACTGATGCGTACTTACTTTGTCATTAAGGAATGTTCTATTTGTCGATGTCAAAATGCTTTACATAATATAGATACGTATCTCGGATACGGTGAATGATGATGACCTTGGATCACACATTGTATTAAATAATTATAATATGAGGTAGCTTAGCTAGCTATACTTGTGTATATGCTGCCTATTTTGCGGCAGAATTGTTCCTATGACTTTGAGCAAGTTATATTAAATGTTACTCACTTATTGATTGTACCCTAATCTTGTCTGCATCTTGCGTGACTTCAAAAAGTCTTTATAATGATAGCTTGTGATAATACTGATAATGTAACAGTCGCTCGTCGTCGTTTCCAGAACATATTTTTTGAAATATTTTTATTTGATTATGTTCGAGCTCACGATGTGATTCCGTTTCGTTTATCCGCGTCAAACATAGAGGAGGTATGCATAACACGTGTTTGTCGTATGGTATCTTCCTTTGTGCCGTGCACGTGGGTCGATACTGTAATTATGGTAGAGTGTTTTGTAGGACTGATTTCGTTTCGTTGTTTCTAACTGAAATCTTTATTGTATTAATATTCTTTATTGTATATTAGTTAATGGAGAGTCCTTTAAATTTAATTATGAATCTACAATTACTATGCCCATAATATGCGGTTGTTCACATCATAATATCATAAGACCCGCATGCTAGGTTAGTCTTTCTATTACAACATTTAAAGATATGATTATTTATTACTCTGGTGAATGGTTGCAAATATAAATTATTGTTATAACGGACATATAGTACTTATTGCATGCACTAGTGGGGTGCCTGTTGTGTACAATATCCCATATCCCGCTCCCGACTGCACGCAGTTGATTGGCCTTAGATGTTGTTTATATCTGATATGTACAGGTCTCTTCCACTAGCCAGATATATGTAACACCTGTCTCACATAGATATGCGATCTGTCACTCGTCTCTGTATTATCTTATTTGTTTCGTAACTTATCATACTTCGTCTATGACTGTTTCTATTAGTCTGCTGACTAGATAAATGGATCGGTATCAGTCATTGGGATGTATACTACGTAGTACATGTTGTAGTATACATAGAAGTGTTTGTTGGGATGTCTCTCTTATGCACGAAATGGTTTTCATATAAGAAACTTTTAAGCCTAAGTAGGCGAGAGTTAAATATATTGATTAATTTTATCTTACCATTATACTATGTCTTTATTGTTCCTAAACACGCTATAAGTTTTCATGAGTTAAGTTATCCGTTAGATTCAGTTTAAGATATCAGTCAATCTATCGGGATAGCTTAAGGCTGAGCGCAGACTTGGAACACGACAGTCTTAAGACAGACTATTGCTTTACAATATGTATGAATATGCGCACACTTGGAACAAAACGTCGTAGAGACAATATTGTCTTAGATAGACTAATACCGCACGGCGACTAGTCTGACTAACGATTGTCGGCTTCCCTTTTGTATCAATGCGGGCGCGCACATTAAAGACAAAACTGTCTACCGTCACACCCCGCAGGCCCGCACGCACCCCACTCTCGTCCGAGCGTTCAGAAAGTAAACACGATGAGACAAAACAGTTTTGTTTTATGTGTGCTACGTATCGTAGTCAAAACTGTTTTGTTTTAGTTTTAAGACAGACTTGTCTATATGAGGCAAGTCAGTCTTGAGACTGTCTAGTCTCCAATGTGCGCTCAGCCTTACAATGAGATATAATCGAGCACTAGAAGTTACCGTAGCCGAGACAAAGAGTAGTTATTTCACCTTATCTCAAATTATTTTCCTTTGTTAACTGTTTCTATTGGTTGAGGCCTGTTGTGGTTACTTTTAATATTCTGCTTTACTATGCTCACGATTTTATTGTACTAGTCTTTCATTTTCATCTAGAATCGGAATCGTATCTATTGTTAAAGTATGAAATGCTGGACGTTGTTAAAATCAAAATTATGAGGTCACCTTGTTGTTCCTTATTCATAGGAGTTAGTATTTTGGGACATTTATTAGTAACCATAGATAGTCTCATAAGAGCAGACTAACCTAATTTAACATAATATAATGTGAATGAATTACTCTCAGGGTGCACTTAGTATATAAATAGTTTCCCCACATTGTTGTAAAACTAGTGAATAATGTTAAAGTAATGTTTGATTGAATTAGAGGTTTGTGTGACGCGGAAGCCACAGTAGCGCTCATGCGTTATTTTTACCATCAGTGTGGAGCGCCGCCTGTCCTCTAGCATTGTCTTTGTACTCACTACAGTCACTAGCACTACTCACCAAATATCAGATTGTTGAGACGTTGCCTTCATCACGCACATCTGAGATAGACAATAGATCAACGCTTCTAATTAATTTTAAAAATTCTGACTAGTTCTTGGTTCCAAGAATAGGATATAAAAATATAATCCATTTATCGGTCCCGGTGATTGTCCTGATTGAGTCCGAACTAAAGAAAGATATTATATTTGTCACAAGCATAAACATTTAACTAGAGTTGAGAAGTGTAATATAATTACAAGGCATAGAAAAGCTCTAGACCAGTGTCAGTGACTTCAAAGGTTATTAGGATTATCTTATAAATTTATAAATATTTTTGACATGATGAGCTCATAGTTCAAAGCTGACGTGTGTTTGTCATAATGATATTATTAATATGCTTGTATTGTCCAAGACTATGTTGCAGACACAAGCACATCAAGTAACAAAAGAATCATTCTAAAGTTACGATTACTTAGTAAATTCAAAGTTACTTGTAGGTTAAAGCTATTACTTAGTAACTTAGTAGAAACACTATTATGTTGTCATCATATAAATATACCTACTGCTGCACCTAGAGCTGGTCTTCTCTGTTCAGTGTATAACTTTATTATCAGCATCTCAGCTGAAAAAGGTCCACTGTTAGACATAGGCCTCCTTCAAACGTCTCTACCTTCCTCTGTCCTAGGATGTATATTAGTAGAAGATAATGATTACAGTTAACTGTTGTGTTATCGTGTTTATACATAGTTGCACCTGGAAATGTTGCATTATTAGGTCTGTATACATACAATTGTGTTAGATGTGGAGTCTGCACTGTATCAATCGTTAGTGGTCTGCTCGCCACAACTTGAACAGCAGGTATACTATAACGGAGAGCGTTGTACAACGCATTTAACATCTGTCAATACTTTTATGTTTATACATCTGACATGAAACATCCATGTGTATTATGTAGGTAGGTATATAATTGAAAATAATATTTACATATTTTGTTTTATCTTACACGCCGAGAAAGTAAGCTAGAGTATGCCATGTATGTATGCCATTATCTTTTGGTGTATATTCAGTTTGACGAAGCACCTAGTTATAATCTTTACTACATTAATATAAATAAGTAGGTATGAAACACAGTTAATAAAACCAGATAATTAGTTGTTAAATTTATAGCAAACGAAATCTCTTATATAAGTATATGTGACACAAACACAAGTAAGGTCCCTCGTGATTTAGTCTTTGTGTTCACAAATTATGTATGAGGCTACATTTGTATTGTGTTCACTAGTAGGTAGTAATTGCGCATCAGATTGTACGAGTCATTTTGTAATCTTTTGCACGAATTGTAAATATGTACCTAATTCGGACATTTCTCAATTTCACAACCGAGCATCGCGTTAAAGTTTTTTAGGCTCCTTAACGATCTATAAAATAGATGCCAAAATATGCGTTCAAATCAAAATGCAAATCGTGCGCTTCGCGATTTTTTCGGTAAATTTAATCGTCCAATTGTGCGTAAAATAGGGGAAAAAAATAAGAAATCCGGGTCTGTAAGAGATGTAAAAACACTAGTGCATGGTCGCACAGCTTGTACTGCACAAAATATTGCTGCTGTTCGCGCAAGTGTGGCAGAAGAGCCGTCCACCTCACCTGTGAATGGCATTCGCTGTTGTGAGATGATAACAAACTTTTTATTGAATTGGAAGCTGTGGGTGCGTACGATATGAGGTTTTAATAAGACAGTGCCACTTGCCACACAGCTAATAAAACAATGGCTCTTTTGCGCGACAAATTCAATTTCACGTGGATGTCAATTGGCCGCTAAGATCATGTGATTTGACACCGTTGGACTTCTTTTTTTGGGGTTATTTGAAAGAAAAGGTGTACATTGATAAGCCACAACAAGTCAAGAGCTAAAGGATAAGACAATTCGGCACAATAACAGCATAGATCCTGAATTATGCTTCAGCGTCAATGAAAATTTAATCTTTTGGATGAAAGTCTGCCGCCGAGGTCGTGGCGGTCATTTGGCCAATATTATACTCCGTCACCACACGGAGTATAAGAATACAATATGTCACCACCCCATCTCATCCCATGGGTGTCGTAAAAACCGATTAAGGGACTATCCGTGAATATTATCTTTACGAAATAAAAAGATGGAAAACTTGAATTTAAACCCTAAGTATACCAATACCAATCCGTCTGCCCAGCGTGGTATTAGTAGGCCAAGTATCCCTTCGTCACAGGAGGAGGCCCGTCCCTGCAGTGGGACATTAATGGGCTGTTATGATGATGATGATATTATCACAAAAAGAAATGACAATGATTTCCTAAATAATTTGGCTTTCATTCAAAATCAACATCGGCGCTTGAAAGGAGAATGACCAGTAGTGGTCCAAATGTCCACCACTAACGAGACCTGTGTTGACTTATAGTCCACTTAATAGAGAGTATTTTTCAGTATCACACCAAAACAAAATATGTTGTCATGGCCACCCATCATGAGCCACATGATGGGTGGCCGCTGCACTTATAAATGCATTTCATGTGTTGCTTGAAGACAGCACGCATGCAAGCGAATTTTTGCGAAATATTAGACAGAGAGTGCACGAACCAAATCGTTTAGGTGCATATGTTACACAAAGAAATGTAAATAGACAGCGGGCTAGTTTCCGTAACATGGAAGCCGATGTTATCAGAGCAGATGAGTTCCCTATACTTACACACCAAGACCTAGTATTGTTTGCACTTGGGACATACCATGTAAAACTTGCGCGTAGCTACTATGGTGAACATATACGCAATGGCATATATCACATTGAAGTAGCAAGAGACTGTTTTTTTTAATAATATTGTTGAATTTGGCATAGAACCTGAACATGCTTTGTTGCTACGCGGAAGAATTCAATCCAGACACGCGCGTGCAAGATTGTATTATACGAATGTAATGATACACGATCGAGAAACAATTACTAACTATTATTGTTCATGTTTATCTGGCATGGGAACTGTGGGATGCTGTGCCCATGTAATGGTAATTGTTTGGTACTTTGGGTGGGCAAGACATCAACCCACGATTAGGCTTCCAGCTGCTAATCTAAACAATATCATTGTTGATGAAGGCTGACATAAATAATGTTCATTTTTAATCGCTTGAGTTTTATATTAAACTGTAACACAAATAAAAAAAAATATTGTGCAGAATTCTTGTGTTTTCTCGACATGCGTAGATAAGTTCAAAATATTCAACAGACAGAATGATATTCACTATATTTTTTGTATAAAAAGGTAAAAAGTATGACTTTTCATTCAGTCATAACTTTTAACAGACAGCATATTCTTGGTTGCGGTCTAGTTATAATGACTCAGTATTTAGTAGACTATTATGTTACATAGGTCTCGTTGGTGGTGGATATTTGGACCAAGCTCCTTACATTTTTGGTCATTCTCCTTTAACCACCCGTTATAAAACTTAAAGAAATGAATTACTTAATGCTATTTCGAAATTTTATTTGTCTCACAGTACAGAGGTACACTTTTTTTAATGCTAGTCTAGTAGGTATTTTTGTTAATATTATGTACTATATAAAAATAAGTCGGTTTTTCCTTCCTGACGCTATAACTCCAGAACGCACGAACCGATTTCCTCGGTTTTGCATTCGTTGGAAAGGTCTCGGGCCCCGTGAGGTTTATAGCAAAGAAAATTCAGGAAAATTTTCAACAGAAAAGCGGAAAAATAATGCCCGTGCAAAGCCGGGATTGGCCGCTAGTCTACTATATAAAAATAAGTCGGGTTTTCCTTCCTGACGCTATAACTCCAGAACGCATGAACTGATTTTCACGGTTTTGCATTTGTTGGAAAGGTCTCGAGCTCCGTGAGGTTTATAGCAAAGAAAATTTTGAAAAAACAACTAACGTAGCGAGGCCATCTGGTGGCGAAACGGAGTTCGCCAGGTTTGCTTGTTTATTATAATATCGTAATTGATCTTACATTGATCCGGTGAGTGCGGTACTGTGCACAAGATCGTGGCTTCGAATACTACGCAGGACAATTATTTATGTGATCCACAAATGAAGTAAAAGTCCTTGCATGACAGTACCTGAGCCTACTCTCTATTTAATAATAATATCGTACAATTTATAATAATGCTAAAACAAAATACATATATACTTATCTTTTACTCTCAAATTCTTTACGCTAATCAATAATACAAAAACAGTCGGTTATCTGTACATAAGCAACAACTACGACACTCGTCTTAGTAGTTGGTTGTCAGTAACATGAGTAATGTAACAATAGCACTACTACTGAACATACGAGTACAACACATATTATAGTATATACCTACTATATAGGTAGGTATTGATATACAAACTAACGTTAATCAACAATCTACATCTGTCCCAAGTTATGAATGAAGACACTAAGATGTGCATAGTCATCTGTAAAACAACTGCTAATGTGTTGTTTATATGTATTACTTGATAAATGTACATAGACCCTATCGTTTGAAACTCTGAAACACCGTATATTATAAAATTGTTTCTTGTCTACTAATAGTGACATCTATCGGTCGATAATATAAACAGTACCTCTACCTATCGATCGAATCACTAACGAAATACATTGCAGTTTTATTTAGTCCTGCAGCTAGAATATTTATATGTAAACAAGTAAGGTATGTAGGTAGTGTAGTAATTACATAGATAAGGTAATAATCTTGCGTGCCATTGACCTAGAGAGTGGTGGTGTAGTGTGTACAGTTGGCAAGTGCGCCTGCGTGTTTACTAGGAGCAACGTTATGCGCGCGCGTCGCGCATCACCACACCGCTTCACTCTTCTTACAACGAAAGCCTTTCTACTTGTATGCGACGACTTTCAGTTTCATTGTAACACTACATATTTATATACGTTAAATAAAATATGCTTAACAACAGTTTGTAAGGCCCTAGTTGTTGCAGTAAGTTTAGTGTAATGTTACTAAGTATAAATATGTTTATGTAAAACAATGCATTTTATGATTCACTCCACGTACGGGTTGAGATTCATTTGTTAGTTATTTTTTATGATTGTAAAACTTTTCCGTTTTACTCCATAATCTGCATCAAGTACGATTCTGTACGAGATGTTTATAAGTATACTAGCGGCCCATTCCGGCTTCGCACGGGCATTATTTTCCCGATTTTCTGTTCAGATTTTTCCTAAATTTTCTTTGCTATAAACCTCACGGAGCCCGAGACCTTTCCAACGAATGCAAAACCGTGGAAATCGGTTCGTGCGTTCTGGAGTTATAGCGTCAGGAAGGAAAACCCGACTTATTTTTATATAGTAGATTGTAACGTTTATAAAAACATATTTTCTAGTGGTCTTAACTTGTTAAGACTATTGCTAATTTAGATTTGGTTTAGAGTAAGTAAAACGTCTAACATGTTAACAAATAGGTATAGAATCAGCTCGTGCGTGTTTTGAATACATTTAAACCCATTTGTTCTAAATTTAAAGTCCATCCTTTTGTTCATTTTTGATATATTTACAAATTAATTGTGTCTGGTCAATTTTTCAATCCACCATATTAAATTTAGGCAAAACTAGTATTGTTCAGTATGCTTATACTTGCTTCCAATTATGATCATAAAATGTATTATTGCACCAGTCATATAGAAAATGTAGCCATAAATTACTCTAATCTACTTAAAAACACAGCGAAGTGTATGTATATCCCTAAAGACATTTTTATAATATCTCGGATATGGATGTCCATGTATAGGAGTTTCCGCTAAGGCTCTTACCAACAGCTAATGTAACAAGGTGACCGTATAAGCTTACGTGTTGATGTGTAGGTGTGGTGGTACCTACTGTCAGTGATGTCATTGTAACGTGGTAGGTATTAACAACCGTCTAGCACGCATTAACCTATGGTGACTAACCCAACACACAGATTGATTTATACTTACATAACCAAAAGTATTTCTAAAGTTATCCTTTCTTTTTGAGTAACCTTTACCTTCGAGCAACATTAGACACTGTATTTGGTAGAGTGAGCTCGTTTCAGTTGATGTCCTGAACGCCTACTGCATTGTAATAATTTTGTGCTCAAGTTACATCCCACATTCAGTTGCAAAAAACATCTGACACTTTTTATATATTCCGACCTTTAAATATCAATCTGTTTCACTGTACGGAAAATAATATCCACTTGAGGCTTATATTTAGATTGTTCGTAATAAATTAAATGAATGCTTAACGACCGGTAGGTTTCCCGATATAGTAGCTCCGAGTATCAAGTATGCATGGCGCGCCGTGAGTCATGCCTCGTCCTCACAGAGACCATCGATCAACATTGATGGTGCGTCTGCTCAGGCTCGAGTAGCAGTTTGAAATATTTGTGTTTATTTATACTTACTTTTATTGTAAATCTGCCTCAGCATCAAGTTTCAAGTTCAATGATATGACCGTAGCTACCGATAACAATAATAGTGGTGCTTATCTACCAAACGCTCACTGCCCTTGAACACTTTCAATTATTATTTTTCCTAATTGAAGATGTTAATGAGACGTATTTTTTATCGATGTTTAAGATTTTAATAAGTCATGTTTGAATACATTTCGGCCGAAAATTATCCATGAAATGAATAGACGCATCTGTGTCATTAGTCGTAAATAACTATTTTAGTCATCGATATTATTCTTGAGCTTTAGATAATGAATCCTATCCCTACAAGGATTATTAGGGACAGTTCAGACATAAAAAATGGTTAACTTTTTCATAGTTTGGAATCACACTCGTCATCTATCTATACATATAATAAAACTGTAGAAAAGTCGTTTTTGTACATTAAAAATAAATCCAAAAAAAATAGCCAGGGTATTAAAAGACAACCAATAGAACCCATTTCCACCATTTTTGGAATTTTTGTCTGTATATCTGTATGTCTGTTTATCTGTAACCTAAAATTTGTTCGGGCATCACGTAAAAAGTACCAAAGCAATTTAGATGATTTTTAACACAACGATTGAGCGTAACTTGAAGTTTTATTTAGTTTTTGTTTCATTGCAATCAGTTCCGTCTATTAAAAGATATTTGAATTTAACTAATTAATATTAAACAGCGCCATCTTTCAAACTTAGACTGAACTACATCAAGAGTTAAACTGCATGCAGTATTTTTAAATGTAACGTAAAATGTAGATGCCTTTAATACACAACGATTGAGCGTAACTTGAAGTTCCATTTAATTTTTGTTTCATTGCAATCGGTTCAGTCTATCAAAACATTATTTGAATTTATAGTGCTCAAGAATAAGTAGTTTTAGTTTTATACGTAGTTTATGTTTACAAAGTGAAATATTAAACAGCACTATCTTAGGAATGTAGACTGGAATATATTTAGAGTTAACCTGCGTGCAGTATTTTTGAATAAATAAAATAAAGACATTTAACATTTTTTTATCCGGCTCGAAGGACCATGAACAAATCCCAAAAAGTACTCGATGGAATATTATGTAATAAAACTCCAATGGCGAGTGAAAAAGCTTTTATATTTAACTACAAAACATAGTTATGCTGTAAGATGAACATAAAAATATCTTAAATAAAAATATATCAAATAACGCCATCTGCTGGTGGCTTAATTAAACTTATTATGTTAAACAAATAGAACATTAAACAATAATTTAATGTTTTGTGATTGTATTTCTATATTTTATTGTCAGTTATGTATTTTTCAATGTTAATAATCTATATATACTATAATAAAACTGTAGAGGTCGAAAGACTGTTCTTTTCGAAAATTCAGATAAAAATTATCTATAAAATCTAGAAAAAAGTCAAAAAGCACGAAACCACAATTTTTAGAATTAATGTCTGTCTGTCTGTCTGTTTGTTACCGCACATCTTTAAAACGAATTAATATAATCTTAAGACCAATACATTATATTGTAGCCTTTTTTATTAGGCTTAAACTGAGGTATGTTTCATCAAAATCGAATAAGTAATACTCGAGATATCGCTTGATCTCTTTATATTAGAACAGTCCAATACAAATCAGGGGCCATGAAAAATGGATTTGGTTCAATGTTGAATGAATTTAAATTTCGTTTCTTTTGTTCACGAGATGGCGTTACCAGTAGTAACCATACTCAAAAATAAATGAGTTTGTAAATAATCCATAACTATTTTATTATGAAGTGCTATTAATTATAAGTTATTCCTTTTAAATTTTAATAAAATTAACCATGAATCGTATGTGTTATATCAATTATAAGTTATATTAAATCTATACTAATATTATAAAGAGGTAAAGTTTGTGTGTTTGTGTCGTTGTAGGGGGTAATCTCTGGATCTACAAAACCGATTTAAAAAAATCTTTCTGTGTTTCATAGTCCATTTATCGGGGACAGAGTTGGGCGTAATCAACTACTTTTGTAATCAGATTAAAAATCAGATTGAAAGTAATCACGATTACTTTCAATCTGATTAAAGTAGTCGTGATTACTTTTAATCAAGATTGAACTTGTAATCTTAAATCTTGATTACAGTCTGTAGTCAATAATCTAAATTACATGATTATTCTTAACTAATTTTATTAAGTATTCTAATAGTAAGTATGATTTAGGAACTAATGAATAGTTAGAATATTGTATTGAGGTGCCATTAATTATTACTATTTATACGAATTTAGAAATTCCACTTGTTTTTTGCAAAAAATTGGCAGAGACGTATTTAGAAAGTGTCGAAACGAGATTTTCTGATTTTTTTTATGTCTCCTCGAGGGTTGCTCAAAATGCAGTAGTAGCTGCTATATCTTATCCCAGGTTCAAGGATAAATGGATGGCTTGTGTAAATGTAGAATATCATTCTAGGATTAAATCAATTTTCAAGGGAGCTGTTATCAAGGAAATTCATGAAGCACCTGAAACTTTTCAAGATACCCCAAATCTATACTCTATACTAATATTATAAAGAGGTAAAGTTTGTGTGTTTGTGACGTTGTAGGGGGTAATCTCTGGATCTACTGAACCGATTTTAAAAATTCTTTCTGTGTTTGATAGTCCATTTATCGGGGAGTGTCATAGGCTATATAGTATCACGCTATGCCGAATAGGAGTAGAGCAGTAATGAAATATGTTTATAAAAGGGACGCTTAAAAACGTTTATTTTGCTTCTACTCCTTAAACGTCTGGAGATATACTGAAATAATGTATTAGAGAATTGTACCTTTAAAAAAGTTTTACAATTAAGAGACTTAAGATTGTCGTAAAAATGCTAGGGTGTCGTAAAATTATAAAAGGTGTTGTAAAAGATGCAAGGGTGTCGTAAAATTCACGGAGGGTCGTAAAACTGCTAGGGTGTCGTAAAATGATGGAAGGGTGTCGTAAAACTGCAAGGATGTCGTAAAATGATGAAGGTTGTCGTAAATTACATGCAGGGTGTCGTAAAATGATGGAGGGTGTCGTAAAACTGCAAGGATGTCGTAAAATGCCTGGAGGGTGTCGTAAAATGACAGAGCGTGTCGTATAACTGCAAGGGTGTCGTAAAACTGCAAGGGTGCCGTAAAATGATGGAGGGTGTCGTAAAACTGCAAGGTTGTCGTCAAACTGCAAGGGTGTCGTAAAATGATGGAGAGGTGTCGTAAAGAGAGACTAAATGTTCTGCACTTAGTAGACATTGTTTTCTGCCCAGACTTAAGATTATATTCTTTTAAAACATATATCTATACTTCTATACTTAATATTATAAAGAGGTAAAGTTTGTGTGACACGTTTCTTTCGCCGCCCTACGAAGTGGGCACGGGTCAGCTAGTAATAGATATGAAGATAGTTATTTCGAGTTTGACACTGATTCTTCAGAGACTGATTCAACAGCAGGAGATTTTCACCAAATTCAACGATCTAAGGCAGATATAATTATTTCTCATTATTTAGCAGATCAAGATAGAGAAATATCCATGTTAAATAGATATCCTGAAATCAAAAATGTTTTTAAGAAGTATAATACACCTCTACCGTCTTCCGGTCCAGTTGAAAGGCTTTTCTCATATGCAATGATGACTAATACACCAAAATCACACAGACTTTCAGATGAAATGATTGAAAAGAGGGTGCTATTGAAATCGAATTTGAATCGCAAACCGTAAATAACATCCTGATGGTGCCAATCCTAATTATTATCTAAAAGCACAATGGCTAATAAAAAAAAGATTTATTGCTAACGATATTTTATTTTCTTTTATTTTTAAAACATCCCGACTGTTAATCAAAAAAAATCAATCAAGAAAGTAGTCAAGATTACGATTACAGATTGATAATCATTAATCATAGATGAGATTGCATTCTTGATTAACTTCTGTAATCTGTAATCGTGATTGAAGATTACACATTGTAATCGTAATCCTTAATCAGTAATCTGATTACTTTTTGCCCAACTCTGATCGGGGAGTGTGATAGGCTATATAGTATCACGCTATGTCTAATAGGAGTAGAACAGTAATGAAATATGTATATAAAAGGGACGCTTAAAAACGTTTATTTTGCTTCTGCTGTTTAAACGTCTGGAGATATACTGAAATGATGTATTAGAGAATTGTACCTTTAAAAAAGTTTTACAATTAAGTCAACGATAGCATATATCTATCTTCTAAGGTTGACTCACTACGTCCTTTTTTATAATAATCAAATTTGACTTAAAGAAATGCATTGTTTGTAAAGGTATTTTATGTATATGGTATTGACCCTTATCAAAATAAATTACGTTAATCATTATATTTATTTAATTTTAAACAAAATTGACCTTTACAGCGATGAGATCCGATTATTAGTTTGAAAGATACTTATCTCAGTTTTAAAATAATGCGCGAATAACGTAAAATATCTGTCTAACGCGATGTTAGTATAGATGAATTTTCTTAGTATCAACATTTTGGTTGGAGTAAGATTTTAATTTTAAATACCTGTACTATATATTAATTCTACCTCAAAAAGATCGCTTCATCATAACAGCCCATTAATGTCCCACTGCAGGGACGGGCCTCCTCCCGTGACGGAGGGTTACTTGGCCTACTAATACCACGCTGGCCAGACGGATTGGTATAGGGTTTAATTTCAAGTTTTCCTTCTTTTTATTTCGTAAGGATAGTAGTTACGGTTATTCCCTTAGTCGGTTTTTACGACACCTATGGTTTTTTTTTGTTTAGGACGAGTAGTTGGTCTCTGACGACCGCTACTACTTTACACGGGCTGTGGTGGGGCGGATGGCCCTCAACCAAAAACATCCATGGGATGAGATGGGGTGATGACATATTGTATTCTTACTCCGTCACCACACGGATAGAAAGATCAAGAAGATCTCTTGGTCGGACTAAATTCGTAGGGCGGAGAACCCTGTTCTGTGGCGTTTGTTGGGAGAGGCATTTTGTCCAGAAGTGGACTGCGATAGGCGAATTGGTTTATTGATTAATACCATGTATTCTTAATCCATCGTTACATGGATAATACTCTATACCTACTAATATTATAAAGAGGTAAAGTTTGTGTGTTTGTAAGTTTGTGAAGTTGTACGGGGTAATCTCTGGATCTTCAGAACCGATTTTTTAAATTCTTTTTGTGTTAAATAGACCATTTATCGGGGAGTGCCATAGGCTATATTAATAGTATCACGCTATGACTAATAAGAGAGGAGCAGTAATGAAATATTTTTAAAAAAGGGAAGCGTTTTTTTCGCCGCCCAACGAAGTGGGCACGGGTCAGCTAGTTCTTAATATATTTGTAGTCCGGTATATCTACCGCTACTTATCCCATTCAGTTGTGATATAATCTAGTAGATTCTGTTGTTCTATTTATACCGGGAATGTGTTTTTTCTTTGATCAATGTTCTCAGCGCGATATTATTAGTAAGAATAAATAAATAAATTGAAAAGAAAAAATTTACTACAAATATACAATATCATGTGGTGCCATAGCAGCCATTGTGATAAAATGAGCCTGGTACCTACTTGTTAATACAAAGTATTACCATATGAGGTAGTCAGTATAGTCTCGATGCGATGTTCGTTATCGATAGTGCGTGTGTCGGAGAGTGTAGATAGATTGCGTGGCAGTGTAGTGTCAGCGGCGGGTCACGGTGACGTGTGAGAGGTAGGGCCGCGTGGCGCCGGGTCCCGCGCAGCCCGGGCGCTCACTCGGTCGCCATGGCGCGCCCCAAGCACTCGCCGCGACACGCCGGACAGTACGTCGAGCTGCCGCCCCGCGGACCAGGTACCCAGACCATTATGTGGACAATCATCACATAAACTTATATCCTAACTAAACTTAAACCTCTAAAAATTATACGTTATAGCGTTTTCGTCAATAATAGTGTTTATATTAGTTGTGTTGTCGTGCCTGTGCTTTGCGGACGTGTAACGGAGGCTCAACCTCAACGTGGAGCATGGAGGAGTGCACTCTGTTGACCCCACTGTTCCTTGCACCTAGGCGCGATACATCTCTCTCATAAATTACTACTATTTCTCGCGTAAAACTGTTTCTTATTGATAAAACGCGTCTCAATAATATATGTAGAGCAAGATGATACACTGTACGTAACATATGTTAGATAGTTTATGATTTATTGTTATATTAATTGGTTAATAACACGATATATTTGAATGTTAGTGCCTGTGATAATCGTTGAGGACACGACACTATTGTAACGGTAAACTATACAGACATTCAATACAATTTGATCATTTTACGGTTGAAATGATCCACGAACAAGATTTGTAAGTCATCATTAATTTAGTCTTAATTTTTGGAGTGATAAATAATATACTTAAGGTACCTAATCTGTGATTGAAACAGGTTTCGCTTTATACTTTCGTGCCTACACTTGTAGGACATTTATATGAGTGTCTTGATGTTCAAAAATGTTCGCGTTTTTTTATTTAAAATGTCAATTCGTGTTCTTTACCTGCCCAACTTTATTAACATTCTCCAGGTAAAAATACAAATAGTGTGTCTTTTATTCGAATAATATGTCAGGGAAGATGATCGGGATCTGCCTTTCTTACCTGGATCATTTTTTTGCGTTTGTTTCTAAAGCATAAGTTAACGGGTTATTCAACGTTAGTGATAAACATGACCTCAACACGAGAGGTGTAGCAGGTGTATCGTGTACCTGTAGTAAAATAAGGCTTTTACATCAAGCTCGGTGCACCTTTCTTTTTGCTTTTTTTTGTTATCTGACTGGCGAAAATCCTGTCTTGATGGTAAGTGGTAACCGCAGCTAATGGACATCACTAAAGTCAGAGCAAAGCTAGTCTACCTACCCTGCAAGTAGTCTCTGAACCTCGATTGAAGAAAGTTATGTTAACTTTAGAGTTCGAAAAACACTGCAGTACCTATGTAGTTTACTGTAGAGCCTCCACGTTCGTGGGACTCTGCACGAACACTCTGGTTTTAACGTTAGTAAGATCTTTCGGATGACACTGAGCGCTCTCACGGTTATGTAGGACTAAAATTACACGGTATGTTCCTTAGCTGTACTGTGCCAGGGTGAGAGTACAGTATGGTGACGTGTGAGTGAGGGGTGCGGTTCTGTTTCCAGTGGAGTCGCTGATCTACTGGCGCTCGGCGGGCCACAGCGGCGCGGCGCTGGGCGCGGGGCTGGCGCTGCTGGTGGCGCTGGCGTGCTGCTCCGTGGTGTCGGTGAGCGCCTACGCGTCGCTGCTGGCGCTCTCCGCCGCCGTCGCCTTCCGCATCTACAAGAATGTGCTGCAGGCTGTACAGAAGACCAATGATGGACACCCCTTCAAGTGTGTACCCTACCTACTATACATTATTTCTACCTTTAGATAGAACACTTACGTACTTCGCAGCTACTTCGCAACTAGTGCGAAGTTTGTTACCGATAACATTCTACCAAATTTTGTCGGAATTCAGAAGGCACGTATCTATTTAATTTGGAAACCGATTTGCAAAATACGTTCCATATTTGTTAACATTTATTTTTTTATCACTCCAACAGAATATAAAGAAGGAGAGTGGTAGTACCGACAGCAATATCATTCATTTTATTAATATTTTGACTTTATTATACTAGGCAACACGACATAAACGTGATTTTTTTAAGTTTTGTTAAATTACATATTTAAATTTAAGCTTTTGCTATCTATTTCGATACCTATGGACTTGGAGCGGACAGCTCAGAAGTTTGCCTATATGTTTTCATATGCTCCAGTCTATTTCTATATCAAATTTCATATAAATCGGTTCAGTAGTTTAATCGTGAAAGTGTAACAGATAAAGTAACTTTCACTTTTATAATAACATTCATAAGAACTTCGATACAAGTCTATAACTAATTGATGGACGTTTTTCGTGACAGAATAATTTTACTAAAGATAGAGGCTCTTTATTTGTAGAAGAATAATATTTCTAAATGTAATATCTTTTGTAGGAATCGTGTGTCCGGTTACTTAAGGCATAACGCAAACGTAGATACTTTTGTGTCTTGTGCCAGATACAAGCTACTGATGAATACTTTACTTCTATAGAACCAGTATGAAATCATCCACACCCTGCGCATAGTTTACATTTTTTGTGTCCAGTTGCTTCTACTGAACCCTTATTAATGACGATCAAAAATAAGTGTCTACGTTTGCGCAGGGCCTTAGACGTGCTGTGTTTGCTATAATGCAACGTGTATTCAAAAACAATAATAATATTTAATAAATAAATATTCGTATTGTCTCTGTTATTATAATCTCAGACAAAAATTATTAAATTCAATGTGTTCAATGTTAGGGACCTGTAAAGGTGGTATCTGATAAGGAGAAATATTTTTATTATACCTTAAGCTGTATAAAAATATAAATTATTAAATAACTTACAATAATGATTAGTTCAAATGAAATGAAAAATAGTTTATTAGTGCAAAATATAGACAGCAGCAGATATACTTAGCAGCACTTAGTGCATATTATTTGTATTTCAACATTCAGTAACTTGAGCTTCTCTTTCGTGTATGTCAGCAATAATAATGTGTCGCCTTAGTAAATTGAAATGTGACCTTTACTTAATGTTTGACGAATAACATTGTTAATAATAATAGATAAAATTAAGAGAATAGATTCTGATATTGGTGATTTGATAATTACAGTTTGCGCAGTCTTAGTGACCAGTCAGAAGTGAGCTTGTTGAGACGTTCGCGCATGTACAGTACATTTACTTAGAAACATCCACTCGACGATACTTCGTTCAAAAATTATATCTGCCAAGACATTTGCTACAGCTTCAAGCCGTCCATGTTGGATTGCGCGTACTGTAGTTTCATAGGTGTTCGGTATATTATGTGTAATAGTAGTGCTAGTAAACAATGTAATGTGTGTGTCCGTGTCACAGATGGTTGTTAGAGAAGGACGTGTCGGTGTCGGCGGAGCGCGCGCAGTCGCTGGCGGCCGGCGCCACCGCGCACCTCAACGCGGGGCTCGCCGAGCTGCGCCGGTACGTACCTGCTCTGTACCTACTTATACATCACCTCACCTTGCTGCTCTCACTCTCTGCCATGACCGGCCCGGTCCACTGCTGGACGTAAACATCCCCAAGCTCGTGCCACTCCTTCCGGTCCCCCCGCCCCCTCACATCTTGCCGTTTATACGTGAAGCAATGTCCGTACAAAGTGTACTTAAAGCCATTTTAAGCCAGTACCAAGGTTAAAGTCTCCTTGTTACTAATTTCTAGTAATCATAACTCTACATGACAGAACTTAGCTTTAAATCCTTTGCTGGAAATCATCAAAGAGCGGGTTCACATAATAGTATCATATACCTACACTGGGGTTCTCCCAGACCACACAGCGAGATGATTGCTAATTGTGGTCTGATTAACTTAAAGGGACTAATACTGTTATCTCAACACTAAAGTTTTTCGACTCCCTACTAACTGAGGGATAATTTCGTTTAGGTTAGCTGACCCAAAGTTTATGTTCACATTGTAGATACATTTTCCTCTGTTGTTTCTATGTTTAATGTAATATGTATGGTGTGTTGTCTAGGTTATTCCTGGTTGAAGACCTGGTGGACTCGTTAAAGTTCGGAGTGCTACTGTGGTGCCTCACGTACGTCGGCGCCTGCTTCAACGGCATCACGCTCATCATACTCGGTATGTATCATATATGCACATTACACATCATTGTCTAACATCGCGCTCTCAATGCGATACCATAGAAAAATAGAAAGAAGTTAATAATTTAGATAACTTTATTTAATATGCATATTTATTTAACATTACTCGTTCAAAATATAGTACCTATATTAATATTATGCAACTAGTTATTGTGCTAAACCCTAGTCAAGTAATGTTTTGTGTAACCTTTGATGTATGTACTACATATAAACAAACAAACATGTAATTTATTAATTGCTACATTGTTGACTTGAGTGCAGAGATCATATTAATTATTATTTGCTGATTAATTAAATATAATAATTACATTATAATCATATTATCTTCTTAGTTACTGTTACATACTTTGGTTTGTATAACTAATGAGATTTCAGACTGATTGAAATTAATAATAAACCCTATGATAATAATAACTACTATACCCCTTCCAGCGTAAGTTTAGCTTTTTGACAGTTCACGTCCATGAAGTTTCGTAATACTTCCGCTTATTTTTCGAACAAGTTATATTGTATTTCATAGACGTTCCCATGTTTTTTTCAGTTACCATGGTTACTTAGTGATGGACACTCATAACGATTACCACCATTATGAAACAAATTACAAATAATCGGTAGAAATAAATGCTATGAATAAACCTGAACTCTTCATAATACGTTTATAAAATGTAATTATGATATTTTAGATTAGCTATAACCCGCGACGGTGTCACGATATAATTATGTATTTTAAATAATACCTAAGCTAACTATAATTTTATCATTTTAAGCTATATGCTAATTCTCTTAACATAGAAGAAAGAAACACTAATTACATGATAATGTAAGTTGATGTAAGGATCCAAATGTGTAAAATAAAGTAATTTGAAAAATCGCGAAATCGCTTACAATCGAATGTCATTACATTCGAGATACTGCTGAACGTCACTATCACCAGTCTGTCAAATGTCGTTAAATATAGTGGAAAGGGTATATGCGTTTCAAATAAGAATAGGATCGCACTCGCTGCCAACTTCATGTGGCAACTGTCATTTTAGTACGACCAACAAAAAAATCCGTAAAATAATTTAAATAAAAATATTTAGCGTTGAAAATTCCGATAGAAACAGATTGTTTTATTCAACGAAAAAAATGTTTCTTCGTATTTTACCGTTATATTTGTTTGTTACATTGAAACAATAACATGAAAAACCTTACGAAAAAATCGGTTTTATTGAAAATTTTGCAGTTTGTTTCACATAGAATCTGATTCGGATGAAGAACGTAGCTATGATGCCATAAGTGGTGTGGAAGAATTGAATTCCAATTAAAATTTAATTTATTAAAAACATTATATAGTAGTGGCGAAGTGTCCATATAACTCGATTCCTACCGGCTTACCTTTGCAAAAACCGCTTAGCATTGTCTATTAATCAATTATAAATCAATGACGCAACATCCACTCAATACAAAATAATATAAAACAAAAAAGTATTCTCTTACGTAAATCGCAATAATAATTACAGTAATAATAATTTTCAATATAATTATTTACGTACTCATAACGCCATCTTGTAATTAAAGGTTGTCAACTAACAACTTGTTATGGTTCAGTCAGAGAGTACTTAAAGCGCGCATGCGCGGAGCGCAGTAAGCCGGTCGCGAAATTAGGAATCCAGTACAACAGACTGTACGGAAATCGTACGGTCACGTGACACTTTGTATTCGTCGATCTAAGGTACCATATAAGCCGGTGGCCATCGGCTTATGACAAGGATAAAAGATACAACTACAACATTGCGAGAGCGAGAAAGCACTATTGCAACCAGTGGACCGACCAATTGTAACGAAGTTTCATTTCATTTCACGTTAAGTACTTAATTTGCCATTGACATTCCTTTGTTTTTATCAATTATTTAAATCTGATAGAAATCAGCCTTTCTTCTGAATTTTTAGTTTTTAATTATATTTATTTGTTTTTATATTTTTATACGGCTTGCGTCTTGACTTTGGCAGAATCATCGGTAAACGATAGGACCATTTGAAGAAAAAACAGATATTTGTATTTATTTTCTGCAAATAGGTTATAAAATTCGCTTTCTTGTTTAAAGTAGTAAAATTTGTATGTTTAATTATTTATGATTGTGTATTATGTGTTGTGCATTGGTTGACTTTATTTTTGTCGTAGTGCGTTGGGATCCTATGGAATATTTTTGTAAGTACTTGTTTGTATTGTTTTCAGCAAATTTAATAGTTTGTTGTTATAAGGGACAGGTTAATAGTGTTATATTATATTGACTATCCTATTATGTGATGTGCGATAAAACATCATTCTCGAAATTGAATTATAAATATAAGAAACGCCGGCGCTGTGGATTTACGAAACATTTTAATACAATTATCTCATTTCGATACGTATAAGTAAGTGGCTTACAGACAGTATTCTCAGGTTCTAAAAGTAAGTAAGTAGGTATGTAGAATCATTTAGGATATAGCAATATAAACAATTAATCTAATTGATCAAAGAAGTCTTCCAAACAGAGAAACATTTTCGTATTTTAAGTTTATGAGTTCGGGACAACTAGGTAAAATCGAAACATTTTCTCACGAATACCTATGAACTACAGAATAATAGTAATATAAAGTAGAACAAAAGTCCACGGAATCTTCGGCTTCCCTTTTATAAAAATCCACCCTTCGCCACTGTTATATAGGTATAACATATTGAAGTAAAAATTAATAAAATTTTGTATTTATTTTTTTCCTACCGTACATGACATTCATGAAGTTCGTTAGAAATGCGAAACAAGATGGCGCTCTGACAGTCCTATTCTTATTTGAAACGCATAGTACAGCTTCAGATTCTGCAACAGTCAGACCTCTAAGAAGAACGTTGACCAAGAAATTGTCAGAGACAGAATTGTGTTATATTTTGTATAACACAATTCTGTCTCTGATACATTGACCATTGATGCAATCGGAGACTTTACATATTACTGGATTACATGGAGTTCAAAATTGATAAATTAGATACCAGATAATTTGTTACTTTTTACATTATATTAAACTATAAAATATCACCAAACGATATCATAAACTAGTTTTGAATGACATAGCTCGATGACGTCATGACGAAATTAAATAAAAATAAAAACGTGCGCTGGACGATCGTGTCATAAATAACTAGTGTATGTTACTGTGTGTTCACGACATTACGTTATCTGCCTACCTACGTGAAAATATATCGTGATACATTTATATTACCTAGACACACATTATTTATTGATACCAGATAGCTCAAGCCTGACTAAGTATTTGTATTACAGATTGCACTAAACTCTATTATCAATAATTTACATTATAATCTATTTAATCTAAGTTTGTAGGGTTAAATTATTTGAAATGAATATTAGGAACACACTCTTCTCTGATTGTATTACCATGAAGTTGTAGCTCTAGTATTGGAAAGTAAAGTAAGGCTTAACAAACTTTCTGACATAGAGTCGGGTGGCGTGAGTGAAGTGTAGCGGGTTCATACAACTATGTTATTACCTTAGCTGATGCCCGCTCGTGCTCACTAATGCGCCTTGAACTCGGATATAGATATTTTAAATCTGCTAGAACCTTTTCAATCGATTTAAAACCTTTGTTTAAAATTAATGTTGATGTATGTATAACACGGTGTTCGTGGGTGTTCCAGGTTGGATAGCGTTATTCACACTGCCGAAGGCGTACGAGATGAACAAGGCGCAAGTGGACGCCAACCTCGAGCTGGCGCGCGCCAAGATCAACGAGATCTCCTCCAAGTTAGTATACATACATACATACGCACATTATACATACATACACACATTAAAATATAGTCTAGAGATCAAGTACCTATGCACTAAATGTAAAATATTACCCAAACAAATTATGTGGTCCTGGTTACTGATAGATAACACAAGTTTTAAAGCCTAAGTGTCTCTCGGTGACAAAGCGCTCGTGTATGCGGCTGCCATGTCAGAGGTCAAGGATTAGAATCCCACGCAAGATAGTATCTGTTTGATCACAAATAGTTGCCAGTGTGCGTTAGTTACAAGTACGTAAACATCTCCGCGACACAGGGCTTAGTGCGGGAGATGTATTTCTGTCTGCTACATGATATTTAGATACCGAGAGGTTCTAGTCACTAAGAGTCTGGCAGACTGCCCTGTTCTTCTCCACAGTGATAGTACTGTGGAGATAATTCTGATTACTTTAATAATTAGCTCGCAAGTTCATCTATCAACATACCTATATTATATCCAAAGACCACCTTAGATTAGACTCAAGCTTGCTTCGTATAGAAAGACTTCTTTCTTGTAAATATGTTTGTTAAGTACCCATCCCGGTAAGCCCTCAGTAAACTACTCTACATGAATTCTCCGTGCGGGTGCCGGGTCCATCGCGTGATAGAGGACGGAAGACTGGCGTAACAGCGTCTGGGACTTACGACCCAGATGTAAGTTTAAGGAGGCCCCCTTATAACGCGTTAGCACACCTTCACTGTCTGCCATGTTCCGTCCCCTACCTATCCAAATTTGGTATGAACCTAACAATGCCGTTTTGGACATTCGTGATAGTAGAGAGCTTACTGAAGTTCTCGGCAGTCCTAGTTCTTTTAATAAGCTGTAGAGGGATTTAGCTGATGTTTCCCTCGCACCCACTCCCATGGCATATCGAACTGGCATTGGCATATCAAACTCGTAAGAAGTTTGTGTGTTCATGAAGTACTTCTGTTGTCTTTTTGTGTTACAATATTGTTATGTTTGTATGTTATATGTGAAAACTTGTGCGTGCTCCGTTTGGCCGCCCGACTGTCTAGTCGGCGGCGGGATTGAGCAGAGAACTGTCTACCTTCTCCGCTCCACCACGCCACCGCTGGCTCGCTCGCCGCACAAAATTCTATGGAAAAATCAGACATCTCCTCTATTCTCCGCTTGATCCATTTCCAGAGAAACTAAGCGAAGAAGAGATGTGGAAATAACGAAATCTGATTAGTTTATTCCAACACATCTCCTCTCTTTTACTCTCCTCTCCGTTTTGGTGGAAAACGTGGCTAAAGGTCGGCAACGCATCTGTGATTCCTCTGGCGCTGCGGGTGTCCATGGGCTGCGGGGGTGCGCCAAAGTTCACCTAAAATTTCAACTCCTATAATTGGAAGTCCGAAAATGTTCTTCCTAACATTTTTCATCCTAACAATCGCAATTCCTAATTTTTTTGTCCCTAATGTTAATAATCCGAAGCATTCAACTTCATAATTTCAGTAGCCATAAACATCTATTATACTATTATTTGTTTTCCTATATTTTCTCAACATAACCATCGTTTATACTATAATTTAAAGTCATATCTTTTTTGTTTAGATTTCTTTTTATTCATAATAATTAATATTATTATACATGAATTTTGCGTAACTTTGTTGACAACATGTAGGTATAACATAATATACCAAAGACCAGAGCAAAACCAGAGTCCCTCTCCAATCATTCAGTCAAGATCCTGAAAAGAAATGGATCCTATTTATAATTATTGGTTTAGGTTATGGTAGAACTGTGACCCCAATGCACAAGCCGAGCGAGCGCAGCGAGCGTGCCGCGGCAGCGGCCGGCGAAGTGCCAGAACCGAATTGGTCCTTTACTTATTGGTTTAGTTACGGTTACGGTAAACTCTCAGGCCATAAGCATAACCGTGAACGAGTTTTGTTTTATGGATTTCATTCATTTAAGACAAAAATATTCTAACAATTTTAATAAACAATAATTTTAAAAAAAATGGTTTAATGTAAAAATGTAAAAAGTTGTTTTGTAATCACAAGAAAAAGTAAAAAAAAATAATAATAAATAAATTAAAAAAAATATATAAAATAAAAAATAATAATAATAAAAAAATAGAAATATTTACCAAGTGAAAGTAATAAAAACAAAACTTTTGATTACTTTCACTTGGTAAATATTTCTATCTAAGCATGAGAGAAAATATTATGGTGAAAATTAGGGATAAAAGCGTTATGATAAAAAACATTAGGAGTTTAAATATATTTACATAACGATATTATTAATAACGACTTTCGGAAACATGAGTGTTATGAACATCGCCGGTAGCAATACAAATAGTATGAATGAAAACTTTAGGATTAAAAATTTTAGGAAGAGTGATCATTCGGATTACAAATCGTTAGGAAGAACATTTTCGGAAGAAGAACTTTAGGTGAGCCAATATGGACCCGGGCTGCGGTGATCAGTTACCATCAGTTACATAAAAATAAAAAAGCCATTGGTACCTTTTTGATGGTATTGAAATTTGACTGCGTCAAATATTATGTGCTCCCTCCGAAACTCAACATGGCGGAATTTAGTGTGTTTAGGGACTATGACGTTTTAAGAATCCGTTTTTATGACAAACAAAAAATTTAGTGTATTTTGGGAATTAAACGTTTTGGGAATAGGATTTTATGAGACTCGGTTTATTTGAAATTGGGTCTTATTGACTAAAGTACATAATGAAAACCGCTCTTATTAGTAGTAAGTTCATTTGGGTTTCATTCGTTGTGAGAAAAGGTCATTTTGATTTTAGGTCGTATTATGAAATGAGTATTTTGAGACTAGTTCCAAACAGCCCGGACTGGAATTTAAGTAGGTAATGATGGTGAGTCGTAAGTCGTAAAACAAAGTGCGCCACTTCAAGGCTAAAGGTATACAGTAGTCCCCTAGAGTAACCCATTCATTTTGCATTTCTAGGTTCATTGCGTGCACTCTGTAGCTGTCATTCTCATCTTGGTTTAAGAAAGATTTCTTTGTCTGATTGACTTTCCGTGTTTCCTAGACCTTTTCTACTAGTTAGTGCGCCTATCATGAACTTTTTGTGAAATTGTAACCTTGACTCGAGCGCAGATATTACCGAATGGATAAAGAATGTAAATGTTCATATTTATGTCGTGAATAAATAAATGTTGATCTGGTGTTATTTACCTTGTCTCTACAGCTAGAGGCCCTCTAGGTCGGTAATGTCTCGTATCAGTAGGTTGCTATTCATACTGTCTAGTAATACTCTACTTGATTCCTAGACTATATAATATTGTGTGTTTTTTATGTTAAGAGATAGTATGTATTTATTGATCACCAGGTAGTAAATAGATCTATTAACATAAATAAATTATACCTACAGTCGCAACATAAGATCTTCATATATATGTCTTAGTAATATTATCTTTATCTCTATACCGTATTCATTTGGGCTTGAGAAATTTGGTAAACAAACAAAAAAATGGGTATTTTTAATGCCACGATTACTCATTTATAGATAACTAGCTGACCCGTGCCCACTTCGTAGGGCGGCGAAAGAAACGTGTCACACAAACTTTACCTCTTTATAATATTAAGTATAGAAGTATAGATATATCGCTGCTTATAAACAGTAGTGCCACAAATCAAAAAATTCCAAAATCACTTTTATTCAAAAAATGTGGTCCAAATAACCGTTACTTTCATTTTTCACGAAGACACCCACTAAAAACGGTTCAAAAATCATAAATGTACGCATACGCCCTTTTGGCATTTTACCGCATCGACGGCTAACTTCCGAGTAAAGCAGCCATTTTTTTAGTTGCGACCCGACAGTCAGCGCGAGTGCACGTCAGTTTTATGCTACACGACCACATCGCAAAAAGTGACTTATATTGTGACTTGATTTTATATGCTACAGTGCCATATTTGTGAAAGTGACCGTTTCGCATAAAAAAACAAGTAAGTACACAAATATTTTTTTAAGACAAGGTGCCACATTTTGGTAAGTGTCTGTATAGCAATAAAAATTGAGAGATATAATATATTATTTTTTAGGCTTATGAGTTGTTTTTGTTAAACGTCTGTTTTGCTCAAAATATTTGTGTAATATAATAATATTTTGTTATAAGCTTAAAAGTTGCTACTGTAAAACGTCTGTTTTGCTCAAAACATTATTGTGCTTATGGTGTTTTTTTTTTTAAGACAAAAGACTTTAATAAAATTTGGTTTAACATTTTATTGAAGTCAGTTATTTCTAAAAAAAACTTCCACTGGTAAAAAGCTTTTTCTGATTGCTATATGCTTTAAAATAGTGCTACGACTAACACGGGCTGGATAGTGGTCAATCAAAGGTCCACAGGTGCGAAGCTCCACGCTACATGTTGCGGACCGGTCTTACATTCCCAGCGGTGCGCGGGGGAGGGGCGGTGACACCGCCGGAGCAGCTGACCGGGCGCTCCACACACGCGAACATAACGGACGATACGTGCAATTATATCAACGTAGTAATCGACGAATAAACCGCGCTTTTGTAATACAGTCCACATCTTTTATTTTACCACCAAGACATCTTTTATTTTACCACCAAGACAAATTCGAAAAATTGCGGAATGAACAAGGGAATGAAAGAGATGTATGCAAGGATTTGATAAAGAGGATGGATGAGCACAGCCGACTTTTGAAAGAGAACACGGAAAGAATGAATGGCCTCAAACGAACTCTTGAGGAGAGAAATATAGAGCCGCAGAGAGCCACGTACGCCGAAGCGACTATAGCTGCAAGGCAGCCTGCGACACTGAACTCGGTCGTGATCTCCTCAAAGGTCGAGACCCAAACAGGCGAAGAAGTTCTCGCCCAAATTAGGGAGGCCGTACAGGCCAAAGACGGCTGGGTAAAGGTAGAGAGAGTAAGAAAGGCAAAGGACCGCAAGGTGATAGTTGGCTGTGGAACAAGGGAGGAAAGAGAAAAGATAAAAGAAAGATTGAAGAATGCGAGGGATCTCACAGTAGAGGAGGTCGAGAATAAGGACCCGCTTCTGGTTCTAAGGGACGTTATGTCATACAATACGGATGATGACATAACTACTGGTCTGAGGAACCAGAATAGGGTCTTTTTCGAAGGCCTCAGCAAGAAAGAAGACAGAATGGAAGTGAGACATAGGCTAAGGGCCTGAAACCCACACATGGGGCACGTGGTGATAAGGGTATCACCCCAAATTTGGAAAAGGATGGCCGGAGCAGGGGCAGCACATGTCGACCTACAAAGGGTCAGAGTGGTAGATCACTCGCCACTAATACAGTGCTCCCTCTGCCTCGGTTACGGGCACAGTAGAAAAATATGTAAGGAAACAGTTGCCACGTGCAGCCACTGTGGAGGCCCACATATGAAAGCACAGTGCCCGGATTGGCTGGCCAACGCACCCCCGACCTGCCGGAACTGCTCGAGGGCGGAACTAGAACAGAGGGACCACAACGCTTTTAGCCAGGAGTGCCCAGTGCGGAAGAGGTGGGATGTATTGGCCCGGGCCTCCGTAGCTTATTGCTAAGGGTACTGCGGTGTATTGTATGGCCCGGCCTACCTCCAACGTAGCCAGCTTGCCACAAACGAATTAATGATAGAGGCGAAAGAGCGACGCCTTGCAGTGGCTCTCCTGCAGGAACCCTATGTGGGAGCAATAAATAGGATGAAGTCGTACAGTGGTGCCAGAGTGTATCAGAGCGCAGAAGTAGGAGGTGGAACTGTTAAGGCAGCAATTGCTGTCTTCGATTACACGCTAGACGTGATACAGTATCCGAAACTCACTACCAACAACATCGCTGTGGTGGGGATCCGAACCAGCGCTTGAAAATCACCCTGATATCACTGTACTTCGAACCCGATCAGCCCGTAGAGCCATATTTACAGGCCTTAAAAAACATCTGGGCAGAGCTCGGACCACATCGGGCCCTGCTGGGGGGCGACTGCAACGCAAAGAGTACATGGTGGTGTAGTGCGACAGAGGATGTAAGAGGTGAACTCGTTTGTGGCACGCTGGAAGAACTGGAAGCGCAGATCCTTAACGTTGGGGACACTCCGATGTTTGACACTGTAAGGGGAGGAAAACGGTACAGCAGCCACGTGGACGTAACGGCCTGTTCAGCCGACATGCTGACCCTGGTGGAACGATGGAGGGTTGAGGAAGGCTTCACGAGTTCGGACCACAATGGTATTCTTTTCGATATACGCTTACACAAATCAAAAGGTACACACATACAAAGAACAACGCGTTTATATAATACACAAAAAGCTAATTGGGACCGGTTTCATGAGAAACTGGCCCAAATTATGCAGGAACACCAACTCACCACAGAAAAGATGGCAAATATAGACAGTACACAACAACTGGAGCTAGCAGTTGACAAATACACGGAGGCCATCACACAGACATGCAAACACACTATTCCAATTAAGAAACACACACAAACACTTAACTTACCATGGTGGTCCAGTGAACTGAAACAGATGAAAAAGCAGGTGAAAACCTGGAAACGCAGGATCAGGAACGCAGCGCCGGTCCGAAGATAATTTTAAATAAAAGACTATTTTTTTCTTATTTGTGGCCTTTTATTCAAAATTTTAATTTACTTTTGAGAAATATTTTATATGCAAAAGGGACTTTTGTGCTACTAGTTGTCTGTATATTATAGCTACTACAACGATAAAATAAACGAAAGGTGGAGAATCAAAATACGCTTCGAATGATATATGACACAATAGCATTGATAGTAGAAGTGTCAAAAAACAAACAAAAATTGAAATGAAAATTTTCAATGTGCTCTGCTGAAAAAAGTTAAATTTTGATTTGTGGCCCTATTGTTTTAAAGCAGGTTTTAAAAGAATATAATCTTAACTCTGGGCAGAACACAATGTCTACTAAGTGCAGAACATTAAGTCTCTCTTTACGACACCCCTCCATCATTTTACGCTACCCTCCATCATTTTACGACACCCTTGCAGTTTGACGACAACCTTGCAGTTTTACGACATCCTACATCATGTTACGGCACTCTTGCAGTTTTACGACACCCTTGCAGTTTTACGACACCCTTGCAGTTTTAAGAAACTCTTGCAGTTATACGACACCCTTCCATCATTTTACGACACCCTAGCAGTTTTACGACACTCTCCGTGAATTTTACGACACCCTTCATCATTTTACGACCTTCTAGCAGTTTTACGACACCCTCCATGAATTTTACGACACCCTCCTTCATTTTACAACATCCTTGCAGTTCTACGAAACCCTTCTATCTTTTACGACAGCTTTCATCATTTTACGACACCCTAGCTGTTTTACGACACGCTAGCAGTTTTACAACACCCTACATGCATTTTACGACATCCTAGCAGTTTTACGACACCCTCAATGCATTTTATGACACTTTCCATCATTTTACGACATCCTTGCAGGTTTACGACATCCTTCCATCTATTACAACAACCTTCATCATTTTCTGACACCCTAGCAGTTTTGCGACACCCTCCATGCATTTTACGACACCCTCCATGCATTTTACGACAACCTCCATCATTTCACGACATCCTTGCAGTTTTACGACAACCTCCATGCATTTTACGACACCCTAGCAGTTTTACGAAACCCTCCATCGTTTTACGACACTCTTGCAGTTTTACGACAACCTCCATGCATTTTACGACACTCTAGCTGTTTTACGACACCCTTGCAGTCGGACAACACGCCCCATGCATTTTACGACACCCTAGCAGTTTTACGACACCCTCCATCATTTTTCGACACTCTCCATGCATTTTACGACACCCTCCATCATTTTACGACACCCTAGCATTTTTACGACAATCTTAAGTCTCTTAATTGTAAAACTTTTTTAAAGGTACAATTCTCTAATACATTATTTCAGTATATCTCCAGACGTTTAAGCAGTAGAAGCAAAATAAACGTTTTTAAGCGTCCCTTTTATAAACATATTTCATTACTGCTCTACTCCTATTATGCATAGCGTGATACTATATAGCCTATGACACTCCCCGATAAATGGACTATCAAACACAGAAAGAATTTTTAAAATCGGTTCAGTAGATCCAGAGATTACCCCCTACAACGTCACAAACACACAAACAAACAAACACACAAACTTTACCTCTTTATAATATTAGTATAGAAGTATAGATTATAATCTATGGTCACGATGAAGACTCGAAAATTATAAAAAAAAAATGAATAGAATAGAATAGAATAGAATAGAATAGAATAGAATATATTTATTTTGCGAGAAACATGGTTACAAGGTTGTTACAATTTGTTATTGGTACAGCATGTTCCACCGTAGCCGGTGTGCAAAAGTTTCATGCATGACATTTACAATTAAATTTGGTTTTAAAACATTAAATTAGGATTTAAGATAATTAATTTTACAATATTACAATACAATATACATTCATTAAAACACATTTTATAGGAATTAAATAAAATAAAATTATAAATATACAGAAATTGAATAAAATTAGAAATATTAGGTAATTATAATAAAAATTTACAGTTTATTTTCCAATTCATGTATTCCTGCATTGTGTAGAAACACCCGTCAATAAGCCATTTTTTTAAATTAATTGAAAATTGATTAACTGGCATCTCTCTTATATCTCTAGGAATTTGGTTAAATACTTGGATACACATATTGTAACTATTCTTCTTGAATAAGGCAGTCGATGTTTTAGGGATTAATAGTCTAGTTTGGTCTCTAGAACAATGTTTAGTAGAGTCGCTTGCTCTTTCAAAAAGGTCAGGGTGTTTTTTTACAAAAATACCAATCTCCAAAATATACAAGGACGTGACAGTACATATATTTAATTTCCCAAACAGAGGTCTACATGAGTCAAGTGGTGCAGCTCCACAAATTGCCCTGACACACTGCTTTTGTGCTATGAAAGCTCTGTTAATATCGGTCGAGTTACCCCACAGCAAAATTCCATATCTCAATAATGACCCCACATAGCCATGATATGCTGTCAATGCAGTAACCTCGTCAGTCAGTCTTCTGGTTTTTCTTAGTGCGAAGACGAATCTATTCACGCGTTTACATACTGTATCCACATGGGCTTTCCAGTTACAGTGGCTGTCCAATGTTATACCTAAAAATTTTGCTTCTCTTGTTTCAACAATGTCCTCACCGTTATAATTAATATTTAGATTTGAGTATATTGTTTTGTAGTTGCTAAACTGAATAACTTTGGTTTTAGATATATTTGCGGTGAGGTTGTTAGTCGTGAGCCATCCTGTGATATTTTGTATAACATTTAGTATAGCAATTTTATGTTCGTCAATGCTATTGCGGTCATGCGAGACTACCACAGAAACGTCATCTGCAAACAATGTACATGGGTAATCTGTGACTTTTGGAATGTCATTTATGTACAATAAGAAAAGTAGAGGTGATAGAGTCCCACCTTGTGGTACTCCGTATTTATTATGTTTAAATAGAGATCTATATGTACAGCTGGTCTGGTATTCATCCTCACAAGTAATTTCAACACATTGTTTGCGATCTTTTAAGTAGCTTCGTAACCATTCTAGGGCTCTACCTCGAATACCATAGAGCTCGCATTTATTTAGAAGTATTTGGTGATCTACGCAGTCGAAGGCGCTCGACATATCAAATAATATCGTTGATACGGTTTTCTTTTTGTCTAGTGATTCCGTTACTCTTTTCACAAGGGAGAAGGTAGCCAGGGTTGTAGATTTATTTTTTTGGAATCCGTTTTGCTCTCTGGTGATTACCTTGTGCTTATTTAAAAAGGCTGATAGACGTGTATACATAAGTTTCTCAAATATCTTTGAGAAAACCGGTATGAGAGTAATAGGTCGATAGTTCTTTATTTCTTCCCTGCTGTCTTTTTTAAATAATGGTTTAACAACAGAGGTCTTAAGTTTCTCTGGATACATACCGCAGCAGAAAGAGAGGTTGACTATGTGATTCAATACGAATGATATTTCACTACTACACCTCTTAATGATCATGGTAGAGATAGCATCGTAGCCAACTGCCTTTGTATTTTTAAGTGATAGAATAGCTTTCTGCACTTCCCTCTCTGTGGATGGTGTTAAGAATATAGTCGAATCAACAGTACTTATTAATTTATAATTTTGAATTAAATAATTATTAATATTTGTCTTAGACGTATAGAAATTGTTAAATATATTTGCTATCTCGGAGGGACTCGTAAAACAGCTACCGTTATAATTTATCTGGCGTATTTCATGACTATTTCCTAACGTGTTTAATTTGTCACCTATTATGTCCCATGTTGCCTTACATTTGTTTGTAGAACCCATAATATGTTTACTATTTAATTTTTTTTGTGAAATTTCAATACATTTTTTAAACAATCTATTGTATAATTTATACTTTGTTATAGAATGCTCATTTTTATTTTTATAACAAGTATGTCTCAGTTTCCTCTTTGTTATGGAAGATATTTTTATTCCTGTAGTTATCCATTTAGGAGAAGAAAGCTTATTTCTTATTTTGACTCTAACCGTAGGAAAACACAAATCGTAGAACATGATGAAATTTTCATGGAATAAGTCGTACGATTCGTTACAGTCGTGACTGCTTAGTACGTCACTCCATGTTAAGCTAGAGAGACATTTTTTAAATTTATTTATGTTCTCCTCACAATAGTCTCGTATATAAATAAATTTAAACGGTGGTTTTGGTGTTTCTTTTGTCATTGGGAAGGCAAGACTTTGTGCAGTGTTGTGGTCGGATAGAAAAAGTTGGTGTACGTTGCCTACCGCTTCTTTCATATTGCTAAATATATGATCTATACAGGATTTTTGGCGTGTAGGCTCTACTATATGTGATTTAAGGTTATGGTTTAGAAGAAAGTCATTTAATTCAGAAGATGTATGAGATATTTTTAATGTATTAATGTTAAGATCTCCTGTAATGATTATTCTCCTATTTTCTTTTCGCTCTAATTCATACATCAAACTTTCTAATTTGTTAAAAAAAGTCTCTGTTTTGGTACCAGGTATCCTATATAAACAAATGACTATACATTGTAAAGCAGGTATTTCAACTCCACAGCATTCGAACCATTTTTCACTGGATATGTTCTTACATATCTCTAGAGGTTGGTACTGTAGTGATTTTTCTAACAGAATAGACACACCTCCCCGTCTCTCATTTTTCCTAGAAAACGAACTAGCTAGGTTAAAATTATATATATTAATGTTAAGTTCATCATCCTTTTTCACAAATGTTTCTGAGAAGCATAACACATTAATAGGGTTCTTTTTTGTTTTGAATTCGTCAATGCATAATTCAACTTGTTCTGTTTTGTTCAGTAAACCTGCAATGTTTTGGTGTAATAATGTTATGGATTTGTTCCTAGTAAGTGAGTGCTTATTTACAAAGAAAAAACTTACCAGCACTTTTGTAGGTAGTTGAGTTCTTTTCATTGGTTATATTTTTTGTTGACTGGAAGTAGTATGGTATTGTACCCTTCCTTGGGCGTATTGTAGGTATCACTCTAGATGTATTAACCTTCTGTGAAAAATTCAAGAATTTATTCTTGTAATATTTAGTATCCAATATAATATTAATTTTATGACAGACATTAGTTAAATAATTACGAGAATGGGTTGAAATATTGAGAAACATACAATTAACAAGATTATGACAAGTGCTTCTAAGCAATTTATTCAACATATATTCACTCAATGATACATTTCTAATAACATTTAAAATTATAATATTAAGGTTTTTAAAAGATTTAAGTGTTCCTATTAGCTCAAACATCAATTTAGTGGGATTAGTATCATTTTCGCCAGTACAGATAATTAAATAATTGTCAGGAGAATCCTGTATTTGTTGACATGCTTTTAGTGTTTCTGATGACTTTGCAAACGGTTTGATTGTTGAAGAAATAGAGTATTTTTCATAATTAGTATTCAACCTCGATCTTATTAGTTGTGAGGCTAAACCTGAAACTTGTTGTTCACCTATAATTAGTACTTTCGGACGGCCTTTTGAATCTCCGTCTGTATACTGTTCGTTGGGTGCCTTTAGTATTGGTTGTAGCAATAATGGCTGGACTGGTGGTGTTTCAATTTCAATTTTTTGAGGAACATTATTTTCGAAGGCGCTATCTATTGGCATATTATTGCAATATTTTTCTTCTGTACGCAATCCGAGGTTAGCTGAGCTTGAATTAAGCTGTATTTGTGCTTCCCTTAGTCGTTTGTGTTTTTTCTGATAATTTGTTTTCGGGGAACCTGTGCAGATATCTTTTAGTTTAATAATTGTTTGCGATTCTAGTACGGACTGTTGTTTGAGTTTATAATTTTCTTGAAGTAAATTTTCAATCTCCGCGTGCGCTATTTCCAATTCTTCCTTAAGTTTTACAATTTCTTCTTTTAATTCTTCTTGGTCTGCCCTTAGATATGTAGTAGACAGGTCAGGCCAACTCCTTCGCATGTCATCAGCTTCGGATACGGTGGATATAATTGACGAATTATACATTTCGTTTGCGGAGCTATGTAATATTTTTTTTTTGCGGAGCGTCACATTTCTTGGCGACATATTGTTGTTTGTAATTGTTTTTGTTTGTAATAAAAATTGTAACTATTACCGCCATCTATGTTTTTGCAATATGGGATCTCTTACAGCTCCTGAATATGTTAACGACTTTACAATAAAATAGAAATTTCATTACATAATATGTTTAAATAATTTAAATATTATAATTAGATCACCAAGTAATCAATTAATTATTTTTTCCTTTTTAAACATTACATACGAACTAAACGACAATGATGAAGGGCCTACAATTGTCAATGTCTTAAATGTCATGTATCGCATTAATGTCTTAAGCAGAAGAAGAATAATATTACAAATTAATGGGATTATTGAAGAATTTGTTAATTAATTTATAATACAAGCTGGGAACAGTTACTCTGAATCTAAATTAGAAGTTTCCGATTACTAGAAATTGAAAAAAGTGTTTTTAAAAAGCAATTTACTAATTTGTAAGTTTTATTTATATATTCTGCTTCTCAATAAACTTTTATTGCCTTAATTCAAGCATTATTTACTAAATTCACATAGTCTTATCGAGGTAGAATACACTTATTTGTAATTAAACAGAGTTATTGATTGTTTAGTTATGTTTTTAGTTAAAATTGTTTGAAAACCGCGGCATTTTTGCAGTTTGACAGATTTGACATGTTTATACTTTTTCTCATGCTATCTTGAATAGGATATAGTTCTATGCAATGTGTAGATACATTAGAGACAATAGTTATACATAAAAGAACACCCAGTTAATCCCTGCATGCATAGGACTATGCCAACGATTATAACCACTACACTGCAGAAGTTGTCAATGAACCTTTACATTATTGTCTAGCTAGTCTAGCCAGAATACTTTTATTACATCAAGATTTCTATCCATTAGTGTGAATAAATCAGAAATGTAATATTAAAAAATTCATTATCTCAAATGGGAAGAAAAACGTGCAAAGATTTGCTTTATCCTTAGACATGTTTGTTAATATATTGTGTTTCCTTGTTCCCCAGAGTGCGGGCGGCGGTCCCGCTAGGCCGGAAGTCAGAGAGCGAGAAGGACAAGTAGAGGTCGCCACTGTGTCGGGAGCTCGGCAGAGTGGAGTACTTGTCATGTTTGTTATATTTATTATTATCTACTATTAATGATAACTACCTTTACGTGTAAAGCTTTATGAGACGAGTCATGCGGAGATTATTGTATTTGCTTTTTGAAATTTTAAATTAAAATAACTGTCGAACCATTTATGTGTTTCATTTTTATGTATTTGTTATATTTATACTGGAGTCCCTAAGCGACGGTTACCACTTACCAACGGGCGGGCCGCTTGTCTGCCGCCTTTATAATGCAATAAAAATAACTGAATTATTTATAGATATAAATACGTACAGTATGGGGACATTGATAATGTGATTGGCTTTTAAAGAAAGACAGCAAATCAATGAGTAAGAAAAGTACATCCGATTTCCGAAAATAGCTGAATAATTTTAGCATAAGTTTTGAAAATTATCACATTAAAATGTATCTTATAACGTTCAACATAAGGTTGAAATTATAAAAGATTGTATCCCTACTTACTTCTATTTGACATTGTATGTTTCATCATGTTTTACTAAGTGACACTGGTGACTGAAACATTGCACTTCGATAAAAAGTCATTACAGTGCAACAAAATATAGCACTTATTATTAACGTTATAATATACAATTTCAAAATCTTCAATAAATTATAATCTCACTTTCTCGCTTCTTCATTGTTGTCTGTCTTTCTTTAAAAACCAATCATATTATCAATGTCCTCATACTGTACATAAACATATATGGGGCTCATGAATCAATTATGCCCACAACGCTATTTAGTCGTACACGAAGTATACCTTGTACCTACTATGTGAGTGGCTTTTATTGTTTAAACGAAAATATAAATAGACCCCTACAGACCAATACATTAAACGTGAATTTAACCCCATTTTTATTGTTCCGTCGAAGGGAGAGTTAAATCGCTTACTTAGTTCGGCGACGCGCGAGCTATCGCTCTGGTGTTGCAATCTCACTTAGGCTACGGTAACTGCTTACCCGGGTGACGAACCCGGGTTGTATCCTTGTTTGCCACTTTACTGGGAGGTATATAAAAAATACACGATATGATTAATTTCATCATTATATAAGAATTTATTTTATAATTTTGGCGTTCCTTGTACGCCAAATTCACATGGATGTTAGAACTATGAACAATAACGTTTCTGTAATGTTACCAATGTAGTGGGTATCTCAGAAATTACAGTACCTATAGTTATTATCAGACAGGAACGGTACGGTGACATTTGATCTTTTCCGTGTTACTTAGTTTACTTTTGTAGAAATTCAAAATAAAAGCTATCAACTTATGAACCCGAACTGATAGAAAAATAAAAATATTATTTAGACGTTATTATTTAATAAAATTACATGAAATATTTGGTTTATATCCCATCTTCAACCTTATTATGTAAAATTTAAACATATAAATTTTAAAATCGTATGCGCGACTCGGAACGAATCTCAATAGAGATTGACACAATAAAATTGTTAAAATCGATTTTTTTTAATTAAATTGATTAATCGATTATTTTTTTTTAAATATTCCTTAATTACATTTCAAAATTCTTATAAATATAAGTTTTTGTGAAATTATATGGAATGGTATCTTGGTTTGGTATCGTGTTGGTGGATAAGACACATTGGTGTATTGGATTTGTAGCGAAAGTATTTTGTTCGTCTTTTTAGACGGCTAAAACATAATAGTACAGGTTTTCCGAATTATACCTTGCATGTTTGGAGGCTGTACAGGTGGAGGAGACTGGAATCCTTTCATTATAGACGCGCAGCTTCATTTGAGGTAAAACTAATCCTCGCGCAATTTAAATCTACTTCTACCATAATAGTAGCGGAAAGGCTCAGTCCTATGAACTGAGCCTTTCCGCTCTTTTCTTACCTCAATCATCCTCTTCACAATCTTGTTCAATTTCAATCGGAAAACTGGTAATAGTATTGATAACTTCCGATTCTTGTAGAGTTGAAATTTAATCTTATTTGGGTTCGAAAAACTGTGACGTCTGTGAGACGTATAGGTCGGTGATTAAAGGTTTAACTATGAGAGAATAATTTATACTTTGGATTAAGCTGATGGCTATAAGGCCAAAGATAAATGTAATTAAAGAAAAAGAAAAATACGTCACATGCTCTATATCTCCTTTGAGTATAAATGTTCTGTGCTCTATATTGTTAATATGTCAGTACGATTGCGTATGCTTCGTATACTGTCCGTGTTGTGTGCTTTGAGTTTTACTTACTGTTGGTTTTATTTCGTTAATATTTTGGTAACATGCCAAAAATAACGAAGAAGGCTGTGCTGGGCAGTCAAGCCCGTGAATTTGTAATCCGGTTGAGGGACTACTTTGAGCGTGAACGAGAAAATGGCGGAACGCTATTGCCTCTTTCCAATGTTTTGGACCGAGTAGCAAGTGCGTTAGATATTGGCCGGAATACCGTTTCTCGAATCACTCGGGAGAAATATGGTGCTTCTTCTACTGAAGAAAACAAACTATCATCCCCAAATAGGAAGCGATCTAATAAAGCACCGGTAACAGATATAGATAGTTTTGATACCGCTGCTATCCGGAATCACATATACAACTACTATCAACATCTATCATCTATCAATTGCCGACTCTACTGAAGCTGGTAAAATCTTTAAAAGACGCAGACTTATTTCATGGGAGTGTTACATCGTTATGGCGCCTACTTAATTAAATTGGTTTCCGATTTAAAAAAGCTAATAAAAGAAAAATCATAATGGAAAGGGGTGATGTTGCTCTTGCACGGGTAACTTTTTTGAAGAAAGCCAAAAACATTGTCGATTGGAGCAACGTAGTCTTTTTGGACGAAACTTGGCTTAACGCCAATCACACGGTCACCAAAATATGGACCGACGATACTGCTCATTCGTCAACTAAAGTACCAGAAGGTAAAGGGCAAAGGCTTATTATTTGTCATGCAGGTACAATTAATGGTTTTGTGCCAAATAGCCTTTTAGCATTTAAATCAATAAAGACGGGCGAATATCATGAGGATATGAATGCTGAAGTGTTTACGGAGTGGTTTGAGAATATGTTAAATAATTTAGAAGAGCCCAGCCTAATTATTATGGACAATGCGTCTTACCACTCCGTTCAATTAAATAAACCACCAACATCAAGCAACAACAAACGCGAAATACTAGAGTGGCTTCACACTAATAATATAGAAGCCGATCCGTCTTTGTTTAAGGTGGAATTACTAAAACGAGTGAACATGCACAAGCCCCAAAAAACATACAAGCTAGATGAATTGGCAAGAGAACGTGGTCATGACATACTTAGGCTTCCCCCTTATCACTGCCAGTACAATGCCATTGAAATGATATGGGCTCAAGTGAAAGGTATTTAATTTTTCACATTATTTAAATTTAGTAATAAATATAACTGTGTTTGATTATGACTATTAGTTTATTATTTTAGTAAATATGTACTTAGTGTTTAATTTATTTTATTCCAGGACACGCGGCACGAAATAATACAGCTCCACCATTTACGACAACCAAGATGATGGCATTATTAAAAGAGGCCTGTGATCACGTAACTGCCGATGATTGGAAGAAAGTGGTGTTAAAAACAAAAGATCTAATACTCCATGACTGGGAAAGAGACATCAGATTCGAAAATTCAGACGATTTTAAGTTAATTATTCATGTCAGTGACGAATCAAGTAATTCATCAGATGAATCACTTGATTCGTCATACTATGCGTTTCAAATAAGAATAGGATCGCACTTGCTGCCAACTTCATGTGGCAACTGTCATTTTAGTACGACCAACAAAAAAATTCGTAAAATAATTTAATTAAAAATATTTAGCGTTGAAAATTCCGAAAGAATCAGATTAATTTATTCAACGAAAAAAATGTTTCTTCGTTTTTTACAGTTTTATTTGTTTGTTACATTGAAACAATAACATAAAAACCTTATTGAAAATTTTGCTGTTTGTTTCACATGGAATCTGATTCGGGTGAAGGACGTAGCTATGATGCCATAAGTGGTGTGGAAGAATTGAATTAAAATTTAATTTATTTAAAAATTTATATAACATATTGAAGTAAAAATTAATAAAATTTTGTATTTATTTTTTTCTTACCGTACATGACGTTCATGAAGTTCGTTAGAAATGCGAAACAAGATGGCGCTTTGACAGTCCTATTCTTATTTGAAACGCATAGTAATTAATTTATTTTTGAAAAAATAAAGTTTTTTTATTTTGTACCCATAATCGATTTATTCTTGTTTGTAAATTATATCGGTTAGATATATAATCGGTATTTTTAAAAACGATTTTAGTGTTACTACATCTCTAGTAATGACAAATATTAAACGTCACCGTACCCATAAGATCTGAAAAATGGTATACCTATTTTAGTTCAAGAAAATTAATAAATTCAGGGCAAATAATTGTTATAGATTTGTTATTTGATACAATAATACCTTGTGGTATTTAGGTGAACATACTCGAAAGTCCTCAAGGGTAGGGGATGTAAGGGGGGAAGGTACCTTTATTCAGATTTTTGGTCATATCTCAACTCTCAGTACGAATAATGTTACGTTTGATAAATTCTACATTAAACTTTCTACTTATTTTTTCCCCTCTACGACCAAAGGAGTGTAAGTTTAAACAGAAAGTTAAAATATAGATGTAAGAAATACGATTTACGAAATAATAAAAACGTAATAAGTTCTATAATTTTATTAAAATAAATAGCAGTTAAAAGAACTTGATTCTTATTAAATAAGTGGTCAATTAGTAATCTACAAAAAATAATAGAGAAGACTAATGAACCCCTATCTACTCACAAGTCACATGTGATAAACAATGTAAAAAAAATTCAATCACTTATTAATGATTTCTCCAATTATTCATGCAACCTGTTCTTTCATTTCAATAAGTTTTATCATCACAGGTAGTTGTGATATTGCGTTTTAATGACTATCACGGATCAAGAGTTAAAACACTTAAATGTGTCTGAATATATTGCCAACGCGCGAAGAAAATATCAAAGAAATGGTGCTCCATTAGTACCTGTTCATCATCGGTATGTATATTTCTTTTATCAGTATTTATTTTGAACCTATAGATATCGTCATCTACGATCTACGGGTACGCAAGGCTTTACACCTAATTTAGACAAGGCTATGTTGTGAAAACATCATTCCGTCCATTCCGCCGATTCAAGAATGCGTCCACTATCTTATGAAAACGGAGCTGAGTTTGCGTTTAGGTTTTCAAGCGATTTGAGTTGATTGATAGAAACCCTACGTAAACCTGATCTGGACTTAGAGAATAAGGACCTGTCGAGGTCTTACTACAATCATAATAGGAAGCCGGTCGTGAGGAAGATATCAGTTTATACATTCTCATCCACTACCTCAGCAGTTGCATACTCTAACGACGTCCTGCCGTTTGGCAAAAAACGTTTCGTCAAATTTCACTTCCCAAAAAATGTATCGCAAACTTTCATTTCCCAAAAAAATGTTTAGCAAATTTACGTTTCGCATTTTATTTACTTGGTCAAATATTCATTTGGCAAATTTTTACTTGCTCAAATTTTATTTAGTCAAATATACATTTAGCAAATGCTTTATTTTGTCAAAAATATATTCCTTAAGGAAGTTTGTTTAAATTTGATTTAAATTTAATATTTCGATTTAAGTTTAAATTATGTAATAATAAATTATATATGTGAAAAATTTAGGTTAGATTAGAACTGCTAGAATAGTAGGTTAGGTTAGGTTTGAACTGTGATCCCAGCGGCAGCGGCCGGCGAAGCGCCAGAATTAATTTTTATTGTAAGTGCAAATTAGACCAAGTTTTTAATGGAGTGAATTTAGACTCAGTAAATCATAATGATATATAATATTTTGGAATAAATATATTTGCCAAATCAAATTTGGTAAAATGAAACATTGCTATGTAATTATTTGCTAAACAAGAATTTGCCAAAAATAGTTTTGGTATCTGTAAAATTGCGAAAAGATGGTTTTGCCAAATGTTTTTTTGCCAAATGAAAATTTGGGAAACAAACTTTGGTAAGTGTCACTTTGGGAAACGTTTTTTGCCAAACGTCAGTAATCCCTAACGACTAACAGCCAGGCCTACATCAGATTCCATGAGTGTATATTTTTATTTTTTTAGAACCCTATTCTCCAAGTAGCTCATAGACTGACGGACTAAGAATGCCTCATAGGTGTCCTAAATGCCGCCTATGTGAAAGTTGCTGATATTATCTCCGGTAAAACAAAAGGAGCTTTAGTTAAAACCGAGACCTTAGTTCGCCTGTGACAGTAGTAGGCCAAAGGTAAAGTCGTTATAAGATGAGCGCAAGAAATACTGACCTTGGTGAATGACCTAAATATAATTAAAGAAGTTTTACAACCTTCATTACTGGTTCTAGTTGAATTGACTATATTTATATTTACAAGCAGAACCCGCAGTTATTGCTCGTATGGTGAAAATAAAAAAACAATTTAATGTACACTCTGTCTATAAAGTCCTGACAATAAATGAGGCCGCCACTGTGCTACACGTAGCAACCCTATCTAAACTGACAAAATAGTTTTCATACTAGTAATTTATTTAAATAAAATAAGTAATTTTAAAACACATTATATTTAATACTCAAGTAAGAAATTCACATAAGTCATAATAAGACAATTCATTTCATTGGTGAAACCATGAGTGATTAAGATTTTTAAAAATTGTTATAACATGACCTTTATAAATGTAGTGTTAGCCGTTTAAACATTTTAGATGACGATGTTTTATTTCTGTTTAACATGCACTATAGTCAAGCCATTTTAAATTTTGACAGTTGTTTTGAGCCATTTAAAGTAACATAATTTAATATAAGAAATTTTATATGAGCCATAACGTAATTTTTGACTTCTGCAAAACAATTGAGTTCTATGGTTTTAATTTTAGTGCTGATACTATATGGCCGCTGTTACATGTATACCAATCTTAAAAAACTAAACTATAAATAATAATCGATTCGATTAATCGCTTGTTATCTAAATCGATAAATCTCCTAATCGATTTCATATACCAACCCTAAATTACATGGGTCGAAATTCACCTATTAGAATGGTTTGGGTATTAGAATAAATGAACGGATTGAATCAGAGTAATAAAAACGCATGTATACAGTTAACAAGGAGATTTATTCATCGCTTTCATCATAGGATTTTTTAAATATTCGATGTTGAGATAACTTTCGTTGCCACCTTCATCGTCATCACTAAAGCTTTCTTTGCTGCAGCTATTATCGTCAGTATTTCCCCACAGGTGACGTCCTCTCTTGTAGTATTCTGATTCGAGCTTCTCGACGCGATGGCAACAGTTTTTCCAAGTTTCAGCTGTGATGCTGCTGAGTGCCCTTTTTAAAGATTGGCAACATTTTGTGACCTGCGGGAACATAAATAGTTACTTGTAGTGATAATTTAATAAAATATTCTGTTATTTTATATATCAATTAAATCTATACTAATCATCATAACAGCCCATTAATATCCCACTGCATGGACGGGCCTCCTCCCGTGACGGAGGGATACTTGGCCTACTAATACCACGCTGGCCAGGCGTATTAGTATTGGATTTTATTTCAAGTTTTCCTACTTTTTATGTCATAAAGATAATATTCACTGATAGTCCCTTAGTAGGTTTTTACGACACCTATGGGATGAGATGGGGTGGTGACATATTGTATTCTTACTCCGTTACACGTTTCACTACACGGAAACTACTGATTTACTAACTACACTAATATTATTATTAAAAAAGATTTGATTATTGGTTTATTTGGAGGGGCGTATAGGGGTAAAGAGGAGTAGAATAGGAAAATAGGCTATAAACTATGTATTATTTTAACTATTGTATACAGTTAATAATGAGAAAAATTACTATACAAAAGAATATGCTTTATTATACAGGTTACCTTGTATGAAGAGTGATAAATAATGTATTTCCTTAGTTATTCAGGCAAATATCGATTTTTATATTACTAGGGCATTTTTGTAGTAAAATTTTGCGTAGAACTTCAAGACTACAATTAAAATCCATCTCAGTTCTAGCTATTACCTGCAGTTATCTGAAGGTTGGAGCCTGAAATTTAACAAAAGTTATGTTGATTGAACATTTGATTACACTTACAATAAATTTAGGCATACCTAGACACCTAGAAAGAATAACTGCAATACCTAACTAAAACGTATTCAGTGTTAAATATTACCCAACAAGATATCAATTAACATGGAATTACTAAGAACTAAATAATAAAGATGAAGATAAAGATAATTTTATTGGTTAAAACATGATAAAATATTGCAATTAATTATTTATTGTCGACAGACCAGTTGACGCGAAAGTGACATCCTTATTTTAGTTATCAACCCTAATATAGACATAAAGCAATTAATTCAACTTCAAAATTGGGATAAATCTTGACTGAATTATACTAATGCAACTGATAATGTATCAACAGAAAAGGTCGTACTACAATATTTCTTACTTTCAATGACAATCTTACCTAAAAATATGCTATGTACGCAATGCCTGTTTTTGGTCTCTAAATCTCAAATGGAGTGAATTTATTACTTGAGACAGATTACAAAACACAGTAACACGATTACATACCCATCAAAGTTGCAGTTCGCCCATAAACATAAGCCAAATCACATATAATTTGACCAGATTCGTGCTCCTTCAAACATCACCTTATTACTTTAAAAATCACTTCCCGCGTGCCACTTTGATTTACTTTACTCATTGTTTATGTTGTTCTTCGCAAGTCAGTATTAGTTTATTGTAGATTAATAACATAATAAAAATCCCAAAATGAAAACCGTTCCGCAACTTCTACTCGATGACAGCTCATGTACAAGTCTATTTTGAATTTCAGTGTTGCCAGACACATGAACAATTTAGTTCCTCAAACTTTAATTTCTTGACTTTATAGACAAGCTGTATGAATAACCTAAGCGAATCGTTTGCGTAACATTGCCTGCCTAAATTAAAAAAAAGTGATGTCAAATGATATATGACATAAATGTCTATGTATAATGTATGTATCAACGTCATACACAGCTGACAGTCTGTCTACCTCTACGTTAAATAAAAAATGATGAAATTAAGTTTCAATGCTCTGTGAATGTGATGTGATCATGAAATCAAGAGCTGAAACTCTATATTGTACTTAACTAATAATTAAAATAAATAGGTATAAGAATTAAATTCAAATTAAGTTATTTATTAAAGTTTTTATACAATAAAGTTATACGTCTTTTACAATGTTATTTTTGGTGATGTAAGGAAGCAAGGATTTTTGCATAATTTTGAAATAAGCAACGCGTGAATCGTGTTGTAAGGACAATAATTTTTAAGACAGAGAATTGAGAAACAAGTGCCTTCAAAAAATGGAAGACAACGTAAGGTTAGTACGTACACGTATTTAGTAAACTTGAAAAACTTTCAGTATTTGGTATTTATGTAATGAATAATCTAATTAGATATTCTATTTGACTAAAATATTCGGGAACCTTTCTTGCTTTATATTTTATCATTCTGCTACCAAAGAGAAATAAGACATTACTATTTTCTAATAAAATTATATTATTTATTATTTAGAATTTTTTTATGATAGTGTATATGTAATAAATATAAATTTTGTAAATATTATCTAGAACCAAATTTCTTTCCTTCTTAATTTTTTAATCAGAGCATTTAAATGTTAGTCTTTTTCTGATTAGACAATTTTATTTTAAAGCAATTAAATTGATAATCTTTGATCATGAATTATACTTATAAAGGTTAGGGTGTCGCAAAAAGGGTCCCGACACTTAGAAAATTTTTCATCGGTTTTGTATGGCGCTAGGACTTAGAAAAATTTTGTCAAAAAAAAATTGATGTAAATTTTATTGTTTTATCGTATAGATTGATGTAAAATAATACAAAAACCTCTCTTGCACTTTTGGCGTAATACCTACGGATCACCGGCAAAACGCGATCAAAAATGTCTCTTTTGTATGGAGCCGGGACTTAGAAGATTTTTTCATATTTTTGATTTCACGTAGTATCGGAAGAAGGGTCCGACACTTATAAAAATTTTGATCGATTTTGTATGAAAACTGGACTTGTAAAATTTTTCAAATTTTTGATTTCACGTAGTATCGGAAGAAGGGTCCGACACTTAGAAAAATTTCGCGTCATTTTATATGAAGCTGGGACTTAAAATAATTATTATGAAATCGAGTTTTTTTTACCCCGACTCGGATAGATTAGGTTAGAAGGCTAAAGGCGGGAGCTTTAGCTCCCGCCTTAGCCTTCGTGGTTTTTTTTTTTTAAACCACCCAGAGTGAGGAGCCCCGCGAAGCGGGGCTCCGTCGAGACATTTTTGATCGCGTTTTGCCGGTGATCCGTAGGTATTACGCCAAAAGTGCAAGAGAGGTTTTTGTATTATTTTACATCAATCTATACGATACAATAATAAAATTTACATCAATTATTTTTGACAAAATTTTTCTAAGTCCCAGCTCCATACAAAACCGATGAAAATTTTTCTAAGTTCAAAATCGAAAAAAAAACCTCTTTTTTTTTAAATTTCGGCTAAGTCTTTTGTAACTACGTTAAATAAGCTTAATTTTGAAAAAAAAAATTTTTCGTTAATATAGTGGGACCCTTTTTGCGACACTCTGACCCTTATAAATATTGAATAAATACTCATATTTTATACTTGACAATCCTTTTATTAAACTATTCAAAATTTAGAAATCCGATAATTAATAGGAATAACATACTCTAACATAAGCTCCAATAATGAGCTTATATTTATGTTGCAATACTAATTATATACTATACTTGACCCTAAAACAACAAGCAAACAGTAATGTCTTGTTTTGCATACTATTTATGTTTTGTTAAATTGTGTTTCTTTATTGATATGTGGTTTATCTATCTAAGTAGTTGCTTCCCTTAGAATGTATGTTTGATTTGTTGATTTGCAGGTTGTAATGAGTTCTTCTTAAATGAGGTGTTAACCAACATTTATGGCACAGTATGTAGTCTATATATTGTTATACATCACACTGGTTACTGGTTATTAATGTGGTGATAGAATGTGCTTGTTTAAGTCTTACTCATTAGTGTACCTAAAGCTTGTTGGAATTTACTGGTTTGATTGGTGGCCAATTGATATTAATTTAGAATAGCATGTGACCGAACTAAAGTTTTGTGTGTCTTATATAACTCTGCTATTTGTATGACTTTTTTATATAAATTTATTCTGATTAAATAAAACCAAACATAAGCATGCTTATTGATACTTGATGCAAATGAACTTTGTGTGTGAACCTTTATGTTTGTATAAAGGTCAGAGTGCTTCTACATTGTACATGTTGTCAGAGGCCACATTCTGTTAAGTCTAATAGCCCTGTAATTTGCCTTTCATCTTATCATAGTTAAATTTACACTGGTGCTTGGAGTTGGCTTAATTGGTCACAAAAATTATATTAACCTACAATGTTCGTGAACAGTGTACAAACTTATCATCAGCAGCGACTTATTTATTTAGTATGTGTCCTTCCTTTTTAAATCCAAAATGGTTTAAAAAAGTAGCATAAAGGTGTATGTAAAGGAACATTAGATTTAACATAATAATATCACACATTTGATAAGTATCAAAATTTTCTCAAGCTGAAATTAATCAAGGAGGAAGCTGAAATGAAAAATGAGTTGTCTAGTTTGAGTTGGTATCGATGTTCACCATGTCTGTTGCACTATGTTTATGTTTTAGTACATGTATGCATCAGTTAGTTTATTGCTTTACTGCCCATAGTCCATCTTGTAGTTCACCCAGGTAAACCATTTCCTGATTTTCCTGTATCTCTTGATCTAAAACAGATGTTAACACATTCGTTTTTGTTAGAGTAGTTTCAAATGATAAAATGATACTGTAAAAAGCAAAACACCAACTATTAAGCACTAAATATAGTCGCATGTGAAGTACCTACTGCTTCCATTTCTGGATAGGTCCCCAAACTAGCTAACATGATTTGATCACATTGTCGTCCCTTCTAAAGTCATCTGCTCTAAAGTACTACATATAATATTGCCATCATCACCATTTTATCACTGCACTACCTACTCACTGTTGTCACAGAGTGCATCTGTCTCACCCGGAATCAATTTCGTGCTGCAAATTTCGTTTCCATGTTTCTGGTGTGTTTCTTGCCTTGTTTCCCGTCTTTTATCAAACGACATTCAAAGAGCGTTCCTTTCAGAGTAGACAGCGACATGGCTTAGAAATGGTTAATCAGAGTCGTCGCAACATTGGGACAGACTCATTCATCATCATTCCGTTTCAATAAAGCAATCTTTTTTCGGAACCGTTTCATTACAAAGATATTCATTCATACACAATGATAGTTAGTGTTTTGATAATATGTATAGTTTGTATTGATTTCATAGTATAATGAACCGACACATAATGTATACAATCATATCGATTGTGTTGTGGCGCTCTACTTTACACACACATACTCGTAGCTCTACATAGGTATATGTATATGTACGTTAAGTAAAGTTGTTGCAAAAACAGGCCAAATATAGGTAGTATTGACAGGGAGGCCTGGTTATGTCGAAGCTTGGATAAAGGACCTAACTGCATAAACACGAGAATAGCGGCCATTTGTTAGAAGATGGTCAGTGGGAACTAATGTACTACTATGTACTGATAATTGTGATAATCTAAGTAAACAATGTCAAGTTCGACCGTTGCATGAATGATAAACTGTTATAAAAGAATCGGGTTTTATCTGATAAATGTTATACGAGATAATGTAGGATTGTTTAACTTTGATTTTAGCTATTTGCTCTTATAGTAGAATGCTAATCGGGTACTTAGATTTATCATCATTATGGTCGAAAGTATAGGAACTATACAAACGTCGTAGGACAGATGTACCTATCACTTCGAAAATTACTAAGGTTTTGCTAATTGTATGTACGTATCAGTAATTATTGAAAACTCATCACAAACAGCGACGCTTGTTTTATGTTTGTTTCTGTAGCCTTGAGATTAGTGTAACTTTCGAATACTGAAACATTACAAAAAGTGGTTACTTCCACAAATTACCTATTATAAAAGCCATTCCCACTAACTACATTTAATATTTTCCCAAGCCAATGTTATTTTTATTAGAAAAGTTAATAACTTTTCCCCGATTACTGTACAGGACACAAACTTATAATACATGTATATAATATGTATGTTAGTAAATTTTATCATTTTTAGTTTCATTTTCTTGTTTTGTTATAAATAACGTAAATACGTCATTATCATACTTAATTAAGGAACAATGTAATTGTAAGCATATCAATATAGCTCTTGACGTAAATATAAGTAGGTTCACTAATGGGATCCGTCATGCATTTGGTAATGATGTGTGACACAAGTTACTTAGTGCTACGTCTTAACAATATTACATTATGTAACATAAGAATATTAGGTGAGATATATTAAGAGATATAAAAACAGTATAAAGATTGATCTCCGTGTGGTGACGGAGTAAGAATACAATATGTCACCACCCCATCTCATCCCACGGGTGTCGTAAAAACCGACTAAGGGACTATCCGTGAATATTATCTTTACGAAATAAAAAGAAGGAAAACTTGAAATTAAAACCATAAACCAATCCGTCTGGCCAGCGTGGTATTAGTAGGCCAACTATCCCTCCGTCACGGGAAGAGGCCCGTCCCTGCAGTGGGACATTAATGGGCTGTTATGATGATAAAGATTGACAAAAAAATTGTTTTGGATAGTATTTTGTTATTAATAAACAAAGTATCGGAATATTTACCATGTTTAGGGTTTTCGAGTTTCCGATATTTCGACGCTGTTACAGAAGTTCCTCCGTGATCATGGCGCGTGTAACAGCGTCCAAATATCGGAAACTTGAAAACCCTAAACATGGTAAATATCCCGATATTTCGTTTATTAATAGTGAATGTGACCATGACAGTTTAATTAAATAATATTTTGTTAGTTACATTTGTATATATTTTAGATATATGCACACACATTATAATATGCTTGGCTTACCATGTTGTTTTGCGCAGTAGTTTACGCTCGTTATTAAATATTAAACAAAATACATCTCAAAATGCTTATCTAATTTTAGTTAACTGACCTCTGTAACATCAAAGAGTAATTTACCATATTTATTGCTTGTAATCTTTTATATTTCTTTAATACTTACTTATACAATACCTACTTATGTTTATAACATTATAGTTCATCTATTATAAACAATAAGCAGAATTTGCACAATTGACCTTTAACAAAAATGTTATTCGTGTATTATGAATAAGTACCTGCAGACTGTCATCATACTATCTCACAATCGTCCAGGCGACTAGAGAGTCTTCAATTTATTAGTCAATCCTACTCACCTCCTATTATACCTTCCCAAGATAACAGATATATTGGTCTAACAATAAAATTAGATTTTATAGTTTCAAAGTAATAAAATAAATATAATGAGTAAATTAAAATTCAAATAACTTTTAGTAGGTACTTAGTTGAAATGATTAATTGACTTCGCAAATTAGTGTAAGTATACTTGATAAACTAGGTACTAATACCTACCTGATGATAAATTTCAATTATTTAATTAATTATTTCATTCATTTTTATATGTTGGTATATAATACTTCTTCTTTCGAGTCGTAAAGGCACACAATGCAGTACCATCGGTGGTCAAATGCAATCAGCCCAGAACTTGGCCACGTTGATTGCATTGTCAGTGGCGTCTATGAGGTCTTTTTCTGTGCAGCTATCTGGGCACCTTGGACAGTTCAGTAGGTGTGCCATTGTTTGCTGTTCGTATATAATACTTATAAAATCATTTTAGTAATTATGAGGCAAGATTACTTCCATCACTGTAGAGGCTCCCTATACCCGTAGTAGAACATCTTGTAAGGGTTGGTATAAGAACAAGTTTATCATAGAATACTGCTTTCTGTTTATTGATTACTCGCTGTAGGTACTTACAAGGTGAGGAGTATAACTCTTCAGTTTATTACGCTTTTCACTACGTAAACATAATATTTATATTGTTTTTATATACTAACACTATGCAAATATAATAATCGTATGTATTTACAACTATCATCTGCTAAAACAATTAATTATACTAAAACAACTAATACACTCGAGAGCAAAAGTTCCTTGTCACTAGCATTTACTTAAATATCTTGAAAACTAATAAAGCTATCGTATTGAAATAAATTGAACTTTATAGACAATTTAATAATCTTTCATTAAACATATAAAAACTTATTGATTGGCGGTAAGTAATGGCATTAAAAAAGTTATAAAAAAAAAGATCCATTTTTTTAAAATCAAAACTTCTAATTTTCACTACTGTTTTTGCTTTTGTTTTTGTTCTGTCATAAAATGTATTTATAAGGAGTCATCCAGGTATCCAATAGTCATTATTAAAGTGGTAATTATGTCACTCACACCTGAGGAATGTACGAGAATCCTCACGATCCTGGAAAATGGGAGCAGTCAGCGAGAAACAGCGAGAAACAGCAAGAATAGTCGGTGTATCGTTGTCTACAGTTCAGCGTGTTCGCCAGCGGTTTCTAGAAACTGGTTTGAACCTACGCAGACCAACAACAGGCAGACCCAGGTGTACGACGGCACGGGAAGATCGATATTTAGTGAACTCTATGCTACAAAATCGGTTTCTTACGGGAACAGCACTGACTCATCATTTTTTAGGACTTGGTGGAAGCAGCCCTTCTGCTTGGACTGTAAGACGGCGACTTGCTGAAGGTAATTTGAAACCATTTAGACCCGCAAATGGTCCGAAACTCGAGAGACACCATCGTATAGCAAGACGAATTTATGCGCGCGAACACTCGAATTGGACGATTGAAAATTGGTCAAATGTCATATTCTCGGACGAATCAAAATTTATGCTGTATACACACGACGGAAGGGTAAAGGTGTACAGAAGACCAGGAGAAAGATTTATGCAAGCCTGTATTGAAGAAAAGGTGTCATACGGTGGTGGTTCGGTACTCGTGTGGGCTGGAATTTCTGCGGAAAGCCGAACAGAGCTTGTACTGATCGAAAACGGTACTCTTAATGGCGTAAGATACGTGGATGAAATCCTCAACGAGCACGTCGGTCCATTTATGGCAAGACTTGGTGAGAATGCCATCTTTATGCAGGATAACGCCCGTCCCCACACTGCTCGTGTAGTGCAAGACTACCTTGATGAGGTGAATATTCGTCCCATGGTGTGGCCAGCACGTAGCCCCGACCTCAACCCAATCGAGCACGCCTGGGACGAGCTCGGACGACGGGTAAGACAACAAGATCCTCCTTTAATTACGCTTAGTGACTTGAAACATGCATTGGTAGAGGAATGGGAGAACATTCCCCAACAGTGTTTCAGAAACTTGGTGTACAGCATGCCAAATCGCATTGCAGCAGTCCAGACAGCACGTGGGGGTAATACCAAGTACTAAACCGTGTTAAAACTACTTGTAAATATAAAAAATTCAATATTTTCAGTTTTGGTTTTACAAGCAAAATGACGCCATTTTTAATTTGTCCTTTTAAACATAATAAAATAAATGGTCAGTAGTAAATGTAATGCATTTTATTTTAGTAACATTAAATTGTCTATAAAGTTCAATTTATTTCAATACGATAGCTTTATTCGTTTTCAAGATATTGAAGTAAATGCTAGTGACCCGGAACTTTTGCTCTCGAGTGTATTTGAGATGGATTTTGTGCAATGATAGTAGTGGGAGACAGTGCATTTGTTGTTCATATTGTTGACTCTACCAATATTATTATTATAATTTAGTAAGTATTATATATTAAACTTCGGCCGTTCAGAGAATGCGTTCCTGACACGTCGCGATTGAACTGACGCAGTAACTTTGTAATGGCGTTGCAGTTACGATAAAAATATTTTTGCTGGTTGTTTATCGTTTTAACTATTGATGAGCATTAAAACAACATTATTATATCAATAATTAATGAATGTTATAATGTTGTGTCAAACTGAGTGTCAAATAACTTGGTAAACAATATTTTTCTAAATCTACACTGCGCTATTACAAGGTTATGTCAGCGCTTTATATTTGTAGTGCTGTGCCAACAATAACAGTGAACAATAGTATCGTAATCTGTTCTTATCGATACAGTTATACTTTATAAAATAATACGTTTTGTTTTTCTTTTCAAGAATTTGAAAATAATGGACTTTAGAATAACTTTTATTAAATATAAAAATAAAAGTACATTAAATACAAAGTAGCATTTTTATATTTAGGTTGAAAATGGTAACCCCAAATGGCGTTATGGGCCGCCATTTTGTGACGCTGAAACAGTCGTCTGTTGTCGTTTCGTGCGCATAGACCACGTTCTTCAAGTGTTTGCGATCTGTTGTTATTTGACTTTGATTGTGTCTTATATTGCGTTCTTTTCTCTCTTCTTTTGGTGCATAATAATGCCTAAACGTGGACAAACATTGAAAACTGGAGCCCGTGAGTTAATTATCAAGCTGCAAGATTACTTTGAGCGGGAGCGGCAAAATGGCGGACCCCTGGTTCCTGTCGAAAAAGTACAAGAACGCGTCTCTCAGGCGCTTGGAGTTAGCAAACGAACGATTACAAATATTAATAAAGAAAAGTTCGGCTCTACTGGCATGGAAGATAATATTTTACGTACTCCGAAGAAGAAACGTAGAACTAAACCCGTGACAGATATTGATACCTTTGACGCCGATGCAATCAGAAATCATATATATGGTTACTATTCCAGAAATGAATATCTCAACAGGATGAAGCTTTTGGCGTCGTTAAGAGAAGCTGGACTGTTTAGCGGGGGTAAAACTGCTTTAACGAAAATCTTAAAAGATATTGGTTTTTCGTATAAAAAAACAGACAAAAGAAAAATTTTATTAGAACGATACGACATCATTTTGAAACGGATAAGTTTCTTGAGAGAAGCAAAAAAAATTGATAACTGGGATAATGTCGTGTTCATTGACGAGACATGGCTAAACGCCAATCACACGGTTTCCCGTTCTTGGACGGATGATACACAAGCGTCGACGTCGAAAGTACCAATGGGTAAGGGGGCTCGTCTGATAATATGCCACGCAGGTACTGCAAAATACGGCTTTGTGGAGAACGCTTTACTGGCATTTCAATCAAAAACCACAAATGACTACCACGAGGAAATGAATGCCAGTACATTTAAAGAGTGGTTCCAGAACGTGCTTTTGCCCAGCCTACCAGAGCCTTCTGTAATATTGATGGATAATGCCTCCTATCACTCGTTTCAAATACAGAAACCACCTACCCAAGCTAATAAAAAAGAAGAAATGGTTGCTTGGTTACAAGCAAAAGGCATTGACGCAAATATGCAGATGCTAAAAGCAGAGCTAATTAAGTTAGTGAAAGAAAATAAAGCGGCAAATGTGCGATACGAAATCGATGAAATGGCTTTGGAGTACGGTCATCGCGTTCTAAGAATTCCACCGTATCATTGCCAATATAACGCGATTGAGCTAATCTGGGCTCAAATAAAAGGTTACGCCGCCCGCCACAATACTTCCCCGCCATTCAGCACGAAAAAGATGATGACCCTGTTAAAAGAAGCCTGCGGGAAAGTCACAAGAGATGACTGGGCAAAGGTTGTCGAAAAGACTAAAAACCTGATTATGGAACATTTTGACCGAGATATCAGGATTGATTCTGTAATTGATAATAATATAATTATACATGTAGGCGAAGATGATGATGAAGACACCACCTCCTCAAGCGAATCGGAGTCTGATTAATATTCTGTACGCACATTTAGTTCAATGTACTTTATTCCATAGAAATACAGATTGTAACTTTGTAAAAAATAATAAATAAAACAATTTTATTATATTAATATTCCCTTTTATTGTTTCCACGTAAAGAACTAAAATATAAATTTTAAATGATTCCGCCAATTTAAAACGGTCTAAATCTAATCATAAAAATAACGCGGCGGTTCATTTTGGAGTAACGGTAACGAACTCGGTATAATGTTGTGTCCATCACTAGTCGTGACTAACTGATAAGTGTCAGGAACGCATTCTCTGAACGGCCGGACAATAATGATGATACGTTGTGCTACATTATCTTGTGAAAATATAACTTATTCAAATACTTGATATAAAGGTAAAGATTAGATAAATGTTTGGTGGAAGTAATATAATTAAGTGTCACCGTAGGGTTATTAAATGGTATGTATTGCAAGTAATCAATATAAGGATGTAGTTTTTATTTTCTTGATTTGTATCAATGTTGATTTGGGCTAATATTGTATGACAAACGCAAAGCTATCGACATTGCAACCTTCATATAGTGCATACAAACTGGTTAAATAGTTACATTATTATGCGGAGTTTGTCTGTGTGTCCGAGTGTTACCTCGCACTGTATGAAGGTTGTGGTGATGTTAGGAACTGTCTCTTGCGCAGACGGTCGCCACGTAGCAGTCGCGCGGGAGGGCGCTGGGCAGAGCTCGCTGCGGCGCGCCTTCTCAACCTTCACGCCATGGGTAGGTACCGCCATCATCACTAACAAATATCATCTATATCCTCACACATCAGTACACATTGCCTACTTACATACGTGCTCCCTATAAAGAAATATCTTTCCTTAAATTTAAACTCTATAAATTGGCTTTATCTGATACAACATAAATTTAACCCCACAATGCTGAGCCTAATTAAATTATATTACTTATTTGTATGATAAGATAATAATAATCGCAAGAATTATAAAATGTAGTACAGAAATATGTACTCGTATGTGCAGAGATGCAGAGCTTTGTCTCGTCTGATGTGTGAGGAAGGCTTATCATCATGGGCACAAGTAGCACAGCAAACACTACACACAGCACCACCACGCTTGTATTTACCTAACACACTGAGATTAGTGTCGGCCCAGAGCGACACCTCGGACTGTAGCATTCAGATACACATTGCATTTATATGTGTACGTCTCTCTATTTATTATAATTAAACAACTGCTTACATTGTACATCATTTCGTGTTGAAAGATTCCTTAAACGTTTTAAATAATTTGTATTGTTTTCAACATCCTAAATAGTTTATTTGTTACAAAATGTAAGTATTAACTATTGTGTTACGTTTAATTGTTTTATATTTACATAATAAATATCGAAAAAAAAATAGATTAGAATTAGATTTTTTATCGCAGTTTACACGTAACTAAGTAATAATTTCAGTAATTTTATTTCTTTCTTCAACTTCGTGTGGTGATGGATAGTGTCGGTGTCGCCATCCTTACTTAGGGATAATTACAATGATAATCTTTATGAAGACAAATGAAGGAAACCCAGACATGAAACTCTAAATGAATTCGTCAATCCACCTTGGTATAAGTAGGGCAAGTTTCCCTCGGACACAGACAGAGGCTGACTGTTAGGAAATAGTTTCTTGTTAGGCCAGGCGCGCACTACTAGTTTTTCGCCGCGCGTCAGAAAAACCTGCGACATTGTACCGTGCGGCGAAACAAATAAAAATCTGTTAACGCTCGCACTACGGTTTACTGCCGCATCAAAATTATCATTTTTAAAATGGATTTAGTAGAAACAACTTGTATTTGAGCTCTGATAATTAGAGCTCGACAGAAAAAAAAAACGATTTTTGATTCATCCTCTTATTCGTAATCGTTTAAAGAACGGACAGTTTTTTAAAATATTTGCCGAACTTAATGATTATCCCGACAAGTTCTTCAAATTTTCTCAACTTCACAAATAAGCATTTCAATATTAAACTCTTCATCAAGATCATTAGAATGAATAGACGTAGCCATCGTTGCTTTCGAAATGCAATACAAAATACACAAATCAGCGGCAAAATGTCGTGTAGTGCGTGCATTCAAAGCTATTCAAATATGTTACAAAAAGATGATGAACCACCGCGCCGCAAACGAGTTGTAACTTGTCACAGACCTTTCGCCGCTGAGGTGGCTCTGCCGTCAAGTGCGCGCAATACAATGTAAAACTGTTTGGTACAGTATTACTGTGCGACATTATACAAAACTCAAAACTCGTAGTGCGCGCCTGGCCTTACTGACATCGCATAACTAAAAGGTGTCATAAATGACGTCTGATCTTTTGATTAGGGAAATGTGTTCCAAATACTAGAGTTTAACGACTTTATAATCGATATGTTATCTCTTACATATTAGTGTAATATCTTTAGATAATAATTTTTTTCATCAATAATCATTTACATTGGTTGCAATTGTTTGGCCTTGCTATTAACATTTAGATATCATTTAAATGAGTACCTACTTATAGCGCATGTCTGGTAACAACTGTAGCTGTAAGGATTAGCGCGTAATGTTTGTCGCTTCGGGATTTAAGTCGCGACTACGTGTTGATATTATCGTCTCTTATCACTTATCAGCTAAGTGATACTTTTGTCACTACTATAAAACAATTCTATCAAACATTTTAGGTTTTAGTGTTAATTGTGTTTTAATAGACAACGCTCTACTAAAGAAGATCAATAAAATTTATTTGGTTGTTTACTTCCACTGATAAACATTGGTATCGAGTCTTTGTCTGTAGTTGTGTGGTGAAGTTGAGTGTTAACCTAGATCGCGTGCCGTGTTCGCAGGTTAAGCGAGCAGAAGGAAGACTCACCGTGCCTGGAGCGAGGAGAGACGATAGCCGGCGCGATGTGGGGCGCGCAGCGACGCGTCGCGCTAGACGTGCTCATGGTCTGCTGGGGCGTCGGCACCTGGCTCGGGGTCAACGGCCTCTACGTGCAGCTGCCGCTGCTCGTGGAGCGCCTGCCCGAGGGCTGGGCGCTGCCCTCCGCCATGGTGCTGGCCGTGCAGCTCGCCAACGTCGGCATTCTCCTGTACGGACTCATGCGGCGACTGGGACCCAAGATATCGGACGCACCATATATCTATGGTCTACTGACGATAGGGACGTTAGCGCTAATCATGAACGCGTTCCTGTACGACGTGACGAGCACGGTGCGCGACGCAGAGCGCTCGGTCGCATACATCGTGCTCACGTTCTTCGCGGCGCTTGTCGGCTGCACCAGCTCGGTGCTGTTCTACCCGTACTTAAGACACTTCCGTGACATATACCTCGCGACGTACTTAGTCGGGGAGGGACTCAGCGGCTTCCTCCCCAGTATATTAGCGTTAATCCAGGGCGTGGGCGGGGAGCCGCAGTGCGTCCCGTCCGCGGACAACTCGACGCTGGTGGCGGAGTACCCGCCGCCGCGGTTCGACACGACGGTGTTCCTGGTGATGCTCGGCGGCCTGTCCGCCGCGAGCCTCGTCAGCTTCATCACGCTGCACAACCACGCCGGGTTCGCCTCGGAGCGCGTGGCGGCCGTGGCGGCGGACAAGCACGAGGAGGCCACCGCGGCGCGCGCCTCGCTCACGAGCGCGCGCTGGCTGGGCGTGCTGGCGCTCATGGGCGTGCTCAACGCGCTGTGCAACGGCGTGCTGCCCTCGGTGCAGTCGTACTCGTGCATGCCGTACGGCACGCGCGCCTACCACCTGGCGGTGACGCTGGGCGCCATGGCCAACCCGGCGGCGTGCCTGGCGGGCGTGTGGCTGCGGCCCGTGCGCGCCGGCGTGCTCGCCAGCATGCTGGGCGCGGTCGTGCTGCCCTTCTGCTACATCATGGCCACGGCGCTCCTGAGCCCCGCGCCGCCGCTGCAGCACAGTGTCGGAGGAGTGTTTCTCATTGTGAGTACCTCGACATCATACGTATTCATTTAGGTCAGAACTACGCTGTTACTACACTCAGTACTATTTTTTTTATTAAAGTTGCTAGGATAAAAGCTATCACCATTTATGTCAAAAAGTAATCCATATAAACAAAACTGCGTTTTTAATTGGTGTCAACGTTTGAGTCGTTTCTTTAATTATTTAATTATACAATACGAAGTTATTTACACACGAAGCAGTCGTCACAGTATTATGTCTATTTGTCTACGTCTCAATTATTTATAATACACTCTACAAGGACATTAACAGTTCATTTAAGTTTTAAGTCGTAATTTTAAACAAGGTGCGTTAAGTGATGGCTGCCCATGAGTACTCCACTACAGGCACGGGCCTCTTTCATATAAGGAAGAAAAGTTAACCTAAGTACATATAGGACACCGGTCACTTGGATTGGTTTTGTAATACTTTACATTGGCATTGGATAAGGGCTATCAGCTTTTTGCCCATTGGTTAATGGAGAAATTCTCTTGGAATCTACTTAGCTATTGTGTATTGGTATACCTACTTAGGTTGAAAAACCCCCGACCTTATAAAGGCGGCGGAATGTCAATGGATGAGGAAGGCAAGCAATCGCCAGATGGTGTTATGACTTTTCGGTTCTTCTAACAGTATGGTTGTCCTCCTCGGGACGTGACGAGTACTAGTAAGTGTCCCCCGCAGGTCGCGTGCTGGGTGTGTGTGTCGGGCGCGGTGTCGTACGCGCGCATGTGGGTGTACGGCTGGGCGCGGGCGGGCGGCGCGCGGGGCATGCGCGCGTGCGGCGCGCTCACGCAGCTGGGCTCCATGCTGGGCTCCATCCTCACCTTCCTGCTCGTCAACTACACCGCGCTCTTCGTGCAGCCCGACCTGTGCCGCCCCGCCAGCAACCTATAGCACACGACGCCAAACTATTTATACACAAATATAGTTACCTATCTAATGTTGAACGTTTATTTGAGTGTTTCATTTTGTACCTATTTTAGTCACAACCTGTTTATTTAAGTAAGTATCTGCAGCCTTCATTGTTTTTCAGAAACTAACAGTGAAAGTTGTCAAAATCGGTATAACTTCAGTCGTCATTCGGAGATTACCCAAAACCAAAATACTTACTTAAAAAAGGGACAAAATAATACCTAAGTACTTAGATTCGCTCTCAAACAAGCACGACGCCAAGGTCAAAGCTTGTAACCATAAACAATTCTCTGTACTTAGTAAACTGAGTTTAGTGTTATAATCAAAGCAGCAAAGAAGGGTATTATGTATACCCGAAAACGAAATGGCTTTATCAGTTTTGACAAAAAATCCTATCATAATTCAAATTCATTAAGATCGTTATTTATTTAATGTTTATGCGTGAGCTTGACGTCATTGGTTGACCGTAATCAAAACTATGCTTAGATTAAAAATGCAATCCATTTTAAACTTTCACTTCAACGCAATAAATAATAATATCTACTAACACAATACAAATGTCACTATATTAAACTGTAGAGTTTGTATGTAAAAAACCATTAAATAATTTAAAACTAAAGTCGACTTGTTACTTGTGACATTACAAGCTTGTCATTTCAGAAAAACTGAAAATGTAGAATTTAAATATTGGCTGGTAAGCCACCTAATTGTTGGCACCTTAAGAGTGGAATTCGTGTCAGACTAAAATATAAAATATCATAAAATTATAAAATACTTTAATCTTTGCTTATACTTAATCATTATTATGTGATTGAATAGTATTAAATAAATATTATTATTTACTAATGCCAATAAAAGGATTCTGATAAATTTATTGTTGCCATGTTGACACATGAAATAAATAAAATATGATAAAAATATTAAATAAATAATATTTGAACTTGAATAATCATACTGAACTTAAATAATCTATAGTGTTTTCCTCTTTTTACTCACTTTTAACTCTTAAGTGCCAATAATTGTAGGACTTCTAACGATTAGGTGGTTTACCCTAATTTGTTTTATAATATTATAAAATTACGAAAACTTTAAATTGAAATATGCGCCAATGACGTCATGCAAGAAATGATAGGGATGGACATAGAAGGAAAAAAGAGATAAATTCATTAGAATAAAACGTTTTACCTAAAATATGCTCTAGTAACAGTCAATAACGTTGACTTTACTATTTGTTTTTATAAATATCTAACGACTATTTTCTAATACAAGAGAACTGATATGTCAAAGTAGCGTCATGCTTTAGCTGATGTTTTGTTGTGTGATATTGAACCTAATAGTTTTATGACATGCAACTAACATTAACTCTAGAGGTGATAAAGCCATTTAGTTTTCGACTATATATATGTCACCGGAAAATAACAAGACTCGTAAGTTGATCAATTTCCTAGGTAGTTAATCAACTTTCGGAAAATAATAAACGGCATTTGAAATGTACTATTTAACGCATTGAATTTGAGCTAATTAATCAATTTACGGTACCTAGCCGTAATTTAATAATTAACTATATTGCTACAAGTAAAATCATCCACAAATGGACCAATCGTTGCCCAGTGTACTATTTGACGGTACACTATAATCCGTCACTTAATACCCTTTTCTCTGATTGGTCGACAGCATTCATTATAAGCATTTAGCAAGTGTTTATTCAAAGATTTACAAACACTTAGATATTATGTTGTTTTAATATTTATATTTCGTCTATGCTATATAGTTAAATAAATAAAAAAAAATTAAAAATATATTGGAGCTCAGAGTTTTATTTGTTGTAAGTTATATTAATAATAAGTATTATAATTAGTCAGTACAATAAGTCTAAATATCCAAATTTGTATTCGTATTTTACTTATTAACATTTTGGATTTTCTTACTTGTCCACTGAGTTTTTTTATTTTCTGTACTTAGCCCACTCTAGTACTTTTGTAACTCTGCACCAAAGTGTTTTCGATCGACATAACTAGTATAGCTCACCAATTCTTCGTTTATTTCTACCACTACAGACTCCATTTCACTCATCATAAATAAAATGACGCGTTGTAATGAGAATTATTACCAAACAAAACAACAATTGTTAATTTTACTACTGTAAATAAAGAAGAACAAGTACGGACTAGATAGATTTGCTTACGTTTAAGCCGGTAATGGCGGCGGCTGGGTGGCGGGAAGCGGTATAAAAGCACGGGAGTCTTTTAACCAATCAACGTACACCTTGCCTTTGTCGGATGATTTAACGGCAAGACGCCGTAAATTAATCAACTTACTAAAATACATACGTTAAATAGTACATTTCAAATGCCGTTTATTATTTTCCGAGAGTTGATTAACTATCTAGGAAATTGATCAACTTACGAGTCTTGTTATTTTCCGGTGACATATACATTATTATCTAACTCAATGCCTAAATGTGTTTGGAAGAAAAGGACGAAAGGTTAGATGTGTGTTAGGCGTTATGAGTGTTTGAGTAAAATAAGGTTAAACATCCCACGAGGCTTATTAATGGGTAATGATTGAAGTCTCTGAAATATTAGAAAAAACAAAGTTGGAATATGCATACAGCGCGGTCTTATCACTAACAAAGATCTCAGTCAGACAACCTTGGTTTTGGATAGCTGTACCTCACTAAGTTTAATAATCTTTAGTTTTTTAAAATGGAACTAGTGTTAATTTTATTGAGTGTACCTACGTGGCTAGAAAATATTATTACGTAGACAATAAAACAATTTATTGACCAAATATTAAATTCCACTAAACTGACTGTTTTCAAATAAAACTGTATGTTATGCATCGTTAACATTAACTTCCGCATTATGCTAAAATGGAATATGAAAAGTATTTGTATAATGCCAAACAGGTTTCTGATAATGTAGAATACGAATGAAACCTAAATAGGGTGGCGGGAAACCGTTGGATGAGGGAGGCACAGGACCGCACAAGGTGACAATATTTGGAGGAGGACTAGATATATCCACCAGTGGACGTCAATTGGCTGATAGATGACATAGGGAAGGCCTATTTCCGCAAGAACTTAAAAAAACTGTTTTTGTTTTCAATAAAAGACATGGAAAAGATATAAAAATAGTTCTTGTACATATACCTATAGTTAGTTAAATATTTACCTACGTGCAGTGACAGTTTAAATTAGGTAATTAAAATTGTCGACTATATTTGCCTATCCTTATACAGGGTGTCCCAAAACCCGACACCAACTCGAAACCGGGTGATCTGATAACGCAAGTCACGCTGGTTTTTAGAAAAATAAAAAAAAAATCCAAGTTGCATGGTTGTAAAGTTATAGGCATTTGAAAAAAAACGCAAAAATTCACACCATATGACAGTCTTTTCACTCCTGTTGCCACAAATCTTAACTTTTTCCAACTTTTTTTCGGCCGTCGGGACATCCTGTGTAAAGTCTAACCAAAAAATGTGAACTAGAAAGTATTCTTCTAATTCTTCGATATTTTGAGGCAAAGTAAAAACTTACTAAGGTACTGCAACTATAATTATCTATCTGGCATATATTTACTTAAGCTGTGGGTAAGTATGTTAAGTGCTATAGATATGACAAAAGTATGGTAAGTAATTAAGTATAGGCAACTGTCACGTTTGTGATGTGTTGTCGATGTGTAAATCGGGCATAATGCCCGATTTACACATCGACAAGTACAGTAGCGAGTTAAGTAGTATTTTAAGATTAAGTTGATTTAAATAGATCTCCATTCTATTTTTTGGCAAATTAAGTTGGCGAGACGCGAGAGAGGGGGCTACTTCGTACTTAACTCGCCAAAAAATAGGATAAAACTCTATTTAAATCAACCTAATCTTAAAATACTACTTAACTCGCTACTGTACTTGTCGATGTGTAAATCGGGCATCATGCCCGATTTACACATCGACAAGTACAGTAGCGAGTTAACTTGCCTCATTGGCGAGTTAAGTCATTTTTTACGTGTGGACGGCAAAAGCGAGTTAAGTAGTAAGTTGCCGATTAATTTGATTTGAATACAGCTCGATCCTATTTTTTGGCGAGTTAAGTACGAAGTAGCCCCCTCTCTCGCGTGTCCCGCACCCCGCCAACTTACTCGCCGGCTCGGCGCACGCGTTCGCGCCGTGTAGACGGGCGAGTTTAGTACAGTTCACAAGTTCGTACAAAGCAGCTGCTTAAGATTGTGTTTTTGTTTTCTAAATATGAATTAAGTAAAAATGAAATGGTCGGAAAATACTACAGTTTCTTTTGTGACAACATGAGTGTTTGTTGCTACCACGTTTATTTCTTCTAGCAATTCACTTTCGTTCCCATGTGCGTTTGAGTCTATTTATTTCTATTGAAATTTAATTTTGAATTTGTTGTGCAAGTATTAACGACCTCTGTAGCGCAGTCGGTATATTACATGGCTTTGTGTGCATGAACATGCATTGGTCTGAGTGTTTTCTATGTATATGTATGTATTTACAAAAGAAAAGTATATGTATGTTTATCCGTTGTCGTAGTTTATCCATTGTTGTAGTACCCATAGTACAAGCTTTGCTTAGTTTGGGACTAGGTGGCGATGTGTGAATGTGAATGTGTGAGGATTATTTATTATACAATTTATCGTATAATAGCACCTAAATTGGTATTCATTTTATCGCTTAAAATAACCGTAAACAATCTCAGGCGACGCACGCCCGACGCGACTAGTCTTCGTCTCTGTTCGGCAACTTATGAACTGTACTCGCCTACGTGTGAACTGTACTTACACTCTGTCTATAAAGTCCTGACAATAAATGAGGCCGCCACTGTGCTACACGTAGCAACCCTATTTAGACTGACAAAATAGTTTTCATACTAGTAATTTATTGAAATAAAATACCTAAGTAATTTTAAAACACATTATATTTAATACTCAAGTAAGAAATTCACATAAGTCATAATAAGATAATTCATTTCATTGGTGAAACCATGAGTGATTAAGATTTTTAATAATTGTTATAACATACCTTTATAAAAGTAGTGTTGTTAGCCGTTTAAACATTTTAGATGACGATGTTTTATTTCTGTGTAATATGCACTATAGTCAAGCCATTTTAAATTTTGACAGTTGTTTTGAGCCTTATAAAGTAACATAATTTAGTATAAGAATTTTTTTATGAGCCATAACGTAATTTTTGACTTCTGCAAAACAATTGTGTTCTATGGTTTTAATTTTAGTGCTGATACTACACACATCAAAAAAGTCTAAGCAACATGCATGATATTACAAATTTACCATTTATATTAATTAATTTCTAAGTATTTACTCACTCAAAGTGTATAGGTAAGTAAACTTTTTTGTTATTGATGACATACTGGCTGGTTGTAAAAAAAAAATTTCGATTATGTTTTGTTTTTTTTCATAAAATTCAAATGACTGCGAATTTGTTTGAATTTGAGTGCATGTTAATTGCTACGTTTTAGTCTTGATTTTATAATTTTACCAACCATTTAAATACAGTTGGCGACAAAATTGAATTGTTAGATATTCTTTACGTCATGGAGCGACGTCATTTGACGGCAGATGAAATGCAAAGAGCTGTAGGGATGTTGCAAGCGGGAAGTAATCAATCTCAGGTATCTCGACATTTTGGTATTCATAGAAGTGTTATTTGTCGTCTTTGGCAGCGCTACAATAATACAGGGGAACCCGCTGAACAGCATCCAGGCCGTAAAAGGAGTACAACCACTCGGCAAGACCGGTACATACAACTGACTGCAAGACGCCAGCCGATGTTAACCGCTCGAGAGATAAGTTTGAGGCTACAAAATTCAAGTGGTGTTGATGTAAGTCCCCAAACTGTGCGAAATCGACTGCATGAGTACGGCCTACGAGCTCGACGCCCTATCAGGTGCCCACCGATACGTCACGGGAATCGCGCTCGTCGAAATGAATGGTGTAGAGAACGCATAACATGGACCCAGGAACAATGGGATAAAATTATGTTTTCCGATGAGTCGCGATTCGGGTTTAGGCCTGATACAAGAAGGGTGCGAGTGTACCGTCGACCCGGAAATACTGAAAGACTCAGGTGCGTTCAGGAAGTTCATCCATACAGCGGCTCAACAGTTATGGTATGGGCGGGTATTATGAAGAACAGGCGAACTGAGCTCGTTTTTGTAAATGGAAACATGAACGCTGAAAATTACGTTGAGGATATTCTCAGACCTTATGTCCATCCATTTGCACAAACCTTTGGCTCCGATTTTACGTTAATGCATGACAATGCGCGTTCACATACAGCTCGGCGAACCAGTGAATACTTGGCAACGGAGAACATCCAGGTATTGCCCTGGCCTGCACAATCGCCAGACCTCAACCCCATCGAGCACGCATGGGACATGCTCCAGAGACGTGTTTTGAAGGACTTGGACGGAGTGACAACAACCCAACAGCTGAAGGATTTGCTACAATTCCATTGGGAGCGAATACCGCAAGATGACATAAACAGTCTCATTAATTCAATGAATAATCGTTGCCGACAAGTTCTGAATAGCAGAGGAGGCCATACTTTGTATTAAATTGTTCTATTCTTTCACAATAAATTCATTTTCTTAAGAAATTTAAATTTGTAAAAAAAAAGTTTAGTTTCTTATGTACCTGTATATTCTAATATTGTTAATTTCTGTTATTAAAAGAACTTATAAAGAAAACAGCTGTTATTTTTACATCATAGAACCCTAAAAATATTATTTTAAAAATAAAATACAACGTTATAATTAAAATAAATGGTAAAATAAATTAATATAAATGGTAAATTTGTAATATCATGCATGTTGCTTAGACTTTTTTGATGTGTGTATATGGCCGCTGCTCTGCTATACCAATCTTAAAAAACTAAACTATAAATAATAATCGATTATCGATTAATCGCTTGTTATCTAAATCGATTAATCTCCTCATCGATTTCATACACCAACCCTAAACTACATGGGTCAAAATTCACCTATTAGAATGGTTTGGGTATTAGAATAAATGAACGAATTGAATCAGAGTAATAAAAACGCATGTATACATTTAATCATAGGATTTTTTGAATATTCGATGTTGAGATAACTTTCGTTGCCACCTTCATCGTCATCACTAAAGCTTTCTTTGCTGCTGCTATTATCGTCAGTATTTGCCCACAGGTGACGTCCTCTCTTGTAGTATTCTGATTCGAGCTTCTCAACGCGATGGCAACTGTTTTTCCAAGTTTCAGCTGTGATGCTGCTGAGTGCCCTTTTTAGAGATTGCCAACATTTTGTGACCTGCGGGAACATAAATAGTTACTTGTTAGTGATAATTTTATAAAATATTCTGTTATTTTATATATCAATTAAATCTATACTAATCATCATAACAGCCCATTAATCCGTCCCACTGCAGGGACGGGCCTCCTCCCGTGACGGAGGGATACTTGGCCTACTAATACCACGCTGGCCAGACGTATTAGTATAGGGTTTTATTTCAAGTTTTCATTCTTTTTATGTCATAAAGATAATATTTACGGATAGTCCCTTAGTCGGTTATTACGACACCCATGGGATGAGATGGGGTGGTGACATATTGTATTCTTACTCCGTCACTACACGGAAACTACTGATTTACTAACTATACTAATATTATTATTAAAAAAGATTTGATTATTGGTTTATTTGGAGGGGCGTATAGGGGTAAAGAGGAGTAGAATAGGAAAATAGGCTATAAACTATTATTTTAACTATTGTATACAGTTAATAATGAGAAAAATTACAAAACAAAAGAATATGCTTTATTATACAGGTTACCTTGTATGAAGAGTGCTAAATAATGTCTTTCCATAGTTCTTCAGGCAAATCTCGATTTTTATATTACTAGTTAATAATGAGAAAAATTACAAAACAAAAGAATATGCTTTATTATACAGGTTACCTTGTATGAAGAGTGCTAAATAATGTCTTTCCATAGTTCTTCAGGCAAATCTCGATTTTTATATTACTAGGGCATTTCTTGTAGGTAAAGCCTATTGCATTTAAAATTTTGCGTAGAACTTCAAGACTACAATTAAAATCCATCTCGGTTCTAGCTATCACCTGCAGTTATCTGAGGGTTGGAGCCTGAAATTTAACAAAAGTTATGTTGATTAAACATTTGATTATACTTACAAATAATTTAGGCATACCTAGACACCTAAAAAGAATAACTGCAATACCTAACTAAAATGTACCTATTCAGTGTTAAATATTAACCAACAAGATATCATTTAACAGGGAATTACTAAGAACTAAATAATAAAATATTGCAATTAATTATATTTTATTGTCGTTGATGCGAAAGTGACATCCTTATTTTAGTTATTAACCGTAATATAGACATAAAGCAATTAATTCAACTTCAAAATTGGAATAAATCTTGACTGAATTATACTAATGTAACTGATAATGTATCAACAGATAAGGTCATACTATAATATTTCTTACTTTCAATGAATATCTAACCTAAAAATGTGCTATGTACACAATGCCTGTTTTGGTCTCTAGATCTCAAAAGGAGTGAATTTATTACTTGAGACAGCTTACGAAAAACAGTAACACGATTACATACCCATCAAAGTTGCAGTTCGCCCATAAACATCAGCCAAATCACATATAATTTGACCAGCTTCGTGCTCCGTCAAACATCACCTTATTACTTTAAAAATCACTTCCCGCGTGCCACTTTGATTTACTTTACTCATTGTTTATGTTGTTCTTCGTAAGTCAGTATTAGTTTATTGTAGATTAATAACATAATAAAAATCCCAAAATGAAAACCGTTCCGCAACTTCTACTCGATGACAGCTCATGTACAAGTCTATTTTGAATTTCAGTGTTGCCAGACACATGAACAATTTAGTTCCTCAAACTTTAATTTCTTGACTTTATAGACAAGCTGTACTACTTATTACTTACTACTGAACTGTCTTTTTTTTTAACTCGCTACTGTACTTCCTAGAAAATGGACTGACCCATATCTGGAGTTTACGGAACAGATATAAGGAGTCACTGTAAGCTAAATGTAAAGCTAATTGGCTACAATTTTATTAAATTAGCGTTTGATTACAGCTTGTTTCGTAGACACACAAAGTGCACAAAATGGTCAATTACTAGGAATAGTGCAGTGATTGCTTTACAAACATAAGACAAGCAGTTATTATTAATTGCATTCTTAAGGAGCAGTACCTACATCCGAACTGGAAGGCACCGACGACTGCAGTAACAATGTCATGCCAACATACTTACATTATACATACTATAACAACATGCATACATACTATAACTTACCAGTGTAACTAACTTACTTATAACATTTTCTACAGGTGTGTTAATACGTTATTGCTAGGTAAATAATAATGATAATCGTTTTCTTGCATTTTAGGGATTCTTATTATTATTACTAAGTAATTTACTTTTCGTTTACAAACTTGACGTTATTATCATTTAGGTATCATCAATGAAAATTGTAATGAAATATTTTTTTTCTCTACTGACTCAGTGAGTAAATTTAAAACAATATAGGTTTTACAAATACAATGATCATCGATCGTGCGTGCGTAATCACCGTCTTAAAAGTAAGCCTTAAGCGCCGAATACACTACCCTACATGTAGGGCCCTACATGAGCTAGTGCACTACATGAGCTAGTGCACTACATGAGGTAGTGCACTACATGAGCTAGTGCACTACATGAGTTAGTGCACTACATGAGCTAGTGCACTACATGACGTAGGGCACTACATGAGGTAGTGCACTACATCGTGTAGGGCACTACATGATGTAGGGCGGTCGGGACTCGCCAATCTCCGATATGTAGTGTCCATCCAGATCTAAACTGAGCTAACTCAAAAATTGACGTTTTTGACTTTTACACACAGTCGAATTCCTTGATTCGTTATGCATCGACCACGAAAACAGATTTAAATATATCAACACTACACGACGCTAGATGTCGTAAGGAGTCTTTTTTGTTGGATAAACGGACTCCGCTCCTCGGAGTTATTTTGATTTTACTGACTATATCTGACATTTTTCGTAATTTTATTTTGAGTTGTCTCTATTTTAACGATTAGTTTCAAGTGTCTATATAAAACATTTTGTAGTGCTCTAGCTCATGTAGTGCACTAGCTCATGTAGTGCACTAGCTCATGTAGGGCCCTACATGTAGGGTAGTGTAATCGGCGCTTTAGTTCTTGTCTTTATAATAGAGTAGGTACCTATAATTATCTACGAGTATAGGTACCTACTCTATAAAATTACATTTATAGAACCATAACTATAAATATCTACAGAATTGTTAGTTTTGTTTCTGGTGTGTTTTTTTGTTTATAATGGTCTCAACTGACAATTGGCCATGAAGAGAAGGTAAGCAATAAGTAGTAATAGTATGGTAGTCTAAGCTGACTTCGATAAAACAGCGGCAGGTATAAGAATAGGTATTGCATATGATAACTGACCTACCCTTAACTAACTAGTTAGTCTGATTCCTAGTGTAATGACGTTTGTACAACAGATTATAATGATAATGTCTGATGTGGTTCTACGGTTAACTCGTACTATAGAACTGCCGACAGAGGGGACAAGCATGAACGTCATCAACTTTGTTGTAAACTACTTCCTCACCAAGAACATGTTCATTATGAACGCATTCCTCTGCTGGCCTCCTGGTAATCTTATTATTTTATATTGTTATGTATTTAACTGCAAATTAAAAGCTCTCTATATTAAATACTGAATAAACTATACCTACGAACTGAGTATACCAATTGCACAATAAAATAAACATTCCAAAAAACTGCCTCGGTGGCAAAGCGATGGTGTATGAGTACGTTGAGTGATGTGGCGGGTTCGCATCCCGCGCCAAATAATATAACTTGTGAAGTCCATTTTTGTTTTGAGCTTGTGTTTTCTTTGTGTCCGTTTACTTCATAATATGTCCTTAAAAGTCCTCGCGACACAGGGCAAGATCCTTAACGTGGAAGTTGTCATTAAAAAATAAATCTTATTGGCAAACAATTTAAGGTCGTTACTAGGTATCTCGTCTTCCAAGGATGTCGTCGGCGTTTAAGTTCGCGGATGTTATGTTTTTGAAAACTATAATAGCCCAGTCAAAAAATGCTCCAAAAACATAGAGTGAAGTAGAGTGCGGGAGCGGGCACTTAAGCAATTACTACAGGGATTTGTTTAGGGTGCTTTGAGAGTAAACATAATAAAAAAGAGGTGGGAGAGGGGGGTCAAGTTATATACTTATATATATATGTTACAGCCAAAGTAATTAAATAGATACTATACATAAGGACTGGTCATTATAAATAATATCCAAATTGACTAGACAATGTGATAAATTTATCACTTCATCTAGATATTATTTATAATAGCTGATCAAAGTTAGTCAAAGTAATAAATACGGTATAACCAACTAATTATTACCTTAATTATTATGAGTATTACTATATTCTAGCACTCGCCGGCCGCTGCCGCGGCACGCTCGCTTCGCTCGCTCGGCTCGTGCGTCCTTGTCACCATACTAACCTAACCTAACCAACTGTTTCTGACTTTTGCCTTAATATTTTATTTTAGGACATATTACTTTATAGCAAGAAAAAATAGGATATTTAAACAATTATATTACCCTATTTTATGACACACAGTATTATAGGTAAAGACGATTAGGTAATATACGATTTCGTGTATTATAGTAAATATATCCTTATATAAATAGTAACCACAGATAATTCAACAGCTCCGTATCATATAAATATAATCTAGTAATTTTTACCTACTTGTTTTATTACATTATCTGAGTCTTTGAAGATATTATTTATATGATTATTTCTGCGACATTTATCACTTTATCTAAATTGAGTAGCCATTATACATAACGGCTAGTTATTATGTATAATATTCATATTTATTACTTTGGCTGTGACATATATACTTTTTATAATTATATTAAGTAACTACGAATGATTAATATTTCAGAAAGAATAATCGATCTCTGGCGCAGAAGCAATGACGTGGATATCAAGGTGTCAGTGTACACCGATCTGCGTCGCCCACCGATCTTAATGCCTTACGCGAGACACCGCGAGGCGATGCTGGTGGACCTGCAGTGTCCCGGCGTGGACTACCTTCTGCACAATGTATTACAACTTACATTTAATGTTAGATAAGCAGCGAACAGAAATGTTACTAATAAATAAAATGTTGTTACTCAGGCATCTTCACACCGTGCGTTCAACTACCGTCACGCTTGGCTGCTGCTTCACAACAGTTCAAGCGACAGAACCCTCATCGCGGACACACTCGCTGACCTAGAGATCCTTCCCGACGCTGACGTGGTCTGGTCAGCGCCCGACACTCTCCTAGACGTGTACAGGGTCAAGGCGAAGCACCCCTATCTACTGACAGACCTTGGATTAAACTGGAACAGCTCTCAAGCAGAGCTCATAGGTTTGTGGGGAGCACTGCCCAGTACCGTCACTAGGAGGAAGGATCTTAGGCAGATGAGCATGGCGGGATGCGTAGTCGTATGTATTTGTCATTTCTTTCATTTTTCTTCTCTTTATAATAATATGCTTAGACAGATGACGTATTTAGGGAATCAGTGCTTTTAAATATGACGCCGACACGACAAGTTGGGACCAGGTTTTGTGTGATTTGTATTGTGTGGTACAAGTTCCTTAGACGCCTTATTTGACGCCTTCGGGCTGAGATGGCAGAGTGACCCCGTGTATTCTTAGTTCATACCCACAGTAAGGAGCACGTTATTATGAAATTCGTTATGTCTTTGTGTACAAGTATGTATAACCACAAGCTCGTGTTGTGCACGTGTAGTAATTACTGTAAATACCTACATAAACAATAGTAAAACATTATGTATGTCGATAAGCGCACTCGCTATACGAATTTGTTTCTGATTAGCATTACGTAACATATAGCTTTACAAACAACAGAATTGTTGATTGATGTAAGATTTGTGTAAACGTACCTTAACATAAGTACTTATCTACGATACTGGCTTGGAAAATCTCACACGATCACAACCATAGACATCAGAACATAGATCACAACTATTAGTCCAGTCAAAATAGATATCCAGTTTGCATTAATTCCCAACAAGCTGGATTTTTGTGCAGGCCTTGATTACGTCATTACAAATGATATGTCAAAAGTCCCCATCAATCCCGCTTGTGCGTTGTTTTTTATTCGAGGTCAAAGGTCACAAATTTGCGTTTTTTGCGTATATCTCTGAAACAACGAGAGCTATCAAAAATGGTTTATACAAAGTTCGTAGACCATAAAATTATCTACATATAATACCTCAACACTTTTCTCCTACAAGGCATCGCTTTCGAGATATCGTGACTTTAGAGCGCAGGAAAGTCGTATTTTCGACTATATGCACACTTGCTTTTTCCCGCGATTTCGCTCGCGTTTATAAGTATTAGTAAAAATAAGGCTTACTTCAATATATAGTAGCAATATGCATGCTTGGTCTCAGCCTAATCGGTTTGAAATTGACAAAGTTACATACAAACTTTCATCCCCTATCTTACCCCTTTAGGGGTAAAATTTATCAAAATCCTTTCTTAGCAGATGCCTACGTTATAGCATCTACCTGCATGCCAAAATTCAGCCAGATCTGTCTAGTGGTTTGGGCTGTGCTTTCATAGATCACTATGTGGTAGGAGTATTCCTACTGGAGAAAACACGTTATAAAAAGCGCCGTGTGCTTGATTTAATGTACTGTTGTATTTGATTCAATGTTCTGTTGTATTTGATTCAATGTTGGTGCAAGATTGGCCTTACCTACCTCAGAGGTGGTGCGGAAATCTTCTAAATTTATAAAACTCAAAGGTGACTGACATAGTTATCTATCAACGCACAGCCCAATCCACTAGACAGATCTGGCTTAATTTTGGCATGCAGGTAGATGCTATAACGTAGGCATCCGCTAAGAAAGGATTTTGATAAATTTTACCCCTAAAGGGGTAAGATAGGGGATGAAAGTTTGTATGTAACTTTGTCAATTTCAAACCGATTAGGCTGAGACCAAGCATGCATATTGCTACTATATATTGAAATAAGCCTTATTTTTAATAATACCTATAAACGCGAACGAAATCGCGGAAAAAAGCAAGTGTGTGCATATAGTCGAAAATACGACTTTCCTGCGCTCTAAAGTCACGATATCTCGAAAGCGATGCCTTGTAGGAGAAAAGTGTTGAGGTATTTTATGTAGATAATTATTTTTATGGTCTACAAACTTTGTATAAACCATTTTTCGATAGCTCTCGTTCTTTCATAGATATACGCAAAAAACGCAAATTTGTGACCTTTGACCTCGAATAAAAAACAACGCACAAGCGGGATCTATGGGGACTTTTGACATATCATTTGTAATGACGTATTCAAGGCCTGCACAAAAATCCAGCTTGTTGGGAATTAATGCAAACTTTAATCATAATTTAGTCTATTTTGACTGGGCTATATTGCTGCTTACGCAAAGGAATCTTCCCTGCCTAGCCATACATACTTTTTAGCGCTAGTAGATGCTGTACAGTTGACTTGTATTTAGTTAAAACAGACTTACTTTAAGCAACGCGTAGTAACGTTGTAGCAAAGGTTATAATTTATTAAATATATTGTTAATTATTATGTTCTGTTACTTGATGATCAACATTTCTGAAAAATACGAATTATTAACATAACAGATGTATCGTTATTTACTCGTACTTAGCATTTGTGCCTTCTCATCGATATTGTTGACGTCACACCTAATACATAGTAAGTATATTGTTACTTAATAATAAAGTAAGTATGTATGTAACAGATAAGTTACCCGGCGCAGTTCCGCGGCTGGCAGGACGTGAGCACGCGGCAGATCGACACCTACCCCAAGGTCTCCTACCCGCTCGTGATGCTCGCCGCGCAGGACCTCAACTTTCAGTTTGTATTGCACATAATCATTGCCCAGATTCATTCAGACCGGTGCTTACAAAACTTTAAAAGGGAATCTATGTATGTGTATGCTCTTCAATGTTTCCCTCCCTCTGTATCAACCACTTCTGTAGCTGCTACATCAATCTGGCAAGTTTGTACCCACAAATTCAAATTTGATTAACATCGCAAATTACAATTTCTATGTGATGTTGCACTTTGAGTAACAATTGCTATTTCGGTGTCAGACTTCCAATTTCGATGGGTTGTTAATTACGGTGGATGTTATATTTAAAAAACTATAGTAGTTATTTGTTTTCTGCTAAAAATATTTTAAAATACTACTGTGCTCCATAGGACCCCATCTATTTTTTGATCGCAAAACCTTTTAATTAAAAATACCACCGAAATTAGCAAAAAATTTGACCTGCGTGAAATTACCCAATTATTTAAAATCTATTAAAGTACAGTATGAGGACATTGATAATATGATTGGCTTTTAAAGAAAGACAGACAACAATGAGGAAGCGAGAAAGTGAGATTATAATTTATTGATGATTTTGAAATTGTATATTATAACGTTAATAATAAGTGCTATATTTTGTTGCACTGCAATGACTTTTTATCGAAGTGCAATGTTTCCGTCACTGTGTCACTTAGTAAGACATGATGAAACATACAATGTCAAATAGAAGTAAGTAGTGATTCAATCTTTTATAATTTCAACCTTATGCCGAACGCCATAAGATACATTTTAATGTGATAATTTTCAAAACTTATGGCAAAATTATTCAGCTATTTTCGGTAATCGGATGTACTTTTCTTACTCATTGATTTGCTGTCTTTCTTTAAAAGCCAATCACATTATCAATGTCCCCATACTGTACGTATCGTTGGACATTTCACTTGAACGAATCAAGTCGTATCAAGTGACTATACACCCGTGTGAATAAAACTTGCTTTGAATTACTTAAAAACTTGACTTCATGCGTCAGACGTAAACGCTCTTAAGATGATACATTGATAAAATGCACTATCTTTCATCAACTACTACAGGACTATGAAAAGACCTATTGATCTAGAATTTTAATATAGGTAAATTGATACCTTTAACTAGGTTTTTGTAATTACCAAAACGCGATAGCTTGATTTTGGCTCGATCATATTTATTTTTGAAAACACCTCTACAAAAACAGTTTTTTACATATTACACGGAAAGTACACTATCATTATGCTTAGGAATTACTCAAATACATTCGTAACATCAATATTAGTATTACTGTAGAATATCATTACATAACTACAACCAATAATTTTTAATGAATCAAATAAGATTTTAGCAATTTCTAAGCGCTCCGGATCGTTGCGGGCGCATCGCAATTTCAGACCTTATACCGATTAGTTAACGATCGATACAGAATGAGTACGGTCGACGATTCAGTCGGGCGATGGCCCTCTTCGACGCCGGACCTGTGCATGTCGACTCACCGTTCGTACTAAATTTTATCGCGTAATTTTTAATCGTAGGTAAAATATATAGGTTAGGTTTAAAATATATACCTAAGTTTTTATTAATACTTTGTTCTCTTTTATAAGTAAATAATAGTATTATTTTATAATAGTTATTTCGATAACATTGGTTCGTAAAATATTTTTGTAGTTATGTCTTTTATAAAACTTAGGTAAAGTTCGCCATAACTCAACCAAGTACCTAGTTACTGTTGACCCTTTTGATAATGCAAGCGTTTGTTTATATAAGCGATTTTAGACTATATGCTCAAGTGTAATAAGTTTTATAACCGTTTTCGTCAAGATCACGTAATTGAAATGGCCTCAGTGGCGCGGGCAGTGCGGGCCGGTCGCGGTAGTGGCTTGCGTGCACGAGGTCGCGGGCTCGAATCCAACCAAAAAAGTTGTTTGAGCGATTCACAAATTACTGTCCTGAGTTCGGATGTTCTTTGTAAAAGTCTCCGCGACAGTACCTATGAGTTGTGTGAAACTGAAAAAATCAAAGAAATAATATTACGTACCTATTTTATTTGCAAGCTTAGGTAGGTAGGTACTTACTGATAAGATCTAAATAATACTTTTTACTTTCGCGGAAACTTTTACAAACATGAAACAAACGAACACAAAGAACGTCCAGACTCAGGACAGTTGTTTGTGGATCACACAAAAAAATTGTCTTACGTGAGATTTGAACTCTCATGCACTCCACCGCGGGAACGTTTACAAACATGAAACAAACGAACACAAAGAACGTCCAGACTCAGGACAGTTGTTTGTGGATCACACAAAAAATTTTCTTACGTGATATTTGAACTCTCATGCACAAAAACATCGTCAGAATATTTTCATTGGAAGATTATTGTTTGGTGACGATTCAGCATTTATTTGTTGCTTCAAGCCCTTCAGAGCTTCAGGAAATGTTGGATAAGTTTAATAAAGCCTGTAATCAATTTCTCTATGTTCATCAACGCAAAGAAAACCGTCATTACGGCGCAGGGGGTTGTGTTGAACTCCCCTTGGTCAAATTTATAACATTACACTAGGAACAAACAGAGCCTTATCTACGAATAGTAGCTATACCGATAAGTATAAGTGTATTCGGCCGCATTAGGTTAAGCACGTTCATCTTCCCAGTCTTATAATCACATTTATTTTGTTTTCAGTTTCAATTTGCGTCAATTGGACCTGTTCGGCGAGGTGTCTCCCAACGGGTCGTTTAACGGTATGGTGGGCATGCTGCAGAGGCGCGAGGTGGAAATGGGACTGTGCTCCATCTTCATGAGGAAGGACAGGATGCAGAATGTGCACTACATCGCTGAGACACTGGCGCTCACGTAAGTCTGCCATCATAGCCCTGATGCCACTATGTTCAATTTGCACTGTACTGTACCTATAATATGTAGTACACTAGCTTAACCCAATCTTCGCAAATTGTCTCATTAGCGGTTGGTCCTATTCCCAGTTGGTCCCATTCGCAGTTTGTCCCATATAAGTAGTTTGTAAGGGAAGAGGTAGGCTTAAGGGCCGAAGTGGGTGAGATGAATAAAATATCATTAATTTTGTATTGTAATCAAAAAAAGAAACACTTCTAAATCAACCAAAATAGTTTACAATCAGTATCATGATCAGTTATCAGTGGTGATCAGACGGGTTGGTATAGAGTCACATTATGATGTCAAGTGTTCCTTCTTTTGTTTCCGTCGAGATAGTATTTGTAAGAAGAACCTTGTGGTTGATACCTATCCTGTCGAATATACAATAGAGAGTGTCTGTGTGTTGTTCCCAGCACCGCGTTCATATTCCGTCAGCCGGCGAGGTCGGCGGTGTCGAACGTGTTCCTGGCGCCGTTCTCCCCGGGCGTGTGGGCGTGGTGCGCGCTCGTGGCGTGCGCCGGCGCCGCGCTGCTCGTGCTGCTGCAGCACGCCGCGCCGCACACGCCCCGCGCGCGCCACGCACACTCCCCGCCGCTCACCACGCTCGACGCGCTCACCTTCGCGCTCGGCTCCATGTGTCAACAAGGTGCATGCATATCAACACTAAATACCATTAAAGATTCTGTTTGAAAAAAAATAGGTATGCAGCCCGGTTTCTGTGCCGAAGTCCTGAAATGATGGAAGTATTGTGTTTCTCTGTCACAACTAACGAGCCAGGATAGAGAGTGGCGTGAGTAACGGTCCGTTTACGAATCATCAATTTATTACTCGTAACTTGTTTTTTAAGTTTGCCTTATTTAACCTCTATAGCACAATTCTGGTAATTGAGTATGGATTCATTAATACGCACTTGATATGGGTTCATTAATTACTTGAGACATTGAACATGTGTCTTAAAAACATTTGAATAGTGGTGAGTGTGTGGAGCTCGCGTCTGTGTGTGTGGAGCTCGCGTCTGTGTGTGTGGAGCTCGCGTCTGTGTGTGTGGAGCTCGCGTCTGTGTGTGTGGAGCTCGCGTCTGTGTGTGTGGAGCTCGCGTCTGTGTGTTGTGGAGCTCGCGTCTGTGGTGTGTGGAGCTCGCGTCTGTGTGTGTGGAGCTCGCGTCTGTGTGTGTGGAGCTCGCGTCTGTGTGTGTGGAGCTCGCGTCTGTGTGTGTGGAGCTCGCGTCTGTGTGTGTGGAGCTCGCGTCTGTGTGTGTGGAGCTCGCGTCTGTGTGTGTGGAGCTCGCGTCTGTGTGTGTGGAGCTCGCGTCTGTGTGTGTGTGAGCTCGCGTCTGTGTGGGGCTCGCGTGGGTGTGGAGCTCGCGTCTGTGTGTGTGGAGCTCGCGTCTGTGTGTGTGCGGCGCGCGTCGGTGTGTGTGGAGCTCGCGTCTGTGTGTGTGGAGCTCGCGTCTGTGTGTGTGGAGCTCGCGTCTGTGTGTGTGGAGCTCGCGTCTGTGTGTGTGGAGCTCGCGTCTGTGTGTGTGGAGCTCGCGTCTGTGTGTGTGGAGCTCGCGTCTGTGTGTGTGGAGCTCGCCGTCTGTGTGTTGTGGAGCTCGCGTCTGTGTGTGTGGAGCTCGCGTCTGTGTGTGTGGAGCTCGCGTCTGTGTGTGTGGAGCTCGCGTCTGTGTGTGTGGAGCTCGCGTCTGTGTGTGTGGAGCTCGCGTCTGTGTGTGTGGAGCTCGCGTCTGTGTGTGTGGAGCTCGCGTCTGTGTGTGTGGAGGCCGCGTCTGTGTGTGTGGAGCTCGCGTCTGTGTGTGTGGAGCTCGCGTCTGTGTGTGTGGAGCTCGCGTCTGTGTGTGCTCGCGTGTGTGGAGCTCGCGTCTGTGTGTGTGGAGCTCGCGTCTGTGTGTGTGGAGCTCGCGTCTGTGTGTGTGGAGCTCGCGTCTGTGTGTGTGGAGCTCGCGTCTGTGTGTGTGGAGCTCGCGTCTGTGTGTGTGGAGCTCGCGTCTGTGTGTGTGGAGCTCGCGTCTGTGTGTGTGGAGCTCGCGTCTGTGTGTGTGGAGCTCGCGTCTGTGTGTGTGGAGCTCGCGTCTGTGTGTGTGGAGCTCGCGTCTGTGTGTGTGGAGCTCGCGTCTGTGTGTGTGGAGCTCGCGTCTGTGTGTGTGGAGCTCGCGTCTGTGTGTGTGGAGCTCGCGTCTGTGTGTGTGGAGCTCGCGTCTGTGTGTGTGGGGCTCGCGTCTGTGTGTGTGGAGCTCGCGTCTGTGTGTGTGGAGCTCGCGTCTGTGTGTGTGGAGCTCGCGTCTGTGTGTGTGGAGCTCGCGTCTGTGTGTGTGGAGCTCGCGTCTGTGTGTGTGGGGCTCGCGTCTGTGTGTGTGGAGCTCGCGTCTGTGTGTGTGGAGCTCGCGTCTGTGTGTGTGGAGCTCGCGTCTGTGTGTGTGGAGCTCGCGTCTGTGTGTGTGGAGCTCGCGTCTGTGTGTGTGGAGCTCGCGTCTGTGTGTGTGGAGCTCGCGTCTGTGTGTGTGGGGTCGCGTCTGTGTGTGTGGAGCTCGCGTCTGTGTGTGTGGAGCTCGCGTCTGTGTGTGTGGAGCTCGCGTCTGTGTGTGTGGAGCTCGCGTCTGTGTGTGTGGAGCTCGCGTCTGTGTGTGTGGAGCTCGCGTCTGTGTGTGTGGAGCTCGCGTCTGTGTGTGTGGAGCTCGCGTCTGTGTGTGTGGAGCTCGCGTCTGTGTGTGTGGAGCTCGCGTCTGTGTGTGTGGAGCTCGCGTCTGTGTGTGTGGAGCTCGCTGTCTGTGTGTGTGGAGCTCGCGTCTGTGTGTGTGGAGCTCGCGTCTGTGTGTGTGGAGCTCGCGTCTGTGTGTGTGGAGCTCGCGTCTGTGTGTCGTTGTGGAGCTCGCGTCTGTGTGTGTGGAGCTCGCGTCTGTGTGTGTGGAGCTCGCGTCTGTGTGTGTGGAGCTCGCGTCTGTGTGTGTGGAGCTCGCGTCTGTGTGTGTGGAGCTCGCGTCTGTGTGTGTGGGAGCTCGCGTCTGTGTGTGTGGAGCTCGCGTCTGTGTGTGTGGAGCTCGCGTCTGTGTGTGTGGAGCTCGCGTCTGTGTGTGTGGAGCTCGCGTCTGTGTGTGTGGAGCTCGCGTCTGTGTGTGTGGAGCTCGCGTCTGTGTGTGTGGAGCTCGGCGTCTGTGTGTGTGGAGCTCGCGTCTGTGTGTGTGGAGCTCGCGTCTGTGTGTGTGGAGCTCGCGTCTGTGTGTGTGGAGCTCGCGTCTGTGTGTGTGGAGCTCGCGTCTGTGTGTGTGGAGCTCGCGTCTGTGTGTGTGTGGAGCCTCGCTGTCTGTGTGTGTGGAGCTCGCGTCTGTGTGTGTGGAGCTCGCGTCTGTGGTGTGTGGAGCTCGCGTCTGTGTGTGTGGAGCTCGCGTCTGTGTGTGTGGAGCTCGCGTCTGTGTGTGTGGAGCTCGCGTCTGTGTGTGTGGAGCTCGCGTCTGTGTGTGTGGAGCTCGCGTCTGTGTGTGTGGAGCTCGCGTCTGTGTGTGTGGAGCTCGCGTCTGTGTGTGTGGAGCTCGCGTCTGTGTGGTGTGGAGCTCGCGTCTGTGTGTGTGGAGCTCGCGTCTGTGTGTGTGGAGCTCGCGTCTGTGTGTGGTGGAGCTCGCGTCTGTGTGTGTGGAGCTCGCGTCTGTGTGTGTGGAGCTCGCGTCTGTGTGTGTGGAGCTCGCGTCTGTGTGTGTGGAGCTCGCGTCTGTGTGTGTGGAGCTCGCGTCTGTGTGTGTGGAGCTCGCGTCTGTGTGTGGGTGGAGCTCGCGTCTGTGTGTGTGGAGCGCGTCTGTGTGGAGCCGCGTCTGTGTGTGTGGAGCTCGCGTCTGTGTGTGTGGAGCTCGCGTCTGTGTGTGTGGAGCTCGCGTCTGTGTGTGTGGAGCTCGCGTCTGTGTGTGTGGAGCTCGCGTCTGTGTGTGTGGAGCTCGCGTCTGTGTGTGTGGAGCTCGCGTCTGTGTGTGTGGAGCTCGCGTCTGTGTGTGGGGCGCGCGTCTGTGTGTGTGGAGCTCGCGTCTGTGTGTGTGGAGCTCGCGTCTGTGTGTGTGGAGCTCGCGTCTGTGTGTGTGGAGCTCGCGTCTGTGTGTGTGGAGCTCGCGTCTGTGTGTGTGGAGCTCGCGTCTGTGTGTGTGGAGCTCGCGTCTGTGTGTGTGGAGCTCGCGTCTGTGTGTGTGGAGCTCGCGTCTGTGTGTGTGGAGCTCGCGTCTGTGTGTGTGGAGCTCGCGTCTGTGTCTTGGGGAGCTCGCGTCTGTGTGTGTGGAGCTCGCGTCTGTGTGGTGGAGCTCGCGTCTGTGTGTGTGGAGCTCGCGTCTGTGTGTGTGGAGCCTCGCGTCTGTGTGTGTGGAGCTCGCGTCTGTGTGTGTGGAGCTCGCGTCTGTGTGTGTGGAGCTCGCGTCTGTGTGTGTGGAGCTCGCGTCTGTGTGTGTGGAGCTCGCGTCTGTGTGTGTGGAGCTCGCGTCTGTGTGTGTGGAGCTCGCGTCTGTGTGTGTGGAGCTCGCGTCTGTGTGTGTGGAGCTCGCGTCTGTGTGTGTGGAGCTCGCGTCTGTGTGTGTGGAGCTCGCGTCTGTGTGTGTGGAGCTCGCGTCTGTGTGTGTGGAGCTCGCGTCTGTGTGTGTGGAGCTCGCGTCTGTGTGTGTGGAGCTCGCGTCTGTGTGTGTGGAGCTCGCGTCTGTGTGTGTGGAGCTCGCGTCTGTGTGTGTGGAGCTCGCGTCTGTGTGTGTGGAGCTCGCGTCTGTGTGTGTGGAGCTCGCGTCTGTGTGTGTGGAGCTCGCGTCTGTGTGTGTGGAGCTCGCGTCTGTGTGTGTGGAGCTCGCGTCTGTGTGTGTGGAGCACGCGTCTGTGTGTGTGGAGCTCGCGTCTGTGTGTGTGGAGCTCGCGTCTGTGTGTGTGGAGCTCGCGTCTGTGTGTGTGGAGCTCGCGTCTGTGTGTGTGGAGCTCGCGTCTGTGTGTGTGGAGCTCGCGTCTGTGTGTGTGGAGCTCGCGTCTGTGTGTGTGGAGCTCGCGTCTGTGTGTGTGGAGCTCGCGTCTGTGTGTGTGGAGCTCGCGTCTGTGTGTGTGGAGCTCGCGTCTGTGTGTGTGGAGCTCGCGTCTGTGTGTGTGGAGCTCGCGTCTGTGTGTGTGGGGGCCGCGTCTGTGTGTGTGGAGCTCGCGTCTGTGTGTGTGGAGGTCGCGTCTGTGTGTGTGGAGCTCGCGTCTGTGTGTGTGGAGCTCGCGTCTGTGTGTGTGGAGCTCGCGTCTGTGTGTGTGGAGCTCGCGTCTGTGTGTGTGGAGCTCGCGTCTGTGTGTGTGGAGCTCGCGTCTGTGTGTGTGGAGCTCGCGTCTGTGTGTGTGGAGCTCGCGTCTGTGTGTGTGGAGCTCGCGTCTGTGTGTGTGGAGCTCGCGTCTGTGTGTGTGGAGCTCGCGTCTGTGTGTGTGGAGCTCGCGTCTGTGTGTGTGGAGCTCGCGTCTGTGTGTGTGGAGCT